>CATQJA010002663.1:467500-782500 GCA_958295435.1 Mesorhabditis spiculigera
CGAACGAGCAATTTGCCGAGTTCGATCGCTCGGCCGGTTACCGCTTCTATGAGGTAGGAAATTCATTAGCCGAATTTTAAGCTTTTAGATAGCTTTATAATCTAGTAATACACGCTTTAAATAATGTAAAAAACGAGTAGTGCCCGATTTTTGGGTGATTGGCAGGCTGTTCTTAAATTTTTGTTTTCAGAGGCATCGTCGGCGAACCTGTCAGTGTCGGGTATGATGGACCACTTTCATACAAGTCAGTTTTAACTATTGATTTGTGGTAACTTTTAAATACATTGGACGCCCTTTTTTTAAATGTGATACAATTATACTAGATCCAAATTATCTATATTTTAGTCCCGATCCCGACACGGTGGGCCCGACTTTTATCACAGTTCGCGGGATGACGCCGCCACCAGAGCGGGGGGCGGCTGCGACTAATGGAAAGTAAGTAGAATTTGACATTTTGTTCTTATTGAGTTTGTTTTTATTTTTTTTTTTTTTTGTAAATTATCCGTTATCTCGGATATCCCTGTCGTCGTGGATTTGAATGGGAAAAACCCGGCTGCCTTGATTTTTGAGTTTTTGAGTTTTTGGTCGCAAATCTGACATTTTTCCTAACGAGCATTCCCCAAGGAAATTGCAATTCCATCATCATAAATTTGTACAAATTTAAAAGCAGCGATCATTTCGATGCTAATCAAAACTCCCTAGGGATTCAAAAATTGGCAAAAAATCAGGTAGTTGCCGAGGTTACCGACCCCTTTGCGGATTGCCAAAACCTGGGCTTTTTGCCATTTCCAATTCTTGGTTTTGCCCCCTGTTTTTAACCTGAATTCTGCTATTCTTCCTGCCACCCTGGCTTCACCATCGAACCCTCCCAAAATCATGAACGTCGAGCCTTACGAATCGGTTCAGCGCGGCCGGAGGCTGGGGTAAGAGGAGCTGGTGCCACAACCTCAATCGAGTCGGATTCACGTTTTTTAGAAACGTCATGTGCGCTTTAAACGTCCATAAAGGGAAAAAATGATTTCAAAGGGTCTGAAAAGCTAGGGATTTTCTACGCGCTGACCCAGGCTTCCAATGCGTAATGGATTACGATATCTTACGGCCGTTGCGTTAAATACGCGTCATGTGCTCGTTGCGTGCAGACGCTGCGTGTCGCAGAGACGGGCATCTCAATTAGGAAACCATCGGTATCAAACGGATAGTCAAGCCTTGCGCGTCCCTCTAAAGGTTAATGAAGGCGAAAATGGCGTTTTAAAGCGATTTGAAAGCGCGATGATCAACGTCTTCTATCGATTAGTTCTAGACAACTACTTGACACGCCAATACACACTATAGATCTTGTTCTCTCTCGCTCAGGGTTTTGCGCCAACCGCAACTTCCTTTTTTGTTACAATGACGAAAGCCACAGATGTTTTGGAATATCGCGTAGTTGTCTAGACCTGGTCGATGGAAGGGTTCGATTCTGGTGATCTCCCTGCAAAGGGGCACTTTCAGCAGCTCCGTTTTTCCACGAATTGTGGAAAAAAATTGCATGCGTAAGTCTGCGCCTCTCATCAGGACGCGCACTCTCACCGGAAATACCTGCAAATTTTTCCAGGTTTCATGGAAAACCGGCGCTGCTGAAAGTGCTACTTTAAGGAAATTCTAAATTTACATACCCGTTTTCCAGACCCATCCAAGAAGAGCCCCCCACCCACCAGCTCAACCAGATGCACCTCCGAAATATGCCCCGGCCCAGCGCTCCGATCCCCGGGAAACCGGACAGCGTCTATGGTCGCATGCCACAGTCAGGTGATTGTTAGGGGGGTTTTGTCACCTGTCTTACGCTTCTGGGGAGTTTTTTCAAGGCTTCACACACTGATTCGCAAAAATGGCTCATTTTTCAGTGTCCACCAATTCGATGGGAAATAAGAGCGATGAGGAAGCTGTTGGGGTGGAGCCGTGGAGGGTAGGTCTCTTTGTCTCTCTCTCGCTCCCCCGCTCTCTCGCTCTCTCTCACTAGCTCTTACTCTCTATGTATCCATCTCCCTCTCTCTATCTATCTTTCGCGCTCTCCTTCTCGCTCTCGCTTTCTCTCTCGAGCTTACATTCACTCTCACTCTCACGCTCTCTTTGGCTCACTCTTTAACACGCTCTTGCTCTGTCTCGCTCGCTCTCTCCCTCTCTCTCTCTCTCTCTCTCTCTCTCTCTCTCTCTCTCTCTCGCTCTCTCTCTCTTTAAATATACTTTACAAATTTCAGGAGAAAGAAGAGCTCGAAGAACACGTCCTGCCCTCCAACGAGCAACCGAACTATGAGGAGATTGCCAACGACCTGGACAAGTACGCTGATCTCTCTACCTCGCTCTCTCGCTCTCTCTCACGCTCTCTCTATCTCTCGCTCTCTCTCTAGCTCTATCTCTTCTCTTTCTCCCACCAAAGCGCTTCAGGTTCGCGCTCCGACCCGCACTCCGCAACACCACCTACAAGTGCTCAATCACCAGGGATAAGAAGGGAATGGACAGAGGCATGTACCCTACGTACTACCTGCACCTGGAGAAAGAGGACAAGAAGAAGGTAAGTAAATTTCTTCATCGTGTTGAAGGTACACGGAAGCTCGTAATTCGACCCCTACAATCCACCAGGTCAATCCACTAGGACCCCTATAATCCACTAGGACAAACGCACTCATCCGTAGTATCAAAAGCACTTTTATCAGCTCGGGACGGGAATTTCGTGAAACTCCACAGCGATGTCAAGCGTTTTCGGCGCGCTGCGTATCTGTCTAAATCTAGTGGACCAAGGGGGTAGAATGTTGCGCTTTCTAGTCCCTTTAAGTTCGGATTTTTAGATCTTTCTGCTTGCGGCTCGAAAACGAAAAAAGAGCACCACTGCCAATTATTTGATTTCGACCGATCCGACGGATTTGAGCCGGGAAGGCGATGCTTTTATTGGGAAGGTTCGGTAAGTAACAGCCTTTTTTACTATTGCTCTCGCTCTCTCTCTCTCTCTCTCTCTCTCTCTCTCTCTATCACTCTCGCTTTCTATCTCGTTCGCTCGCTATCATCAAAACCCCGTCTCTAGCTCGAACGCGCTGGGAACGATGTTCACCCTCTACGACAATGGCAAGAACCCGAAAAAGGGTCAAGCAACTGAGACCGTGCGTGAGGAGCTGGCTATGGTTATTTATGTAAGTTCTTTGATGAATCTTAAAGGCCTCTAGAACGATGGCTTTCGCAGAAAAAGCAAAAAACATTTGCGCCGGGCGGGGTCGAACCCGTGCCGTGAGAACGACAGCCCAGCGCGCTATCCACTATACCACGCTCACGAAATGGGAGGGACGGCGGAGAGGGATGAGCTGCCCGAGCACCCGCTTTCGCCACGCGGTGCTCCTATATAAGCCGCTACGGTGTCCGCGCTCTGCAGTCAGCCGCAACCCCTGCGGCTGAGTAGCCAAGCGTCCCAGAGGCCTTTAAATAGCGTAATTGATTAGTAATATAATCAAGTAAAAGAATCAAACGATTCATATTCCGTGGATTTAAGCTCAAAAGCGTTAATACTTACCTTTGCAACTTTTTGTAAAGTTGACATTACACCACCGACTCGCTTCTCTCTGCTTAAATTTTGGATCCTTTTCTGCTTTTCCTATGTTTTCATAAAATTATATTGGCCTTATTATATTATCCACAAGATACTATAAGAGCATGCTTTATTTTCAGGTAAATTTCGGAAACAATTCGTTTGGCTCGCTAGCAGGGTATGCTAAAATAGCTAATTAAATATAGACCCTCAATCATGGCTACTCTCTTTCCTACTGCTGCCCATACCGTTATGCGCGTAAATTTCATCTTGAAAATTGCAAAAAAAAAAAAATATATAAATATTTATCCCCGACATATTAGCATCCGCTAACGCTGTGTTTCTTGCCAGCGCACAACTTCCCCTCGAAATTCTTATCATCCAGGTCGTCGTAGTCGGGTTGGAAATTCGAGGATCTCGGCTCTAAAATAAGCTATTTTTTAGGATCTTTATCATACGTCTGTTTTGCCCAGTGCTGTGCGTGAGCGGTACTAAAACAAAGCTAATTGATTCCACGTGACATATAAATCCGATTCCATTCCCAAATCATCTCTGCTAGCCTGTCCCTTCCACTCCCAAATGGTCTCTGCTAGCCTGTCCCTTCCACTCCCAAATGGTCTCTGCTAGCCTGTCCCTTCCACTCCCAAATGGTCTCTGCTAGCCTGTCCCTTCCACTCCCAAATGGTCTCTGCTAGCCTGTCCCTTCCACTCCCAAATGGTCTCTGCTAGCCTGTCCCTTCCACTCCCAAATGGTCTCTGCTAGCCTGCCCCTTCCATTCCCAAATGATCTCTGCTAGCCTGCCCCTTCCATTCCCAAATGATCTCTGCTAGCCTGCCCCTTCCATTCCCAAATGATCTCTGCTAGCCTGTCCCTTCCATTCCCAAATGATCTCTGCTAGCCTGCCCCTTCCATTCCCAAATAATCTCTGCTGACCTGCCCCTTTCCATTCCCAAATGATCTCTGCTAGCCTGCCACATTTCTGTTTCAGTTGTCACGGATATCATAGCAAATTTATTTTCTCTTACCGTCGTAGTAATCGCGCAGAGGAGGCCTGGCGGGACGCCCGGGCCCTAAAATCCAATACTCTACCAATTAACATTAATTCGAAATTAGGATAACTTTACAAACTTTAATTTTGGTAGCTAAGCCTGGAAAATTGCTTTTAAACTTACTCAGGTAGTTGGACCAAGCGCCTTTTGCGAACTCGCTGCTGTCCTCGACTAAAGCAGGCTGTTTAGTTATCTCTCTCTCTCTCTCTCTCTCTCTCTCTCTCTCCCTCTCTCTCTCTCTCTCTGTCTCTCTCTCACTTTCTCTCTTTTTGTCAACTCTCTCTCTCTCTCTCACCTGAGGTATCGAAATCGTCCTCAATATCACAGTCCTCCTCCTCGTCATCATTATCCTCAATTTCAAAGTCTTCCAAGCTAACACGCTGCGACTCTCGCTTCTTTTCTTTCTGTTGTCCGTAGATTGGGTGATCATCGAATTCCGCTCCTCCTTAATATGACTGTGCATTAATAGCTATAATATGCTCACTTTCTCTTTAAAACGACTGGGAATCCCGAAAATCGACCTCCAAGATCAGCTGGGTCTAGACAGCTAAGTGACGCGCTAAAACAAGTGCAAGCGTTCCTGAATTTTGCGGCAAGGGCAGGCACTACGGTTTGCGGCGCAGATTGAATTGCGGCTCTTGTATTTTCGCGCAGTTGTCTTCGCCTAGTTCATGGAAATGGTCGATTTTCGCGCTTCCTAGTCTCTTTAAAGGGACCGGAGCGCGCCGAACCCACCGACTGGCCCCATCTTGTAGTTCCGGTTGATCAAGTTCTGCGAATCCCCATAGACCTCGAACTCCTCCGGCTCATCGGGGTGGAGTGATCGAAGATGGTGGTTGTTGTGCAGCTTCAAATTCTGTTTCTGGATTCCAAGTAGAGTGCGGCCAGCGCCGTGGACCTCATGAATTTCTCGTTCTAGGGTCAGGGTCTTCGGGACCTCGATGCGGAGGACCTGAAATGGAGTTCATCTCTCTCTCTCTCTCTCTCTCTCTCTCTCTCTCTCACTCTCTCTCTCTTTTCCCCGCTCTCTCTGCCTCACTTTCACTCACTAGCTCTCTCTCTCTCTCACTCTTGCTCCTCACCTCATCAATTTTTGTCAACGGCATCCCGGACACCTTGAAGAGGTTTTTTAGTTGCTTCCGGCTCTTTTTGTATCCCTGGTTGTTCTTTCTACACTTCCTACGCTTCCGGTTAGGTGTTCGGTCATGATGACGACTGGGCCGTTCCGGAAACCTCACGGCATTGTCGATGTTCGGATTGGTATGTCTCATCGGCGGGACGTGGTGGTGTCGATCATGTTTCTGAAAAATTACCGTTGGAGAGAGCGACAGAGAGAGAGAGGGATAGAGAGAGAGCGAGAGAGAGAGAGGGGGAGGAAGAAAGAAACCTACTTCCGGGGGGCTAATCGATATTGGCTCGTCGACAGCTTCATGTACTCCTGGCTTTCCTTGACCATGTACTGGTCGCCATCGGATAGGAGCTGGCTCGGAGGTTGGCTTGGACCTCGGATGCGGTCTTCGCGCAATCAGAGTCACCCCATAGTCGTGGTGTTTCTGAATTTTGTCTAGGTCTTTCGAGACGAGGGGACGAGAGAGAGAGCGAGAGAGAGAAAGGGAGAGAGAGTGAGAATAAGAAAGAGAGAAAGAAACAGAGAGAGAGGGAGAGAGAGAGTGGGTGAGAGCGTGCGAAAAGTGCAGTGAAAGTGGAGTGCAGCTTCTTCCGACTTACGTGAGGCTGACGATGCCCGCGTTCTTCTTCGGAGGAAGAGCTCTCGTGGCTGTTGCTCTCCCAACCTGTTGGCCGCTTTTGCAAGCCGACTTTGTGCTGGAAAACGTACGAAATAGCGATACAGAGAGAGAGAGATAGAGAGAGAGAGAGAGAGAGAGAGAGAGAGGGAATGACCTGTTTCCCTTCATACTCCTGATGCTCAGTTTGGTTGATGGCGCCACATCGCAGGACTTGGTGCTTCCTACGGCGAATCTCGATCTCAATTTCGATTTCGAGGTGCGACTTCGGGTTCCGGAAGGGTTCCTGTGTAGAATTTGACAATTTGATTTGCGAAAAAACCCCAAAATTCTGCAAGATGCCGACGACCAAAATACCGACGCAAATATCTCGGGTGACAGGCCTAGTGTTGTAGTTGTAGTCTAACCCTTTTAGGTGCCGGAATTTTCTTTGTCGGCATTCTGGCTTTTGGCATTTTGAACTTCGGATTCATGGTATCCGGGCCGATCAGCGATCCCACCTCCTCCTCAACCATCATCGGTCTGAAGCCGGTACAGCATCCGTTCAGCCCTCCGATCGGGGTGTCCTCGTCGCAGACGTTGGAGCCGCAAGGGACATACCGGTGCTTAGGTCCTCTAAAATATATATTTTTCCTTTAATGGTTCTTTAAAATAGTAAAATATTTAAAGAATCGACCCCTTCCATTCACTAGGTCTCGACCGCGACCCTACGTTCCAAATTACGTATGATAATTGCTTTTTTGTAGCTCGTATACATGGGCGTTTGAGGTAAGTTGTAATGCTCTTTTCTGGTGTTTTATCTAGATTTAGTGGTCTAACCCTAGCCGATGCAAGGGGTCGATCCTCGCACATTCCAGCCCATTTCTGAGCTTTTAAAGGATAGTGCCAGCAGGACTTACTCGCAGAAAATGCTATGAGGACACTCCCGCTCTTGTCGCTTCCAGCCACACATTCCGCACTTGGCTGTGCAGCTCCCCGCGTCTTTCCAGGCGCTCCACTGCTTGAAGAGCGCTGAACTGGGGGGCTAGCAGAGCTCTTTTAGGAATCCGCCGTGCTTCGGTATCCAGTTAACTATATGCAGCTGGCAAATATGTCTACTTTAGGGGCAGTCGATGCTACGGTAGCCTCATACGCCTGGCAAGCTAGCAAAGATGCTTCGGGGACTTTGTAAGTCTGGCGAGCTAGCAGATCCCCTTTAGGAACCGTCCGTCTTACGGTAGCAGACTAAGCCTGGCGAGCCAGCAGATATTCTTGAGGACTCCAAGACGACTCACGTTTGTCATTTGGAAGTCTGATTTGTGGCTTTTCAATTTGGCTGGCAGGCTGGAATCCACCGCGCGTGATCGGCTTGTGGTCGGGTTTTCCTTGGGGATGGTGGGGTTTTTTCTGAAAACATTAGGAATCAGGAGAGAGAGAGAGAGAGACAGAGAGAGAGAGAGAGAAGAGAGAGAGAGAGAGAGAGCGAACGAGAGAAAGAGAGAGAGAGCGTCAGAGAGAGAGAGAGAGAGAAAGAGAGAGGGGGAGAGAAACACGCACCACGTCTTCGGGACTAATCGACAACGGCTCGTCGACCATTTCTATCTGCTGTCCTGGCTTGAGCTGGACATGGACTGGTGGATATTGGGTTGTTGTGGCAGGCTTCGGAGATGATTTGGCATGCGGAAGTGGATTTTGGCCAATCAGGGGCAGCTTGTGGTCGTCGTGCTTCTGAATCTAGGTTTTTTTTGCTAGTGAGGAAGGGAGAGAGAGAGAGAGAGAGAGAGAGAGAGAGAAAGAGAGAAACCGAAAAACCTACCTGGACTGATGGCAACAAGATCGTCGGCATGGGCTCGAAAGGTGGTTTCACCGTCTGGATCGGCCCCCTGTGAAGCGGTACCCGAAGCGGCCTAAGCTTATTGGAGCGCTCAAGGACTTCTTGGGTGTCGTCCTCCTCTTCTCCCTCATCCGGTTCATCGCTGACTTGTCGCTTGGCCCGGGGGATTTCAGGGAACTCTTCGGAGCCTTAAGATGAAGTTATACAGACTATATAGCGCAGTAATCGACTGCCTAGATCGACTAGGTACGCCCAACAAAGCGCCTCTGCACCAGTTTTTTCCACCGCAATTGCTACTCAAATAAAATTTGCGTAGTTGCCTAGAACTAATCCAGGGGGAGATGTCAATTTTGGACCTTCCCTAACCGTGCAAAATTCTGAAAAGTCGAGTTTTTACGAGTTGCAATGGTTTTACATCCCAAACGACTTCAAGAAACGGGTAAGCACGAGATTTCGACACGCTCATAGATTAGATCTAGACAACTACGCAGCCCTCCAGAAACTATATGAATATGGTTTATCTAGCTCCTAGGAGTCTGAGGAAAGATCTGCGAAAAAAATATTGCCAGCCCCTTTCCACCCCAACAAAACTCACTGACGATGGTCTCCAGCCCGGGTGCGTTATGCTTGGCGGGCATTCGTTTCTCTCCAACCTGAAGGCTCAGATCATGATCGTTTGCGGGAGTTCGAAGAATTTGGCGGCGCTGCGGCTCCATTGGCCATGGTGCCGGATCAACTTCCGGGTGATCTGGCACAAGAATTGGAGGGCTAAAGTCCGAGAAATGCGGTCCCATCTCGACCATCTTGCTACTGCCGCCGACCGGGCCAAGTGGGCGACGTCGTCCTCTTCCGACTGGGCCCATCGCCGGGTGTGGGTGGAAGGTTCCGGTACCGTGTTGGCGGGGTCTCTGAAATGGCTTTCCGGAATTCGACATGGTGCGTCTTTTCGTGTTGTTACAGTAAAGCACGACGACATAGACGCGTCGCGGCTCGCGTTGTGGTACGCGTCACCTGTCTGCGTCGCGGCTTGCGTTTGCGTGTGTTGCGGGTTACATGGCGTGTCGCTGACCCTATTTTACTTGCCAAAGCCACGCCCCTCCTCTACTCCTGAACTCGAACTCGTCGTACCTGTTGAGTATGTCCCGGCTCGCTCTCCAATCGCTCATCCTCAAAGTTGGTCTCATGAGCGTTTTCGTGGTGCTGAACTTTAGGACGACGTCCTCCATTCTTCGGCTGTCCCCACGGTCGCCCCTGAAGACGCTCCAGCAGTGGATCATTGCCGTGGTCAAGCTCCTCAGCCGAGGCTCCTCCACCGACTCCGAAGACGCTGATCAGGACGTCGAGTCTGTGGTTGCGGCTGGCTCCGGGATGGCCAGAATGTCGAGGTGCGAATTCCTCTGAGTCCGACTCGTCCGACCCGACATGGTGCTTCTGGCCATTCATCAATTCGAGGCCACCAGGGCGAGTGTGCCGATTTCGTTCCGAGTTGTGAGGAGCCCTCAAATTCTGCTTTGAAAGTCGCTCGCGGTGTAGTTCGATGGAGTCGGGTAGATCAATCAGATCGTCGGTGGGGAGCTTGGGTGGAAGGAGCTGGGCGAGCTGAAATGGAGATTTTTCATGCTACGTAGCAGGATCTTTGAGGGTGCATCGTGGGTGCTTCGCAGGCGTTCGGGTACTTCGCGGGGATTCGCGGGGTACGCGCGGCGCTCGCCGGGGGTTCGCGGGGCTTTCGCGGGGCTTCGCAGGTGCTTCGTGGGGTTCGTGGGTGCTTCGCTAGTGAATTGTCGATTCTTCGCGGGCTATTCTTCTTATAGAGAACGATGCGCGGGTCCTTCGTGGGTGCATTGCGGGCACGTCGCCCGTGCTTCGCGGGTACTTTTCGCGGGGTGCGCAGGAGCGTAGCGGCTGCGCAACCGTCATACCAGTTTGTCTTTCCACTCTTATTCCCCAAATAATCTCTGCTAGAATTCACTCCTAAAGTCCTACTGGTTTCCTAAAAAACCTCTGCTAGCACGTCATCGCTATTTATAACTTCCTAATCCGAGCCGATTCCCAAAGAATCTCTGCTAGCTTGTTAGTCCATGGCTTATTTAAACCTAGCTTTTCGCCGAGTTTACTCAATAATTTTTGCTAGCCTCCCAACCCCATTTGGATCGAAGCACAACTGGTACGGCCCTCTAAAAAAAATGAACGACCCACCGTAACCCCGCCAAATAACAACAGTCCCAGTATCATCCTGGGCATGGTGGTGGCCGTCGCCAGACAGGATCGTGTCTTCCCGAGCTTCGATCCGGCTTTTATAGCGTAATTGAATATGCATCGGCTTCGCGGGCGGGTCTTTGATTTTGCGACTACATAAGTAATTTTTGCTCTGTTCTCAACTTCCAAAATGATATTTGAAACAATAAAAAAATGTCGAAAGTGGGTTAAGGGTTAAAGATCGGGGGAGCAAAGTTTGAGAGAGGGATAGAGAGAGAGAGCGGGAGTGATAGAGAGAGAGAGAGAGCGAGAGAGAGTGAGAGAGACGGGGGAAACAAACCACATTTTGCAGGAAACCAACGTGCTTGGCTTCAAGGGACCGCGCAAGATGTCGGTGATCATCCCTGGGATGCTCGACGGCGAGCGATACATCCGGAAGCAGATCAAGCCGACTTCGGTGAGTTCAAAGAAGAGAGAGAGAAAAAGATAGAGAGAGATAGAGAGAGAGAGACAACAAGCTTCAAAGAAACTTTACTTTTTCAGGATCGTGACGGAATCATGGAACGATACCGCCTACGTCGCATGGACGACCTATGCGTTCTACAGAACAAAGCTCCGGTTTGGAATGAAGGTCGGTGTCGCTCTCTCTCTATCTCTCGCTCGCTCTCTCTCACTCTCTCTCTCTCTTTCTCTCTCTCTCTCTTTATCGCTTCGTTCAGATACGCAATCCTACGTCCTAAATTTCCACGGTCGCGTCACTCAGGCGTCAGTCAAGAACTTCCAAATCGTCCATGACATTGATCGTAAGTTTTTTTTATGTAAAACCTTGTGAATCAACCCCTTGCTTCGGTTAGGTCTAGACAGTTACGCGACACTCCATTTGACGCGCGCAGACGTCGCTTTTTCGATTTTTTTCCTCCGCTTCCCAGCGTGAGGGTTGCTGTCCAGCCCTAGTCGATAAAAGGGTCGATTCTCTCGCTTTCTGGTCCTTGAAAAGGCCAATATCTCCAATTTAGCCGACTACATCGTCATGCAATTCGGGCGCGTCAACGACGAGCAGTTCACCATGGATTTCCGGTACCCCCTCTCCGCGCTTCAAGCCTTTGGGATTGCCATGACGTCCTTCCACGGAAAGCTGGCTTGCGAATAAGATCATCTACATTTTTCTGCGTTTCTGTGTCTTATAAAAATGTAGTTTAAGGCCTACCGCACCCTTGCATTTTTTATACTTATTTTTGCCATCCTTGCCATAATTTCTCGATTTCAAAAAATGACCCCAGTGACAGCATCTCCAGAATCATCTTCCGGCTTGTGATACCATGTCCGATTTTCCTTTTAATTTTTGCCCTACCAATTTTGTGATACTGCTGATTTTTTGGCTCCTCTGTCAAACCGTGTGTTGTGTATTTTGTAGTGGCCGTTTTTGAACAAAAGGTATTTATTTGACCCTTGCGAACGTTTTTCCCCGTATCAATAAAGGTATTTTTGTTATAACAAAGCACTATCACACATCGTTGGTTTCATAATTGATCGCAAAACTCTAAAAAAACTGTTGTTCACCACAGAACAGCCAAATTCTGGGTGGAAGTGGCTACATGCACAGAGCCTGGTGTGTCTTTTGACGCGACTGTAACCCGGTCGAAACCGCAGCCGAAACCGCAGCCGCAACAGGACCGCCACGCCACCGTATCGCCGGCATGGCGTCGCGAAGTGATTTTGGAAGCTGACGTTGGGGCAAAACAGCCATTATCAGTACATCACAGTGCATTAATAGGCGCCAGGAGAGGTTTGATAGCGCGTGCGCGCAGGTTCTGTTTTTTTTTTGGCGGGAAAGAACATCAATGATGTCCCGACATCGATTACAGCCACCGCAAAGACCGCGGTTCTCTCGATTTGTTGAGAGTTTGAAGCTCTATCGAATGGGTTATCTGACATGTATCGCTGTTTACGAAGTGAGCTCAGGTGCCAGCGGCTCACTGTTCTACATCCTCAAAACTCTGTACCAGAACCATATTAAAATGTACATTTTATTGCGTAGCACGACGTGTACTGTAGTGTCCTATTAACGACCAAATTGTTGCATACTTTGTTTTTATTAACCACCCAATTAAGCTAATGACGCTCGTCACTGTGGTCACGCTTGCGCTGGTTGCGCGCGTGGCGATTCTGGTGGCGCTCGTGCTGCTTCTCCTCACTGCTATCCTTCTGATGGTGTTTTCCATGATGCTTATCATGGTGCTTATCATGGTGACGGCCCTCATGCTCCTCGCTGCTGTCCTTGTTGTGATTCTTGTTGTGGTGCTTGCCATGGTGTTTCTGGTGATGCTTATCATGATGGCGTGCCTCATGCTCCTCGCTGCTGTCCTTGTCGTGGTGACGTCCCTGGTGATGCTCCTTGTTGTGGTGCTTTCCATGGTGCTTATCACGGTGACGTCCCTCATGCTCCTCGCTGCTCTCATCGTGGTGCTTTTCCTGGTGACGGGCCTGGACCCCATTTTTGTCGTGGTGCTTCTGGTGGTGTTTGTCGTGATGACGTCCCTCGTGCTCCTCGCTGCTCTCATCGTGATGTTTGTTGTGGTGCTTCTGATGGTGCTCCTTGTTGTGATGGTTTCCATGGTGCTTATCGTGATGGCGACCCTCGTGCTCCTCGCTGCTGTCTTTCTCGTGGTGCTTGTTGTGGTGCTTTCCATGATGCTTCTGACGATGACGTCCCACGTGCTCCTCGCTGCTATCCTTTCCCTCGTGACGCTCTCCATGGACCTTGACGGTCACCTTGACCTTGTGGTGCTCCTTGTCCTCCTCGCTGCTCTCCTTCTCATGACGGGGCTTTCCGTGGTGCTTCTGATGGTGACGTCCCTGTTGCTCTTCGCTGCTCTGGTCATGGTGCTTGTTGTGGTGCTTTCCATGATGGTGCTCATGCTCATCCGAGTCATCAGAGTGGTGCTTGTGCTTCAGGATCGAGAGCAGCTTCTCGAGGTGGGCGCTGTTCTTGGGGTGGTCCTTGTCGCGCTTCTTCTCGACGCAGAATTCTTCCTGAAAATGAGAGTAGTATGCAGGTATGACAGTTCTTTTTAAAGATATCGTTTCGTACTCACCCCATCAACCTCCTTGACATGGAACCCGCGGCAGCAAGCCGGGCCCACCTTGCAGGGGCGGTTGGCACACGGGCTGAAGCGGGTGCCTTGGGACCTGAAAAAAGGGTTTCTAGTTTACCCTCTCTCTCCCTCACTCTCCCTCTCTCTCGCTCTCTTGCTCTCTCTTGCTCTCTCTCTTGCTCTCTCTCTCTCTCTTGCTCTCTCTCTCTCGCTCTCGCTCTCACTCTAAGGCGAAAACTTACGAGTGCTCGAACTGGTATCCGCACATTCCGCAATGGTGCGTACACTTCGACACCTCGGTCCAGGCGTGGCCGCTCACCAGGGCGAGCTGAGAAATTCAAAGTTTTCCTCAAGGGTTTTTGCTAGCTTGCCTAGATCTTCGCATAACTTAGGCTTGGCTTAGGCTCAGCTTAGGCTTAGCTTGGGCCTGGCTTAGGCTTAGGCAAGGGCTTAGGCTTAGGCTTAGGCATCGGCTTTTAAGCATAAACTTAGGCAATGGCTTCGACTTAGGCTTGGGTACGGGCTTAGTCTTAGGCTGAGGCCTGGGCTTAGTTTTAGTTTAGGCTTAGGCTTAGCTTAGGCTGAGCCTAGGCTGAGCTTCGGCTTAGGCTTAGGCTTAGGCTTAGGCTTTGCCTTAGACCTAGACCTGGGCGGTGGCTCAGGTTTAGCTTAGGCTTTCGTAGGCTTAGATTAGGCTTAGCTTAAGCTTATGGCAAAGGCTTAGCTATAGACCTATGGTTGGTCATAGGCATAGGCTTAGGCTTAGAATTTGGCCTAAGCTGAGGATTTGGGTTAGGGTTGGGTTTAGGCTTAGACTTACGTTTAGGGTTAGGCATATTTGGGCATCTGCAAATTCTTGGACAACTCACCGTAGCCGCTCCGAATACCAGTAGGTTGAACATCGCTGGGTGATGTGTCTCAAACTTCTTAGGTAAGACTTTTATACACCCACCTCGTCTTCAAAAATCGAGACCAAAAACCCGGCTGCTGATTCCGCGCCTACATAATCAATGTTTCTTCGGTCGCCCGGCTGGCCGATTTGACACCAAAAACCCAGGGGAACCCGGACTTATTGAAGAAAAAGACCATTCAGACAAAGAACGGCATCAGGTTTTGCAGAACACTACTTCGAAAGTTTTGTTCGGACGAAGAATAGGTACAAAACTTTGGCGGTGAACTTTGAGGAAGTTTGTGAAGGTGCGTACAGCATGGCTTTTGTTAAGATCTATGTTGCCTATTTCAATGACAAAATTTATTGTGCAAAAATAGCGGCGACAAGTTGCCTGTATCTTTAAAAGCCAAGAAGAAGAGGAAATCGACCCCTCTAGCGGCTAGGTCTGGACAGCTATGCGACGTAGCAAGCCGTCAAGAAGATAACTCTTTCGACGCACAGGATCGCCTTTGCCAGGTTTACCATAAATTCGAATGCCTTATGTGCGTATTTTGGAGTGCCGCGTAGCTCTCGAGGCCTGGTTCACGCAAGTGGTAGATTATCGCGCTTCCCGGTCTCTTTAGAGCCCCTTAAAGGCGGGTCTTCTGTCGACGTCTTAATTTTCCTAAACAGCGTCTGCTAGCTTGCCATTGTGTATCGAAGTTGGGGAGCACGCGCTTCAGGTATGCCCTCAAAAGCATATGGCTGGGAAAAAACCGGTTGAATACGTGTCAGAGGAATCCCCCGTTCCTCAAGGATCTCTGCCAGTATCAAATAACTGATATATTCTTTTCTTTGATGCAAAATGGCTAGATTTTCCTAAAGGAAATTGGCAGCCTAGCAAAACCAGGAAAGAAAAACATATACAATAGCACGATTTAGCATCGGAAAACTTCGAGTTGCTTTATCGTTTTTCTGATCCAAGAGAGCTCCTCTTTCTGATCTTTAACTTATCGAGATTGCCGCTGTATCTTGACTGACTGGGCATCCCTGATGTGGCGGCGGCCTCCTCTAAAATGCATCCCATTCTCACAACTCGGGGCCAAAAAGCCAAAAAAACTTCCGGGCCCACCAAAAAATGGCCATTCTAGGGTGAGGCCCGGAGGCCAACCACCCCTTTCGGAGTCGTTTCCGCAAAAAACAACATTGTACTGACGCTGGCGGCGGAAGAAGAAGAAGGGGAAGAAGCGCCTGACGTTCCCACGGAACCTCATCAGCATCGTTTCCCGAACGGGGTCTCCGCCAGCTAGTGTCCGTTCGGCTATAGTTGACTGTTTGGAGCTTTTGCTGTAGTTTTTGGGACAGTTAAAAGGACTGAAAAGGTTGGAAACATCGAATAAACTCGAGTAATTATTTTAAAACGATTTTAAACTAATTTCTCGACACGGCTAGCGCTTCTAAGTAACTTTTTCATCACGGGTAGGATTTTAAAATAATTGTTTCGTCACGGCTATCGTTTTAAAACATTTTTTTCGTCACGGGTTTCCTTCTGAAATGATTTTTTTCGTCACGGGTAGGCTTCTAAAATGATTTTTTCGTCACGGGTTGGCCTCTAAAAGGATTTTTTCGTCACCGGTAGGCTTCTAAAATAATTTTTTCGTCACGGGTATCTTTTTAAAATAATTGTTTCGTCACGGGTAGGCTTCTAAAATAATTTTTTCGTCACGGGTATCGTTTTAAAATGATTTTTTCGCCACGGGTAGACTTTTAAAATAATTTTTTTCGTCACGGCTTCCGCTTCCGGATGATTTTTTCGTCACAGGGTAGGCTGCTAAGATCGTTTTTTCGTCACGGCTATCACTTACAGGGAGTTTGCAGCAAATCCATAGCCTAGCACCGCCATGCCGGACCCTTTAAAAGCAATTGCTCACCCCCAAACTTCGTATTTTGCCTTTTTTCAACTTCTGAAAGCAGAAAATGACCCAACCCCCTCTTCCTTCAACTGGCCACTCCCCAGTCCATGGGGCCTAAAAGTGGCTTTTCCCTGGGCCTCTGACTGGGCCACTCGTTTTGGCCCTCCCATCTTTCCGGTTCTTTTGCCTTTTTCCAATGGGGGGATCGGGCCAGTTTTTTTGTGAGACCCTGGGGCCATCCTCTGCCTGCCACCCCGCCACCACCCCCAAAACGCTCACTTCCTCCATATCAATGCGGGGGAAGATCCTTCAACCCACCAACTTCAATTTCAGTACACCAGAAAAATTTTTATGTGATGTCGTTTCGGGTTTTTGAATAGGTTTTTGGAGGTTAGGGCTGAAATTTGTGGAATTGAACTTGGAGGCTTTGCAAATATCTATCGCAGTCTCTCTTTCTCTCTCGCTCTCTCTCGCCCTCTCTCGCCCTCTCTCTGTCTCTGCCTCGCTCTCTCTTTCTCACTCTTTTTCTAGCTCATTCTACCTCTCTCACTCTTTCACTCTCTCCGTCTCTCTTTCGCTCGCTTTCTCTGTCTTTCTCTGTCTCACCCTCTCACTCTCTGTCTTTCTCTATCTCGCTCTCTCGCTCGATCGAAGGTGTCGAATTCAGGGCTTGCACGTTCCTTTAAAGCATGCTAGTCGACGTTTCTGAAAGCGTCGCAAGGTTTCGTTGGGCGTTTAGGCTAATTTGCGTACGTTTACGTAGGCCTAACCTGTATGCCAGGTTGGAAGTTAAAAATCTATTGCAACTACGCATCTCGCCCAAGCTGGTCCGAATTTTTGATAAATCGGTCTGCAGCTCAAGCCGGGCATTCCATCATGCACTTTCCCCATTTGTTAGTACAGCGCGGTGAGGCGGGCATCCCCTAGCCCGAGGCCTAGAGGGCGAGCGCCACAGCTGACCACAGGCTCTTGCTCAACGCAATGGCCGGCGGGAAGGGGTCCGGCCCGAGCGAAGGGTCCCGAAATCCAAGGAGCCGAGGAGCATGACAGAAATGAGACCCCAACCCTCCTTTCGGCTTGACAAGCAGGAAGAAATGGCCGGCGGGTGGGGGTTTGGTGTTGGTTGAGCAGCACCTCCTCTTTCCCCTGGTTTTGGTTCTTATTGAAACTAACTAATGCTATAATAAAGCGAATTTTTCCGCTTTATTTTCTTTTCTGTATTTCCCGTGGTTCTTAGCTCTGCTTCTGCAAAAGATATCTTAAAGGGACTTTTAAGCGAAAAATCGTATTTGCAACGCACTAGGTGTCGACAACTTACTGCATGAAATTTCCAGAGCGACCTGGCGAGTTTTTGCATCTTCTTATGCGTTTCTAGGGCGAACTAGCAAGTAACTTTGCGGAATCCCAATGATTATTGGAAGAGTAGTGTCGTTCAAAAAGTCATTACGGTTCAGAATCGACCCTTGCGTGGCCTGGGTCGAGACCGCTACAGAAGTCTTCTAAAAACACGTGCAAACACAATTTTTTCCGTGATTTAATACCAGGTCAGGCATCGCATTCCTTATCAACGTGAGTTTGCAGCGTTTTTTAGCGCGTTGCGTCAATGTCTAGACCCAGTCGTTGGCAGGTGTCGATTCTACGCTCTCTCTCTCTCTCTCTCTCTCTCTCTCTCTCTCTCTCTCTCTCTCTCTCTCTCTCTCTCTCTCTCTCTCTCTCTCGCTCTCTCTCTTTCTATCTCTTTATTTCTCTCTCACTCTATCTCTCGCTCTCTGCCTCTCTCTCTCCCCTCTCCCTCTCTCTCTTCTCGCAAACTAGCAATTGTTCAAGCCTATATACTCCAAAATTTTACCCTAGCTTCTCAAATATTTTTTGGAAGCTGCTGACATTTCATACTTTTTTCTGCAAAAAAGCGTAATGATACCTTCCCAAGGCTCTAATTTTAGGCTCTGAATTCATTCTACGATTTTGGAAACCAGGATTGGTAAGCCACCCAGCCAACAGCAGCCGGCCTCTCCAATTCACCCAACCCCACCTAATCCCAACCCACCCACAACCCCATCTTCTTCTTCTCTTCCTCTTCCTCCTCCACCTCCTCCTCCTCATCGAAAACCCAGTGCCGTACCCCGGAGACGAGCCCATTAGCTTTCCGTTTTCCTGTGCCGTTGGACGGCACCGCCGTTCTAAGCATCGTCGGTTGGCCACTAGGCAAAACATCCGCTCGATTTGGGGGATCGTCGCTAGCAGATAGAAGGAGGCGTCAATAGGAATTTGTGGAGTAAGCTCCTAGCTATACCTCCATAGCCGGCTATTTTAACGCCATACGCCGCTGGTTATACCTGATTTTCATCGCCAAATTTTGATTTTAAAGGAACAATGAAGGCACTATTTTTAACACTATTTCCTATGGATTTTCTATCATTTCGATTTCGCCAGGTCGGGGCCCGCAACGCCTTGTTGTGAGTATCCAGGCGCACGCGTCGCTTGTCCCTAGATCGTTAGATGGCTAGCATTCAAAAGAACTCTGCTAGCATGCCCGCCCGAAAGTGTACGGGTTACAACTTATCATCTCTTGGTTTCGGGCTTGGGTTCGAGTTTTTGCCCTGTTTGTCACAGGTTTCACTGCAAAGCAAGAGTAAGGTCTCAAATTTCAGGCTCTCTCTCTCTCGCTCGCTCTCTCTCACTCTCGCTCTCGCTTGCTCCCTTTCTTTTTGAGTTGTGTGATCGTCTTCTCCTAACTGTATATTTTGCTAGCTGTATATTTTGAAATCAATAGCCCCCGCCTTGCTTGTACCTTTAAAACGTTAAACTTACCAACGACTCTAGACACCACATTAATAGACCTTAGACCCTGGGATCAACATGTTGTGCGTTAACGCAATTTTTGTACGTGTCACTCACTTGCCGGCTCGAGAAATCCCTTGTCTGACTATTTCAAGCAGCACTCTGGCTCTCTGTCTACCTCTCTCTCTCTCTCTCTCTCTCTCTCTCTCTCTCTCTCTCTCTCTCTCTCTTCTCCCTAACTCCCCCAAACATTTTGAACAACAGACAAATTGTGGAAGTAGAGGTAGCGAGGCTCTGGGCACAGTGGCCACACGGCTCACCACGGCTCACGGCCAGCAGCTGTTGTTTTTTGAGGCGGGGTATGTTGGCCATCGCCTCCCTGGGCCCTCTGGGCCCTGAGTCCCATTTTGGGCCCCTAGTATGGACGCTAGGAAGGGCCGAAAAGGCCTCCAAAAACAACTTGCGCTGCTGCTGACCCCCGGCCGAGGGGCTGATTGACGGCCAGTGGAGGCACCACCCGAAGGGCCAGAGCGGCTCCGTTCCACTCCTAAATGCAGCGGATTCTGAATGTTTTCGGAGGAGTTTTGACGTGTATTTCTGTTCTTTGGAGGCCGTAACCTTTTTGACTCCTTGGCCGTGCGTACTGCGGCGTGGAAAAATCTATGGGGAATCCATAGCCAAAAATCTTAGCTGGCTTGATTGTGCCTTTAAAAGTTCTAGAAAGCACCTGAATCTACTATCTCGGTATGATAGGTCTAGACGGTTACAGAATAGCCAAAAAACACGTGGAAACGCGTTTAAATCTTTGAAAAACACGTTTTTGGCATGTGGCGTAGCTGTCGAGACCTAGCCAGAGACGCAATTCACACACATCCTAGCCCCTTTAAACTTTCATTTTGTTTGCATGCCAGGGCTTCCAGACGCTTCCTCCTCCTTCCGAATTGGCGTCGTCTCCCACGAACGCGAAACTCTAAACCCCCGGCATTAGCCCCTTTTCCGGCGGAGTCACCAAAAGAAACCGTTCGCACCTCTGGGCTTTGCAGTTTAAGAAAGCGGAAAGGAATCGCTGCTAGCCTGCCCTGAAGAATATGAGCTGTTTGGCATTTGTTTTGCTAATTTGATAGGGTCAGGATGAGGTGCGAATAAGCACCGGTACGCCGGCCTTTTTGCTAACCCACTTTTGCCTCAAGTTTCGCCGTTTATTTTGTTATGGTTGTTAGCTAGCTTGCCTTGCTACAGATATCGGCCGGAGCTGGCTAAAGGTTTTTTGCTAGCTTGCCTGGTTAGCGACTCCCATTCCCTTGTTTTACCGCCAGATTTGCAAGCACTGGTGCTGTTTAGGCAAGCGTGAACTGCTCGAACTTGCCGTTTTGAGTTCGTAGGCGAACATCGGCCATGAAAAATACTTTTTTTCTAGCCTGTCCAGTTAGAACCGATCAGAACGTGCGGTTTTTAAACAGGATCTGTCAGTATTCAGAGGTTCCCATCCCTTTAAATTCAAATATCTATATTTCCCCTAACATCCACTAAAGAGAATTTTCACCATTCACTCCACCCAAAAAACAGCATTTCTTTGTAAAATTGTTTTCGAACTGCTTGAACTTCTCGAGCGTGTCCTCTGCCTAGCCTAGTTTTCGGCCTCGGAATACCCTGTAAACTCAAATTTGTATATTCTATGTTTTTCGTCGAACACCCGCTGAAAATGTGATTGTTTACGATTCCGCTCCACCCCAAGAAAAACAGAATTCGTTTCCGTTCGGCCCATCCGGAAGCCATCTGCTCCCCTTTTGGGGGGAATGGAGGACACTAGGGGGTGTTCAGGGGGTGTGAGCAACCCATGGTAAAAGACCCCCAAAAGGGTCTCTTACCAGGGGAGAGAAGCTGTTTTTCTTGCCGGGACCCTTAGGAGGGGGTCGAGATGGAACGGGGCAGCCGTTGTTTATGGGTGGCCCCGGGGCGCTGAGAAATCGAGAAAAACGGCGCCAGTGTCGGCTTGTGATGATATTTTGGGCAGTGTTCTTGATTTCTGGAAATTTATGGCTTTTCCTGATTGTTATGGACTACAGTTAATTTTCTTTTTCCTGCTTTTCTTAAATTACGCAATAATCGTTGCTGGCCTGCAAAGTTGTTGTCACCTGAGCAAGGTGTCTTTACATGATTTTCCCTGAGCATACGCGCGTTTAATTTTCCGCTGGAAAAACTTATGGTCGTTTTTGGTCGATGTAAGCCATTCGAAGGCATGCGAAAACGTACAAATCGACCCTTTCCTTGGCTTAATCTGGCAACTACATGATAATCCAAAACACGCAACCTCGTGCAGTCGGGTTTTGCCAAAATTTTTGCTGAAGACGAAAAAATGATGATTTTTCCTTCTCTTTCGATGAAATGAAAAATGAAGATGAAGGTCCCCTTTTTCGGGTTACGTATCTGTCAAGATCTAATCAATGGTAGTGGTCGAGTCGCGAGTTGCCTGTCCCTTTAGGTGCGTCTGTTCAGATCCGCGTTTTTGTTTCCGAAATGGTATAGATTGATAGATAGCTAGATTGCCCTAACCGTCAAGAAAATTTTGCCGGTTGTTGGCTTTGACTTGAATGTATTTTCAAAAATTAGCAGACGGCGCACTCGATTTTCGTGATATCTTCAGTTCATTGGTCTCTTATGAAAACCCCGACATAAAAACTGACGGGTTGACGCGTGTCCCGCGACGCTGACCTCAAAATATGGCCCTTCAGCCACAAACCCCCTTCCATACGGCCATGCATCTCAAATCCCTCGATTTGGCCATGGCCATATAGATGGAGGAGAATTTTGATGGGAAATTGGGTTGTTATCCGCCCATCGTCGACTATGCGGGATAGACCGGCTTACGGCCCCTTTTTAGGGCCCGCTGGCCACACGCGAAAAACACGAAATCTCGGTGGTTTGAACATGCTCCGGGAAGTGGTTTTGCTGGAGTGGTAAACAAATTTTTAGGGAAGTCCTGGCTCCTTATATTCTGGAATTCCCTCCATTCCCAAATGATCTCTGCTAGCCTGCCCTTCCATTCCCAAATGATCTCTGCTAGCCTGCCCCTTCCATTCCCAAATGATCTCTGCTAGCCTGCCCCTTCCATTCCCAAATGATCTCTGCTAGCCTGCCCCTTCCATTCCCAAATGATCTCTGCTAGCCTGCCCCTTCCATTCCCAAATGATCTCTGCTAGCCTGCCCCTTCCATTCCCAAATGATCTCTGCAGGCATGCCCTTTTTTCTCCAAAATATTTTTTTTTTCTTTTTCTTTTCCTTTTTATTTTATTTTTTTTCTTTTCCCATTTCTCCTTCGATTTTTCCTTGTTTATTTTTTTTTTTTTTTTTTTTTATTTTCCTTTTTATACCATTTCTAAAGGTTTTTTCATCCATTTTCCCAGCCCAAATCTGACCTTCCATCAGCCACAACACACACCTCTGGCCCACACGACGAGTGGCGGCCCCGCCATGAGGGCCATCTCCGTGTGTGCCTTCAGAATGGGGGCATGGGGTGTCGTGCCGAGCGTAGATTCAATTAAAGGGACGACAGAGACCGGCCATCGGGAGGGTAGTTCCTTTTTCTAGTGCTATCCTCTCTCTCTCTCTCTCTCTCTGTCTATCTCTTGCTCCAATCCCCTCGAGGGCACTACCCCATGGCCACCGGACGTGCACACCAAGCATCTCAACCTTCACAAACAGACTCGCCGCACGCATTTCTCATTTATTTTTGCAACTCGAGTTTGGCATTTTAAAGGGAGGGTGACAGGGAGTTTCTCTCTCTGCCCCTTTTTGTCTCCATATTTAGTTTTCACGATCTCTGTTTTTCGTTATCCGAAAGAATCGCTGCTAGTCGCTGCTTTTTTGATATCTCGCTATCTATCTTTTGCTCCTTTTTTCTCTCTCTCTCTCTCTCTCTCTCTCTCTCTCTCTTCATTTTCAAATTTCAGCCATGGTGAATATCTGCGAGACATGGTACTGGACGGAATGTGAGGAGAAGTCGTGTTGTGAGAGCTACAAGTAAGTGGATTTTTTTGTTATTCCCAAAAGGGTCTTTGCTAGTTTGCCCTAGCAAGGAAGCGAGAGAGAGATACAAAGAGGGAGAGAGAAATAGAGAGCGAGTGAGAGAGATACGGCCCTAGAGCATGAGCAAGAGCTATCGTTCTCCAGATTTCGAATGCTCATTCTCCTCTTCACCGCCCTAATTTTCCTGGCCGCCGTCCTGACGACAGTCGTTTGGATGCTGTTTGAGATGCGACCCGCGCGGAGGTGAGGTTTTTAAAGGGACTGTGAAGGCAAAACCAGCTCGGTAGTTTTTGGCAAGAAGCCAATTTTTTTTTTGAAAGGCACCCGGCGTCAGAAGGGCTCCAAAACGTGTTTTTTCCAATTTTATGTGGCTTTCCGGGAAAATTGGACGTTTGCCAAGTGTATACCGCATTGAATTTTTGCCTTCCAGCGCCCTTTAAAATATCAAATTTACAATTTTGAAAATTGTAATCGATTTTTAGACAAAAGTGGCGTGACGATGCGTAAGTTTTTACTATGGGTATATGGAGCCCAAATTGTATTTTTGGACCCCCAGGTCATGCTCCCCAAGTTTTGAAGTTGTCTAAAATCACCCCGAGTTACTTTTAATTTTAAATAGATTTTAACCTCGTTGTCATATTTTTGATTTTCCCTTACAATCACATGACTTTATTTAATATTTTAACCATAAACTCGATATTTTTTGGTTTCCCTAAACGTTTGGCGTGTCATTTAATCTGCATATTCTCACAAATATTACCGAGTTAAACTGCACCTTCTTATAATTTACTAAAATATATAATTAGTTTGATTTTAAATTGATTTGGATTCATTTAACACTTAATATAAAGCAATATTTGTTTTAATCTAATAATTCATAAGTTTTCTGCATGCGGTTTTTAGACTAGAATTTCTTCGAACCATATTTTCAAATTTGCGTAGAGAGGCAGGGGAAATCGGAAGAAAGAGTGACAGAGAGAGAGTGAGTGCGAAAGAGAGAGCGAAAGAGAGAGAGAGTGAGAGCGTGAGAGAGAGAAAGTAAGGGCGAAAGAGCTAGATAGAAAGATAGAAAACAGGAATTATTAGCTTTTGTAACGATTTATTGTTTTATGAATTCATCGATTAAAACCAAAACCCCCAAAGAAATTCGTAGCGCTCTGTGTCGGCTGCATAATATGCAATTTTGCATATATAACCATGCCTTTGAGATTGCTTCCGTTTTACATAATAGATATTTTGTGCGGTCTTTCTTCGGGGCTGAGCGTAGCGGTAGGGAATTTGGCGAGCCGCCAAATTCCCCCTATCACTCTTCGACTAGTTTGTGTTCCGTTGCCTGACGATAGACTACACACTACAAATTACATTTTGTATTTTAGGACGCGATTGCGGAAGCACGACGAGACCGACGACAAGATTGCCCGCCAGAGCTTCGAGGAGACGAAATATTTGCGAAGATACTCCGAGTTGAAGTGGGTGGTTTAATTGGATTTTGAAGGATTAGCTCGCGTCACCGGTTATTCTCTTTGTGACTTCCCCGAACGCTTCCTCGCTACGCAACGCTTCTAACTAGGCTTAAAACTTGAAACATTTTAGAATCACAACTTAAGAGCGATTTCCTGGCATAAAACTAAGGTTTGAACTATGGCTTTATTTTACCTACTAGTCCCTTTAGATCATCTTTTTTGTAGAAACCTTTGTTAAAGGGCCACGCAAGGCACCACATTTTTTGAAAAACATACTTTCGCGGCGCTCCGTGGCGCGCAACTCTGCCAGATCTGAAACTTGGAGCTTTCGTGTTATCAGGGGAGGGGGCAGAATTTTTCGAAAATTTAGAATAGCGTAGTTTTGATCGTGTTTTTAGCCAATTGAATTCCTTTACTGTGCAAAAACCACGAAATAAAATAGCTTTGCTCTAGCTCTAGCTCGATAGCTTTGCAGGAGCGAGTCTTGCCTTGTTTATGCTAGCAAACTTGAATCCTAACAGAAAAGTTGCCGCGCCCCCCCGATAAGGAAAAAGCTCCCGAAACCTAGTCGAGGAAATCGAAGGAAAATCCCTTTTTCCATTCACAGAAAATTCCGTAAATTTAGCAACATTGAAGCGGTGGCGAATTGAGCTCTGTCAAAAAAGGTAAAGTGAGCCCGCCGACGAAAAATTGTGCATAAAACAGTGGCTCTCTCCGTGGCATGTCGTCCGCACCATCAAAAGTTCCCTGTCCCTTTAATTCGCCCTTAATACATATTTTCAAAATCTTTCCAAATCGGTTTTTCTTCCATTTTCTGATTAACCCTCAACATTCTCCTGTATTTACATCCTTTAAAAATCGTGGTATTGAAAGGGGACTGGCAGCTGGGCGGTTGCGGTCGTCGCGGCTGTGTTGCGGTTGGGAGAGAGGGGGGGAGAGCGTCAAGAGTGAGAAAGAGAGAGAGCGAGCGAGACCTAGAGATTGAGAGAGGTAGAGATAAAGACAGAGCGTATGAGAGAGGGTGAGAGAGCGAGAGAGTCAGAGAGAGAGATGGGGGAGAGAGAGAGAGAGCGAGGGGAAGGAGAGAGAGAGAAGAGAGAGAGAGAGAGAGAGAGAGAGAGAGAGAGAGAGATAGAGAGAGAGCGACACGCTACGCTTCCGCAACCCCAAGCTGTCAGTTCCCGTCTATTAACCTTCCAAGGAAATCTCGTATACATTTGCATATTTCAGCCCTCAAGCGACGCGGCGGCACTCGTTCAATGAAGAAGAGGATTAAATTAGATTAATTATACTGTTTCTCCGTTTTTAAACTGCCGAAAACTCCCTCCAATTTTTGAGATTTTCATTTTTGAGCTTGAACTCCTCAATTCTATAGTGTAACCCTTTTTTGCATACTGTATTTTTATGGGTTCCCGCCTGTTTCTCGCCCCGCCATTAAATGTATTATAATTTTGATTTTTTTTACTGCAATTTATGTAAATTTAATTGAGAATTATTGCGCGTTTTTTCAGGACTATTGCCTAGAATCGATCGTTTTTTGCTCTGCAATTTGTAATTGTCTTTGTACCTTGGATTCTATAGTTTGTAGTGAGTTTATTGCCGTTTCATAAATAAGAACATACATTAAGGAATATACTTTTAAACGAGTTATTACCTAAATTTAGAATTTAGCGAATTTCGCCCTGGAGCGTGCGCGAAGGTGTGAAAATACTTCATTGTCGGATTTGAAGGTAGCGTTGAAAGGATCATCGAATTTGCACCCAATTCTAAAAGGAAAAATGGCTTTTAAAGGAGCTAGGAAGCGCGAGAATCGATCCCTTGATTCGACTAGGTCTAGACAGCTACGCAACGGTCCAAAGTACGCGCGGCAAAAGCCTTAAGGCCACTTCCAGGGCGAAAAATGGAAATATATACGCGATATTTGACTTAGCGCGTAGTTGTCTATACCTAGCTGCTGGAAGAGATCGAAATTCTGGCGCTTTCCAGCCCTTTAAAGTATTGGCAGCAAAAATTGGCCATTTTCCACCTGGAACTTACCTGAAAGTAATAGTAGAATTAGCGCATTCCCCGCTCCTCATCAGGAACCACTCATTCTTGCGCTGAAAAATAATTTGTATGTCTTAAAGGGCCATTGAAGTCACCTGTTCCAACTCGTAGTTGTAGTAGTTGAAGCAACCCCGATGTCCGACGTCGATGTGGGCCACGAAGACGGTATGTGCTTTCGGGCAGACGAGGTCGCAGATTTCTTTCGGTTCTCCTCGGCCTGGTTTTTCCTAAATCCAAAAAAAGGTACTTATAGAGAGCGGGAGAGAGAGAGGGTGGTGAGAGAGCCAGAGAGAGATTCACCTACCGTAAAACACCCAGCTCCCAGCGGCCCATCCTTGCCGCGGTCCAGCTCCTCATTTTTTATGTTAATTAGACACTTTGCCTTGTCGGGACCGCCCCGGTTTCGGTTGTCTTTCGTTTTACAGATTACTTCGCGATATTCTGAAAATGTTTTCCTTTTTCTCGGCTCCTTAAAGGCGCCATAAAGTGCGGGAATCGACCGGTTGGATGGACTAGGTCTAGACAGCCAGGTTTTTACTTCAGATTCCGCGTCAATTTCAGATGATTAGCGTTTCAGAAGGGAGAACAAAAATTGCGCGCAACAGATACGCGCTCGCACCCGTCTTTTGGAGTGTTACGTAGCCGTCCAGAGGTCTAACGGGAGTCGGCGGGAACGGCTGTTTCTTAGCTTTCTGGCTTATTCAAGTCTACTTTTAGGTTTTCTGAACTTACGATGATAAGTGGTGACGACTCCAAGAAGTACAGCTAGCAATAGCAGCTTTCGATCCATATATGCCACTCGAGAACCACAGTGAAGGCGACTGGCAACTTTCGTGTGCCTTTCCTGGGTGCACAGAGGATCGCGGCGGAACCAGTCATCCCCTATACTCGGCTTCTAATCAAAGTGAAAGTAGTCGATTCCGTGGAGCCATCTCGGGAACCAGTTCGCCGCGTTGGAACAAACCGATGTAGCCATCACTAAATCAAATTCAAACCGCAAATGATCTCTGCTAGCCTGCCCCTTCCTTTCCTGGAACCATCTGATGGCCTCCCTTCAATTTTCCATTTTCTCTTGGTTTTCAGTTTTTTTTGATGACTTGCGTTTCGTTGGATTAACAAAACATTTTATTTCATCAAAGCGACGGCCAACGCCGAGCATACGGTGGTGAGTACGGTAAATAGCGAGCTACGCTCGGCACCGTTGCACAAATTTCCGGTGCAGCAGTTCAGCTCGACTTGGTTGTTGTTATTGGGAGAACGGTCGAATTTGCCCTTTTCCTGAAAAAGGAAAAACTTACTTTAGAAGAATAGAGAAGGAGACAGCGACGGAGAGAGAGAGAGTGAGAGAGCGAGAGAGGGAGAGAGCGACCGCTTACCGTACAAATCTCGAACGACTGCCCGGTGGCATCACAGCCACATCCCCATTCGGCGGCATTGATTCCTCCCAGCTGAAAATTTAAATTTAAAGTCATAGAAAACCTTCCCACCTGGCTGTACGTCTTCTTACAGAACTTGCATCCATCCCCGCAGGTTTGCTTCGTTTTCTGAAATTTGTAATTTGGATTTTGATAGCTAGTTTTTCAATTTGGACTAGATGGTCACGAAAACGTCAAAACCATCAAATTTTTCGGGAATTAGAAACCATTTCGGGAAATAGACTTACGCTGCTCGTATGCTGGAAGCCGTTCGCGTTATAATCCGAATAGCACTGAAGGTTGGCTACGGTGGCCCCAAAGACGGCGGCCAAGGCGAGGAGGGTCAGCGAGTGCATCTGAACCGCTTGAAAAATTATAAAATGCGGCGTAATCAGTTTGTGGAGATCGAATATCGTTTGGACAACAATTTCAGAAAACACTAAAGGCACGTTAATAAAACTTGAATGTGGTTTTGAAATCTAGTATCTGACCCAAAAAAAATTGAGGCGCTGAAAATCGCGGTTTTGAATCCGCGACGGCACCAAAACGTAAATCCGACGTTCCTGAATCGTGGAAAATGGAGGTATGGAGGAGGTCCAGGAAAATGTGGTCACAAGCTCTGGCCCACCGATTCCGATTATTTGTATTTGTATTCGACTCCCTCTGTCGACTTTCGGGGCGGGATGAGTAAGTGTTTACTGGATGGATTATGCCCACAACTTTTGGGGGTGATGCCGAGGCCCGGCTTGGCCAATCCGCCAATGACTCAGCCGTCTTCAAATTCGGAATGGTATGCAAATTGTGAAATGGATTTGGGAGAAAAGCTAGGCAACGTTTAAAGGGTCTGGGAGAGGTTTAAAGGGCGAGACGTGACTCGTTCTCGACCGCGACAGGATGAGCCAAATGACGAGGTCAATCCGTTCTTAACTGCTTCTAGTTAAGTGGCGTTTTGGAAAATTGACTTGGGGGGGGGGGTTTGGCGTAATTTGGAACGTCACGGAGTACACATGGCCTGATGGAATCCTGGTCGGTTTTCCCAGTCCCTTTAGACCCAATTTTTTTCGTGGATAAGGTGTGTTAATTTGATGATGACTACGAAAGTCGCACCTATACGTCTTGCAGCAAAAAAACCGGCCACTATTTAGCCGGAAATCTATTCTCAAAACACCAACCATTTGCTAGCTATTAAAGAACCTTTTTTTTTTTTATTTTTTGGATGGGAAAAAAAAAAAGGGGGTGGGTTTTTGTTTTTTTTTGTTTTTGGTTTTTTGGTTTTTTTTTTTTTTTTTTTTTTGGTTGGGTTTTTTTTTTTGGGGGGGGTGGGGGGGGGGGGGGGGGTTAGACGGGGTTTTTTTTGGGTGGGATTTTTGGGGGGCTTTTTTTGAAGGGGAGAAGGAGCGAATTTGATTAGTAAAAAAAAAAAATGTCCTTGCCTTTTTTTGACGGTACTTTTGCACTTTCTTACCACGCATTTTTTACATCTTTCACCTTGCAACCCGCTTGATCAGTGTCCAAAACCGCTAAAAATACGTCATCTTACCAGACTCATAACCCGGCTTCCCCCTCCTTCACCTTGAGATCCTCACCTCTTTTTCGGAAAAATCCTCCCCTCCTCTTGCCCAGCTGACCGCGAAGACGAGTGATGGGCTGTGTGTGGTGTTGTTGTGGCCTTCATTTCCGTTAGCTGCTGACTTTGGTTCTCTCTTGCCTCTCTCTCTCTCTCTCTCTCTCTCTCTCTCCCCCCGTCTCTTCTCTTTCGCCAATGCCGACTCCCGGGTTGATCAGTCGTCTCGGGATGAGTAGTCACGGGCGGCTCAACCTATTGACTCTTGTATTCCTGCTATTGTTATTTTCGCGAAGTTACAGTATGTTTTTATAGTTTACGGTATCTTCTGCACCATTTTTAAGGACCACTGAAGTTCAGGATTTTAATAATTTCAGTGGAATTTGAATTTTTTGTTTTGAACTCTTAGCTGATTCTTAGATGCCAAAACAATATTTTCTTTATAGGAAACATACAAATTTTTCATAGAAAAATTTCGTTACACACCTATGTTCAGGTATCCGTGTGGGTGACACCATTGGCCTGGGCTACATCGGGAATCAGGATTCGCGCGCGCTGCCCGCCGGCGTCGACCCTGATGTTTACGCCAGGGTACGATAAGATCGATTAGCATGTTTAACTTTCTCTCTCTCTCACGCTCTGCTCTCTCTCCCTCTCTCTCTTTCTCTCTCCACCTAGAACTTGCTGGACTCTTGTTATGAAAATTCACCCTTTGTTAGGTATACCATCGCGAGGTGATCACGGACGAGAATGGCGTCAGCTACGACGTTACTCCTTACATGAGTCAGGTGCGTACTGTAGGATTTACGTTCAGTGAGCCTCATTAAAAGCTCGTTAATTTATGTGCCATAAATTTATCAGGTTAAATAAAGCTACAGTAGGTAACAGAAAATCGAGGGCAAAAAATACCAAGCCGAATTTTAGGTGCTCTGGAACCGGTGGAAAAGTTATTGGAAGGGCTGATCGAGGACTGAACATCGAGGACTGACATTTTTCAATACTTCTGGCGTTCCAAAGACTATATTCGGGTAATAAAAATCTATGCTTTAAAATACCTAGAAAACAATACAAGCTATGAATTGAAGACAGCTGTTAATAGACCCCAAGGCCCTGCGATATGGGAAATCGAAGGAAAAGCGGATCTTGTGCCAAATCTGGCATGACATTGTTCCTTCCAGAATCTGCGAAACGATCAGGTTGAGAAATTTGTGCGGCTTTAGAGTGCGGAAGGCGTACAAAATGGCTCAATACATGCCTTTTTCGCCCGTTAGAGCACCCTAACTTCTTTATTCTCGTCATATCGGAGATCCTAGCGCCGAAGTTCGCCTTTCTTAACGAAAAATTCTGTACAGGCCAAACCTAGTAGATTTCGACGCTAAAAATGCTAAGCTAAAAAAAACAGACACTAAAAATGCCTCCTTAGCAGAAATCTTATTACAATTATTCAAGCTTATTACGAGGGTGGGTCAATTAATCGACTTCCAAATACCTTAAAAACACCGATAAACCTGAAATACGCCCAATGATAACCTGTTGCCCACATTTTTCATCATCTATATCCCGATGCCACCTGTCCAGTCATCTAGCATATAGTTTGCGCCCACGAGTCACCATCCCCTTTTTTTCAATACGGCCAGCCTGGGCCCTTCCTGGGGCCCCCGGTTATCGGGCCTGCGGTTGGTCCGTGTACAGGTGCGGAAAGGAAGCTGTCATCTCGGCCCGCGTCCACCCCACGAATCATCCACATCACCCGGCGCTTCACGCCCACCGATACCGTCGATTGATTGCGTAACCAAGCGGGTTGTTTGTTTTGGTTTTTGTTATTATTTTTAGAGGAGGTTTTGTTATCTGGTGGCTTACTTTACTTAGCTTTTCTTTAACTTTCTCTCTCACTCTCTCTCTCTCTCTCTCTCTCTCTCTCTATCTCTCTCTCTCGTTCTCTCGCTCAATCTCGCTCGCCGGCGGCGTGCTTGATTACCGCTTTTGTCTTCAAGCCGGTGTAGCAGCGCAAATTTTGTCGTCTCCGCCACTTTAACGAGACTCCGAAGGATTGCGAATCGCCCCTAAAATCGACTAGGTCTAGACAAATACGCTTCACGCCAAAACGCTAAGTTTGGTCATCTCTAGCAACTGCCTTGGAGCGCTGATTTTATTCTGTCTTTTTGGCTTTACTTGTGGCGGTCAAGACCTAGTCAATGCAGGCGTCGATTACTTCTCTTCCCAATACCTTTAAGCTGCGTCCCTTCGAGCCTTGATTTCTGATCCATCATCCCAAAAATTTCACGGACAGACGTCGCTCTCCTGCCGGCACAAAGACGTGCCGAATTCCCGCTTCTCGAGCACATCGTCCACTTCTAATGGATGTCGTCTGCCTTCGCTAACTCTCGCTCTCTCTCTCTCTCTCTCTCTCTCTCTCTCTCTCTCTCGCTCTCTCTCTCTTCTCTCTCTCCCCACTTTTTGCTCTAGTCTTGTCTTCCTTGTTCATCACCCTCATGGCCCTTCACACAGGGCAGATCCGGCGGCTTCTGAGTGCGGACAATCATCTTCTCGGCCCATGTCCATCTGGCTGTCTGTATGTCTGTTGGTCTCACTGTCTGCTTGTTTGTGTGTGTTTATGATTGTTCGCCCCTCGGGGAGGGGGTCTGGCCGGACTCTCGAGGGATGGCTTCCCGGATATATGCAAGAAAATGGCCGTTCAGTGATAGTGAGCTCGACAAGCCTTGTCAATCGCGAAAATCGACCCTTCCGTCGACTAAGTCTAGACTATATGGCCGAAGCGGGCGCCGCAGGGCGCCTCCCGAGGCACCCCCTTGGGGCGTGCCGAGGGGCACGCCGGAAAACCGAGATGCAAAGCAGATGCGGTGTTATTATGGAAATCAGATTTGACTGCTGATCCTAATATCAAAGAAGGCAAAACTATTAGTTGATTGGCCTATAATTTTTCCATGATCCTTCGCATTGTAGAGGAAGGGGTGTTATGGGGACCCGTTTTTCTAAGGACCTTGTCCTGAAAAGAATAGTGGAGCTTTCCAAACGTTGTATTATTCTTAAACGTAAAAACTTTACCAATGTGACTTAAATACAGAAAATATAGATTTTTCTGCGAAAAATGCCGATATTTCCAACTCACTTCCAATTTCGAAATTTTCGCCTAAAATTCCTTCCAATTTTTTCTTTTTCCACTTAAAAGATAGCTAAATTTTACTAAAAACATTATTAAAAGGCTGACTATTACGTTGATGGGCTGTCTGAAGGCAAGAGGAATAGTTATTTGCAGGTTCTCTCTACTGTCCGTCGCTCTTGCGCTTGAAAGAATAATTAACATTAGACTAGAAAATTTGCATAATCTCACAGGCGCCGTTGGTGACGCCCCCGCCCCGTTAAAAATCATAGGGCGGCGCCCCAGGCGCCACTCGGCACGCCCCAGGGGTGCCTCGGGGCCTTTGGCGGGCCCCGGCTTCGACCCAATATAGTCTAGACAGCTACGCGAGGCGCCAATACACGCTTAATTGAATTAACCTAACACGTATATGGATCAACGAAACTTCGGAATCACATGGTCCGCGTTTGTCACGTGGCTGTCGAGACCCAAACGATGGAAGACGTCGATTTTTGCCCTTCCAAGCCACTTTAAATTCAAATTAAATCTTTTATCTCGGGTTTCTCGTGGTTTTTCGATAAGGTGCCAGCGCGCAAGCAGGAGCAGCCGATCAACGGACGAGCCTTTGCCTACAAAACAATCTAAGGAAGGCTCATTGTGTTAATGGAACGAGCAAGGTTAGGCGGGTTTTCCGCCGCTTCTTTCGATTTTTTTTCCTCTAACTCTCTCTCTCGCTCTCTCTCTCTTTCTCTCTCTTGCTCAATATCGATCGATCTCTCTCTCATCTATCCCTCTCTCTCGTTCTCACGCTCTGTCTATTTCTCGCTCTCGCTCTCTCTCTCTCTCTATCTCGCTCTCTATCTCTCTCCCTGGAAAAAGCACGCCAAGTCTATGGCACATCGCCTCATTGTTGCATTTTCCAACGAGCCTGCACATCGTCCATAGGCGCGTATCGGCCACCCGCTCGCGCTTTGTTAATCCCGAAGGTGTTGCCATTTTTTGCGGGTTCCATGTCCAAGCAGGGGGTGGACCCCCGAAGGGCCCACAGGCCGAATGTGTCCCCCAGCAGAAGCCTTCCCCCCACCTCTCGAACAAGCGCCCCGAAACAAAAAGGGCTGTGCTCTACAAGCAGCGCCCCGGAGAATTCCCTCCAGGACCCATCCCCCACCCCCCTTCCGGGCCCTCCAAACGGGACACACCAGGGGACAACATTTGGCCCTCTACACTTGGCTCCTGTTAACGATCACTCCACGCCCTGGAGCGGGGGTTTTTCAGGACTTCCGGTGCCTTTTAAGCCTTGCTAATTTCTGGATTTTCCAGTGAAAAGTATGCCATTGTTTGTTTTTCTAAAGGCTCTTTTCAGTTTTTATTTTAGTTGTTTTTAAAAGCTTTTTTGACACTGAAAAAAAATTAAAACGCTTATTATGCACCGTAAATCTATCATTATTTTTGAAGGTTTTCGGTTTTTACTCAATGGTGTAATTTTTAAAATAATAGAAACATTATAATCCCGGACCCAAGTCTATCTGTATAAGCGAATTTGGCACTTTTTCTGTGCATTTGATTCCATGACAGCTTTTAAACCCTATAAAAACGTTTATCTCCTTTTTTAACGATATTTTTAGGCTCATTAAACCGTTTCTTTTTGTTTTCTCTACCTCATCCTGAATTACCGTACACACCCTTCCAGGCCCCCGCACTTCTTGGACGCACCCCCGAATTTTGCTGATCTACACGCAGAAGCCAGCGCGCCTCGCACACTTCCACAGGCCATGAGGGAGCGCCGGCTTTTCTGGGCCCTCGTCGTCTGCACGTTTTTCGCTTCAGTGATTTGTGAAGAGGTGGGTGTTGTTTAGCTTTTGGCGCTATTAAGGTAGAGGAGCGGGATTTACCATAGATTTTTGACCCTTAGATTGCCTTTTTTGCCACGAGCCCGACACGCAACGCGCAACTTTTTCTTCCCACTATGTAATGTATTACGGCTTCTAAATAGCGTCCAAACCGCGCCAATCTTTTGTTTTAAAAAACTTCAAGTTTGTACAAACGACAAAATCACGACAGCGAAAATTCCCACAACCAAAATCCCCCGTCCCAAAAATAGCGGCAGGCCAAGATACGGACAACCAAAATCCCTGCCTAAAAAATCTATCTAAAACGAACTTCGATTCAAACTAGCGTCAAGAATATGTCGGCATTCTGGCTGTCGGGATTACGGGCGGTGAATCTTACAAAGGCCCCTTGCTGATGGGAAGCTATCGCGCGCCCCTGCGCCCCAACTACAGTACCCCACCCCACCGAGCCCCCATACGCCAGCCTATTGCCTCCTCCAAAAACTAAAAGTGAGGAGAAAAGAACAGAAATCAAGTAAAAAATCAGACAAATTGGAAACTACGAGAAAATGGCAAATTGGAATGGAATTGCGCACTTACCAAAGTCTGGATAGCTCTTGCGACACCAAACAAGCTTTCACCATCCGTATGCACGAAGCAAGATGGAATGGAGCTTCGTCCGTTGTTCGATGTTGCTTCCGAATGTTGAGGCGCGGTATTAGCATGTAAAGTTTTTGTTACCCAAAGAACAAGCGGAAGATGTGAAGAAATAAAGCCGCGTTGTTTGCAGTTTTGCGAGATCCTTATAAACGTACTCTACTTTATTTTTAAAATTTTCACGGCATCACGACACCATCGTAGAACTAGGAATCGATTTTAGTTGCGCAATAATTAGTTCGAATTCTAAAATATTCGAAGTCAATGCTAACAAGAAGAGTAGGACACAAAAACATTCACCACCTTACAACCGGTATCTCATTATAGAATGAGTAATGAAACCAATCTAATCGATGACGACACCCCACTTGCGGAAATTTGTTATGGAAACCTTTATGGTCTTCGCCCAAAAGTGTTTTTTTTCGGGTCGGAAACAATCTAGCAATACTCAAAATGTAGTATTCTGTCAAAACTACGCAGGAAGAAGTTTTTCAGAGCTAAAACGACCTCTCTTCCTATAAAAGCACCATAAAAGTAAACAAGCCCCCCATATTACCTCGGCTACTGACTGAAATGGAACGGATAGTTATTTGCCCATCGTAACTTTTACTTGACGTTCTTTCTCCTCACTTTAGTTTTGGAAAGGAAGAAATAGGCTGGCAATGGGGGCTCGGTGGGGTGGGGTACGTAGTTAGGGCGCAGGGGCGCGCGATAGCTCCCACAGCAAGGGGCCTTTGTAAGATTCACCGCCCTGTCGGGATTATGGCTCTTGGGTTTTCATGGCTGGTCTCGCTCGGAATATGTTTTGACCTTTCAGAATTTTGGTTATCGATATTTTGGCCTATCAGAATTTTGGCTGTCGGTATTTTCGCCTATCAGAATTTTGGTTGTTGTTGGTATTTTGGCCTATCAGAATTTTGGCAGCCTTAATTTTGGCCTATTAAAATTTTGATTGACGCGATTTTCGCCCATCAGAATCTTGGTTGTTGGTATTTTTGCCTATCAGAATTTCCGTTGTCGGTATTGTGGCGCTAATTTGTGCGTTGTGTGTCGCAGTTGCCGATCCTTTAAACCAGCTAGTCATTACATTTCTAAATTCCAGCAATTTTCTAAACTGTACGGTATCCACATATTGCCGTATGGCCGATTTATCACCTTCGATTTAAAAAAATGGATTCCCCGACTTCCATGCCTATTTTTGGGCATGTGTTTTTTAGCCGGGCCGGATCTGACCCGGATCGCGCACAAATATAGGCACCCGGCTCCGCAGCGAGCATCCCTGAAATTCGGGGGTATCACGTTACACGAGGCTACCCCGGGGGATGCGTTGTATTTTACCCGGGGTGGCCGTCGAGGAATGTTCTATTTGCATGTGATACATAGGGTCAGTTTGGTGGGAAAAAGTAATAGGAAGGGCGGGAGGGAATTTTTGAAAGTCGGTTGGTCGCAATGTTTCGGAAATTGAGAAAGCCGGGCAGGTCGATAGAGGCAAGCTGGCAAAGATCCATGAGGAATTCTTAAGGCAAGCTAGCAGCAACTCTTGGGGAACTAGAACTACCAGGTTTCATGTCAAATCGTCTGAGATTGAAGGGGCTAACTAGCAGAGGTTCTTTGAGGAACCGGCGCCCCGGAGGGAAAGGAAATGGGGAGACGAACGAGAGAGCGAGCGGAGAGAGAGAGCAAAATAGAGGGAGAGAAATCGAGAGAGCGAGAGATTTAGAGACGGCGAGAGAGAGAGATGGGATGATTCCCAGTATTCAGCCGAAGTATTTCTAAATGTTCTCGTTGAAAATCCCCCCCAACATCACAAGTTATTTTTACACTAGTCGTTCCAATTCCCCAACCACCCACCCTTCCCTAGAAGCCGTCTTCAAATATTTCTGTGTCACCCTCCTCTTTTTTCGAGTCAGGAAGCCGAGAAAAAGCTGAAAAGACATGGTGTGAATCGCCAACTCCGCGTCGCAGGCGCAAGCACTGTTTGCCCCCGGCTATCGGAAGCGAGTGGGTCTGTATCGCTTTCTCTCTCTCTCTCTTTCTCTGCCCACCTAGAGCATTGAGGCGTTCCTTGTCCCAATACTAGAAAACAACGCTTAACACCAAGCAGGCCCCGGGCGACAAAAGCGGCACAAATTGACGGGGCGCTAAACGGTGACCCCGCGCAGTTTGCTGCAGTGCTAAACGCGTCTGGGCCGAGACGAGCCGTAGCTTAGCCATACCTGCAGTTTCGAGGGTTCGAATTGTGACAGGGGAAAACGCTTTTAGGTGATGTGTCAAAGAGCGGGAACTTTTGCCAATTCGAAATTCCGAAATTCGGGGCCTTGAAATAGTTGAGATTGATCTGAAGTTTTCGCGATCAAGCTTGGGCATTTGTCCTTCCGTAAAATGAGGTCTCATACTTGCTGGCACTCCGACGAATATTCGTCTGTAAGCATTAAATTACGACAAATTTGCCGAAAATCTAGCTGACTACGAAAGGCCGCATTAGACGACGTAAATCGTTGCTGTTTTGCATCCTTAGGAACCTTAAGAGAGAGCAGGAGAGCGAGAGAGAGTGAGACAGAGAGAGGGAAAAGAGAGCGGTGAGAAACCATTTTTGCCCAAACCATATCCCATCGCAACTCTAAGCACCCCGCGGCATCGCCATCCCCTGCCCAAGTGCTCTTCAAAATACACCACCGAAGGGGGTGCCGGAAACGGCGGCGAGGTGTCCTTGTCGGTGTTGCTTGCCCAGGCAATCGCTAGGGGCGCGGATTAGCGGGTGTCGTGTGCGTGTGTGTGTTTCTGGGGGCCCCCTCTCGTCGAACAATCACTTCTGGCCCCCAGCCCCGGGGACACAGTCTGGCCAACCAAAAGCTTTCCCCACAAAAAACAATGGCCGGCGCCGATCACTTCCCCATTCTTTCCCGTTTTTTGGGGGGGGGGGGGAGTATAGCGTTTTTACAAAACGAGGACGTAGGAATGAGGGATCAAAAATTGCTAGACGCTTCTCAGGAGCAAATATGTGAGAGTACAGAGTATTACTCGGATCTTAAAATGATCCGCAAGGCATTCTAATCGATTTTTATGGTTGTGGATTGCCTACGTTTTTGCGGTCCCGCGAAAAGCCGCATATAGCAGCCAATTCCATGACGTAATGGTCGAAGGCGGATTCAAGGTAATGCGCGTTTAGTTTTTCGGGCGCGGCAGAGTCTATGTGGAAGCCAGAGCTAAATTCATGACCGTGGCTAGCGCGTTTCCCTCTTTCGATTCAAAACAGTCGCGCGGATTTTTTGAGCATCCACTGGCGCCATTAGAACTTGGTTTTTCAGAAGGTAGACCGACCGAAGCGACAAGGCTGCGGCTGCACATCTTTCTGCAACTGCCAACCGTCATTCACGAGCAGTTTTTCCGCAAATTTCCGAATCCCCATCTACCGGCCGCAATGCACCTGCCAGCAACAACCGCAATGCAGCAACCAGTGCAGCTACACGCAAATGGTAAGAGTTAAGGAGCTAAGAGGTTAGAAAAGTGCCTTGAAACGAACAGGAGTTTCGGTCACAACTATTCGACGCGCCAAAAAATGCGCACATCATTTTGATATACGCAGGCATGGACACTTTACGCAACGTTCCACCTGCGTTTCAGCACGTGTTTTAGCATAAAACGTAGCTATCGATCAAAAATGATCAATTCAAAATTTTTCTAGTTTTTCGAGAGCTCTGATAATGCTATCAAACACCATCATTTGCAGAACCGGGACTGCTCGTCGACGTGCCAGAAGGCGTGCGTCCCGGCGTGCAACAAGTTCTCGACGACACCAGGGATCTGCTCGATGCAGTGCAACAATATTTGCTCGGGTCAGTTGTCTATTAAATAAGTTAGACGTTTGCACGCGCGTTTTGGCGTGTGGTCTTGGCGCGTAGTTTCGAGCCATAGTCGCCAGAACGGGTCCCTTCTAGCACGAGTACCAACTTCTTCAGGCACCTGCTCATCCGCCCGCCAAACCGCCGCCACCCAGCCACCAATCCAATTTATGCCAAATCCACAGGCCCAGCAGGTGTCGTCAAACCCGGGATGCCAATCCGCGTGCCAGAACAAGTGTCAGGTCTGTGTTTGATGAGTGCTGTAAATTCCGAAAACTCTAGACCGCCTGCGAGTCAAAGGTTTCTTCATCAATCCAGCCGGCCATCTGCAGCCAGACTTGCTCAAACGCTTGCCAGTTTTCTTGCTCGCAAACGGCGCTGACCGCCACCATGGCTCCGTCCGTAACGACGACTTCGACGACACCGCAGCCGGTCATTCAGGTAATATTGATTTATTTGTGATTTTTTGTTTTGTTTGACGCCCTGATGACTACGTAAAAAGCACCGAGTTAACCGATCGAAACCGCCATAACTCAATACACATCTGAAACGGAAACTTTCCAGATCGCGCTCGACATCCGCGACCCATACTACGGCACCAACTGCCAGGAGCGGTGCGATCAGAACTGTCTCTCAATGTGTGTCTCCATGGGGAATCGTGGAGCCGACTGCCAACCGGCTTGCGCTAGCACTTGCCAGGACTCATGCACGACAAGGTAGCCAAGAAAACTGCGGTATTTACAATCATTTTTAGGACCGCTACGGCCGGAAGCCCTCTAGTAAGTTTGAATCTCGTATCCTGAGTCTTATTTTCAAGTAACTACGGTGTTATTGTCGCTTTTTGTAGTTTGTCTTTCGGTCTCTGGATACCTCTCGGGCTCTGCGAATTTCAAAAGCTATCGTATCCCTTTTCGCTTTGCTTTGAACCTACTGCTTTAAAAGGGGTTTTCAGCTTTTGCTCGTTGTCTGTAAAACTCGGCTTCGGAATCTTGCGCCTGTGCCGTTCGCTCAATTAATTTCTATAACTTGCGCTTCGTTGCTTGTTTCTCGCTGAAAAACGCCTAAAAACACTCGCTCGCGTCAAAATTCCAAGCTTCACTATCGCAAAAATTAACTTTGCTTGCCTGCATCGCTCTGTCGCTTCCAGGCCACCCAACCCCCGCCCAGCTACGCCACAGGCCAATCGACAGGTTGTGTCACGCAGTGCGCAAAGGGTTGCGAGGCCGGCTGCCCGCCCGACGACGTGCATGTGTGCAGCCCATCGTGTGCCGCGGCTTGCGAGCAGCAGTGCTACAAAGTCGCCCTCGGCCTTATCGACGAGAAGCCGAAAACCACGGTAATGGAGGTGCGCATCCCGGCCGCTGCCCAGTGCATCCCCGCCTGCATGCCGGCCTGTGAGCCCGCTTGTGTCGACCCGGCTTGTCCCTCGGAATGCCGCCCGGCATGCGATCAGAAATGTGTGCAGCAGCCGCAGCAGCCCCAGCTTGTGATACAGGTGTGAAGATTGCATGAAGTCTTTTGGCTCTCGCCTATGTTCTTTTCGTTTTACGTTTGTCGCACGCGCTGAAAATGCTTTTGGGAAGCCATCATGAGTTTTATACGTCCTTTAGAGGTCTCGGAAACCTAGATATTTTTTCGCGTCTGAAACCTACGGGCTTGAGTTTTTCGGCATGAGTACGCTTTATCAGCTTCGGGGCACTTCACCTTATTTGTCGCTGCAAAAGCTTAAAAAAATATAAATATACGGGTTTTCCCATCGGATCGGAATTGTGGTTACACCCGTCAAAAGCCCGTATGATGGCGAATTTACAACAATCTTCAAAACCATCTTTTACTAAAATGCGCTATTATACAAAACATTTCCAAAATTTCCTGGTTTTTCGGGTTTTTCGGAGTTCATTTGGCTCATGTGTTGCAAACTCGCCGTTTCAAGGGCTTTCGAATGGTATCACTATCGTTCGGATCCGATAGTTCTGCGTCAAGTTAGAGGGTTTTTTGGGACACCTTGTATGCATAGGTGGCTGCTTGCAGTGTGTGCGCTTTAGTTGCCAAGCTTCCTAATTTGTAGTGTGTCTAGTTTGGCGCCCCATTTTCGTTAAAGTCAGCCCTAAAAGCTTCCTGAAAACGTAACTTTTAGGTCCAAGCCCCTCCCGTCCAGCAGCAGCCGCAACAAAACTGCCCTTCATCCTGCCAACCTGCGTGCGAGCCCGTCTGCGTCCAAGCCGCCTACCAAGCCCCAGCTCCGACGCTCCTCCCGGCCCAAACCTGCCCAGCGCAGTGCCAGCCGGCATGCCAACCTACCTGCATCCAACAGGTCACAACCACAACTACCCAGGCAGCTCCTCAATGCATCCAAGTCTGCCAGCCGGCTTGCGAGCAGAGCTGCGTCCAGAAGTACACCATCAGCGTGGTGCCGGCTCAGCCTCAGGCGCAGTGCCCAAGTCAGTGTCAGCCAGCCTGTGAGCAACAGTGCGTCCAGCGGATTCAAAGCTGCCCGACCCAATGTCAACCAGCTTGTGAGCAACAGTGCGTCCAACAGGTCCAAACACCGGTCTACCTCACTGCTGCTCAACCACAGGCCCAGCAGCAGGCCTGCCCGGCCCCATGCCAGCCCGCTTGCGAGCAACAGTGCATCCAATCTCAGCAGCCAGTGACGGTGCAGGTCATCGCTCCTGCTCAGTCGAAGGTGCAGGTCACGTCTGCGACGGTTCCATCAACAGCTTCCGCTAGCTGTCCTCAACAATGCCAACCCGCTTGCGAGCAGCAGTGCGTCCAGGGTATTCAGGTGCGCTTTGCTTGCCTTTAAAACATGGCTATTTCTAATCGAGGGAGTAACGCAATTCGCGCTAAGTTTTTTTACGTTGAATTAAGCTTTAAATTCATAGAATAACGGCCTCGCTTAATGAGTAAAGGAAAATCTAAAGGTGTGTACTTGCTTGCTAATGCCAAAAGTTGTCTAGTTTTATGATTTTGAGTGCGCAGTTTTCTTAGTTATGGGTTCCAACTTCTTTCATTTTTATTTTAGTTTACTAAACTTTCCAAAAATGCTTCTCCTAATCAAAACTAGACGTTTTTTGCGCTAAACCGTAACCCTAGGTACCGCCGAGTGCACCAGCAGCTAACCCGGCTAATCCTCAGCTAACCGAGCCGGTCGCCGACGACCCAAGCGCTTCTCCTGAGTTGCCACCTAATCCCACAGAGCTTACTACTGAAAATCCGGCTTTAACTACTAATATTCCCATCAATCCGGTACCCACCCTACCACCGGCACCACCGATACCTTCGTCCGAGTTTCCAGGAGCTGCCCAGAGTCCTGAACCAGCGGTTTTAGTCCCAGAAAACGCAAACACTGGTGGACTCCCGGAAGCTCCAGAGATCCAAGCCCAAGCCCAAGATTCTGCCGCCACTCACATATTCGAGACCGGCCCGATTTTTATGAGTCCAGGGCTCGACGGTCCGGAAAATCTGCAAACTACTGCAGCCCCAAAGATCGATCAAAATCTACTGCTCAACTCTGAGACGGTACAGGTAGCAAAGTACGAGGCGGTCACAGAGACCGCCACGCCAAATCCGCTATTCACCGCTACCTTCACGAAACCCTACCAAGACTTGGTGGAGAGCCTCACGAAGAAGTTGAGACTGCTCTTCCATCCTCCACCGGCGAACCCAAACGCAAAGGTCGTTTTTAAAACAACGACTGTGGGACCGAATTCCGTCATTCGGCTTCCAGCAGATCAGGAAATTCCGGAGGATTCGATGGATTTGTTTAATGACGATGGGGTGTCGACTGATTCAGAAAACTCTGCACTTATGGAAGTAACGACAACGAGCCCTACTAATTCTACGCTAACCCCCGTTAATCTGCCTTCTATTTCTAGAATACCGGCAAGCACTACCGTTCCTGCGTCAAGTGCCTTTGCATCGCAAGCTACTACTGTTGCGTCGCAGGGTGGAGAAACCATGCCCACAAATGTTACGGTACCTGCATCAGGAAATTCGGAGCCTTCGACAGTAGTCAGTAGCATTCCAATGATTTCGGAGAGTCCACAGGTCAAAAACCTGACGAATCTGGGTCCTCAGACTGGAATCCTGGAAGCTGCCGCAGCGCTACAAACGACATCAAGTCCGGCACCTGTTGTTGGTAGTATCACCACCACCACAGCTCCCATTCTAGCCGTCAACTCGACCTACACTCCCTTAATCACAGAAACGACACCCCAATCTTTCGTGACACCCACTCCACCGATTCCCTCCACCGCTAGAACTCGCCCGTGGCCGATAATCTTCGCCTACGTCCCCAGCATCCAACCTGAAAACCGCCCAAACACGCTCAGCCAGCTCCAGACGAGCCTGGCCAACGGTTTGAACATGATGCAACACCCTGAATCTAGCATTCTTCGACCTCCAGGTCTACTTCCGGCACCCACAAAAATCCTGAAGCCCCCGACCGCTCTAGCTACGAGCACACCCTTCAGTTTTTGGGACTACCTCCAAAAAGCTAGACCGGGCCTTCAGCTGAGCCAGCTGAGCCAACCCAGTCCTGATTCGGCGGTCCTAATCAATAGCCCTAGTCAATCTGCCGTGAATTTGCCTCTAAACGATCAGGTCCTTCCGCCACAACACCTAACCACCACCAACAGCAATAACCCACCGGCTTCACTAGCTTCACTAGCACCGCTTATGCAGGTAGATACATTTTATTCGTTTTGATTGAATTCCTGCTTTACGGGACTTTCGTTTCTTCTAAAAAATTTGCGTTTGTGTGCGTAGGTTCTTCCGCCTCAGTTTAATAGTTTCGAAAGTACAAAAGTTATTTACTCTTATATATTTGAAAACCTAAGCCACCAGAATGTTTAGACCCAAACGAACGGCGCGAACCAGACACCGGGGGCTCTCCCGCCCACGGTGCACTCGATCTCGATTGGGGTATCAAACCAGCAGCTGCAGTGCGCGCAGCCCTGCCTCCCAACGTGTACCCCGGATTGCCTCATTGGGCTCCAAACGGCGCAACAAAACTCTGTGCAACAGCAGGCCACCGCTCCGACGACAGCGACTTGCCCGTGTCTGGATACATGCGAGAAGGGATGTATGCAGACACAGGTTAGTATCTCCTCATTCTCACCCTCTCCCCTTAGTCTGTTTCTTTACCTTGCTTCCGGTTTTTGACGCTCCATCACCCTTCTTCAAAACTCAACTACGCTTTTCAGTCAAACCAAGAACAGTGCCACACGCTGTGCGTTGAAGTTTGCGCAGAAGAATGTGGAAAAATCACCATCTCCATCCCGACACAAACTCAGGCGCCATCAGGTACATCATCAGGCATATTGCGTCTCATCTAGCTCTTTTAGGAGTCGCCAACAACCAGATCCAGAGCCCCGACTTCCAGTCGCCACAGTGCATGCCGGCGTGCGAGTACTCGTGCAACATGCAGTGCGTCGAGCGGTTGCCGCAGGATCACTGCGGAAATATTTGCCGGTAAGTAGGATATTTGCAGTCTAGAACCTGGCGATCAGCGTAAGCATAATCATAGCTTTAGCTTAAGTCTAGGCTAAGCTCACCTAAGCCTAAGCCTAAAACTAAGCCTAAGCATCCAAACGCCGAGCCTTACGCCTTGCCCATCGGCTTCTAATTTCTAAAAATTTAGTGGTCAGTGCACAGTTGCTTGTAATTCCGGAATGCAACAACAACAGCCACAACAAGCCGTAAGTTTTTTCCGAGAACTCGGAAGGGGGTTGGAAAGCCGGAATGATAGAAAATACGCCTTTTTATAAGTAAGACTTCTAGCACTTACGGCCCTAATAGGACGGGTCGTACCAAGATACTTGCATGCTAGAATTACATCAGCTCCTAATGCCAAATTCTTAGGCTCAATCCACCTACCTTCAGCCGTCCCAACAACAGGTTATGGCCCAGGTACAGTTTAGGTGTAGCGGGTCTGCGGTCCCGTTTACACATTTCTAGCCTTTCTCCTTCCTCTGTCCTCTCAATCGTGTCAGGTGTAGTTTGTCGGAGTGGTTTGAGACATTCTTAAAAGCTGTCGTTTTATTAGAGCTGAATTCAGAGTCGTTCCACCTTTTCAAGCACGCTCACTAAATTCTCGCATGCACTTTCCACCAGTTAAGGTCTCCATCGAGCTCGGTGCATGCTTGCAAGTGTGCCAGCCGTCCTGTCTGATCAATTGTGTGAACGGGGATCGAGACTTGCGCGGGACTTGCGCACCTGCATGTCGTGGGGTCTGCGAACAGTCCTGCTCCAACACCGTGCTCCAACCACTGATGGAGCTCTCCGGAAGTGTCACCTCGCACCCATCCACCCCAGCGAGTGCCGCCCCGGTGTTTTCACGAATTCAGCCCACCGAGTTGGCGCGTGAAACCTTGCATGATCGGCATGAGTATCAGCATGTGTTGTTTGAGGTGAGAGCGACACTCGATAATCATTTCCTAGTAATAAAATGGCTGATTTCATTTTGTCGAAATTCATCTTGTCGAAATATAATGTTGCCTAAACGTAATTTTTCGAAATTTCGCCATTTTAACGCCCTTTTCGCTTCGATTATTCATCAAACAGTTTGTAAATTGAAATTTCAGCGCATTGAGATTTCGATTAAAGGAAATTTCAACAAAATGAGAGCAAATCGATAAAAATTTTGCCAGGTGACGCAAGGTATAGTTGAGCCTCGTAAGCCCTAGTTTCAACCACAACTTGGCGAAGACTGAATCCATTTCACCGCATGAAGATTACCTTTTCTTAGCGTTTTTCGCACTATCCGAGGGTTTTGCATGAATTATATTGCGTAACGGCATGTTGTTACTACCAACGTTCCAAATGAAATCCCATCCATTTTTTATACCTTTCTTTGCTAACTGACTGTCTTTAGGCCGGCGCATCCCAGGAATGCGCGCCAAAATGCCAGGCTGACTGCGAGAACTTGTGCCCCACCGTCACGCCTCAATGCCAGAGCGGTGCGCTTTGAAACCATGGTTTTATTCAAAATTCAGGTTGTCAAAACTCGTGCGCCCAGCTTTGCGGAAAGGCGCCGACACCGGTCGCCGCGCTGGTTACCGCCACCGTCGCGTACAACTGCCAGGTGCCATGTGATGTCCAGTGCACGCAGAATTGCGCCGGGCAAGGTATGTTTTGCATGGAATTAAAAGCTCTATTTTGGTCTTAAGACATTATTATGAATGTTTAGACCCAGCCTGCGCGACGACTTGTGCTGGACAGTGCGAAACCGCGTGCCCCACAGTGACTTGTGAGGATGCATGTGAGACAGTGTGCCAAGGGCAGGTGAGAGACAGAGAGAGAGACAGAGAGAGAGAGCGAGAGAGAGGAAGAGAGAGAGGGGAGAGAGCGAAAAGAGAGAGAGAGATACAGAGCTCGCGAGTGTGAGAGAGGGAGTGAGTGAGAGAGGGAGAGAGGGAGAGAGTGAGACAGTGAGAGAGAGAGAGCGAGAGAACTTCAGAGTACATGACCAAAAATTTCCAGTGCACCTTCTCCGGACAGGACAGCCGAGCCTGCGGTCCGGCCTGCAAGCAGTCTTGCCGAGCACTATGTTCGAAGCGACGGGTCAAGCGAGACGAAATCAAACGCTAGAAACGGTAGGTATCGTATTATACAATATTTATATTAATTATTACAGCGCAGAAGAAGACTTACGCAACCTCCAAACCACCGCGACAACCAGCCCCTGAATTCTATTATTTATTCTACCCCATTTTTCATATTTATTCGAGTCTTTCGATCAGATTCCATACGTGTACCCGCAACAACTCTTTCACAAAATTCTACGTGCTATTGTGCTGTTTTCAACTGACATTGATTTCTTTTGCTAGCCCGCACCTCTGGTCACAGTTCTTGAAGACGGGAATTTTTGGGAGCTTGTAGTCTGTAGTCTACGAATTGAGAATACATGCCTACGGACTACAAACTCCAAAAAGTCCTTGTCCCTGCTCGTTTCCAGAATACTTTGTGATCACTTGGGTGATAGAAGCTTCATATATTCTTGCTCAATAATGGCTCTGAAAAAATTACCTGTGAATTTGACTAGTCAAAACAATAAGTTATACCCGAAATGGATACATTGATAAACGTATATTTAACAAAGAAAAAAGCTGAATACAAGAATACAGGGAAAATACAGAAGTACGATCGGAAAAACAAGCCAGAACGTTTCAGAAATTTTAGAATACCTGATTTCCATGCCGAAATCAAGCTTTTAGCGATTATCCCGCGTATTCCCGGGGCAAATCCCAGTCCATTTTTTACGACTTCATAATCTATATGGTTGGTGCATGTATGAATTTTTAGGCTTTGAATTTTAGATATTGTTTTCGTCAATCTACTCAACATTTTTCGCCGTTTTCTGGTACTTAAGCGGGACCCTCTATCTGGTCGTCGTTTGTAAACATGTGGGTGTCTCTGGAAAACCAATGATTTTTCTGCAGACGCGCGAAATCGAGAACACCCCAGCCGTCGGCGCGTCATCAGCGGAGAGTTTGAGCAAGCCGACGCCGCCGCCAGCCTCGGAGCCTCAGGTATCTCTCTCTCTCGCTCTCTCGTTCTCTCTCGCTCTCTCTCTCGCATCCAAATTTTCAGAGCCCAAAAGACAAAGATGCCCTGAACCAGAACACGTACTACGGTATCAACAGTGCCGTCCTGTTCCCCGACCAACAAAGTACGGTAGTTTTGTTGTTTTTAAAGGGGCGGGCAAGACAGTCCCGCTATGGATTTGCTACAGATGCGTTAGCGGCGCAATTAACTTCACCTTTAAGGGTGCTAAAAGCCAACCATTCATTTGCAGATCGAACCAAGGCGCCCGACATCCCGGCCTGAGACGATTTACCGATTAACCCGAATTTTTTGTCGAATAAATATTTGTTTGACTGTGATTTTGTTTTCGCATTGCATCTACATCGACATAACCCTTCAGAAGAAAGGGAAAAATATGAACCTGTTTGCTGATTCGCTTGCATGCAATACCTTCCACGCAAATCCCTATTATCGCCCGATCGCTACAATAGTGCTTGAGTTAAAACAAAATTCCGTTTTGCGGTGTTTTTTGATTGTAAAAATCGTTTCAACAAACGCTTATTTAATAGTTTTTGTGCGAACAACTTCTGCGGGTGGGCAGGCTTACAGTATCGTTTTCACTCACGTCACGTATGACTCAGCTGAAAATCCAAAAAATGACGAAAACCGAGTGGTGTTTTTCGATTTTGGATCTGACGTCTGGACCTCTTCATCTCAGAAATTACGATTCAGCGTTGAAAAACTAATCGATATCGCCCTGGCGGTCAGTCAAAAGGTTTTTGGTAGTCCACCCCTACTTTCATGGCCTATGCTAGCTTTTCAAAACATCGCTGAAAATCGCCTCGGAGACTCAATTTCTTGCCTTTCATACTAGCGTAGACCAGCTAATGACCTGGCTTGTTTTAGCATCACTTCAAACCCAATAATAAGCGCCCAATTCCCCCTCTTTAGGCGCGCCGCGCCAATTAACAGATTAGAGATCGGGGGGCAGATGTCAGCGTGCAGGTAATATACGGATCGATGATACGCCAGGTGCGCATCTGGTGACCCTGTCCTTTGGGAATCGTCAGTGTTTCGTCCTTAAATTGTTTCAATTTCATTTCGCTCCGAAATTCGCTAAAGGCGAATTTCTTAAGATGACCGAGCCCCAATTCCTTCCACTAAAGCCCGCCGACGAGCCGGAAACTTCCGGCGTTGTTAGGTGAGGAATATAATACAAAAATAAACTGTTTTCTATAATTTACATATTGCTGCTGCTCTAGGTACATAAGATAGTAACTTAAGCGGCTTAAACAACAGAGAAGCGCGCGAATCGACCCCTTTCATTGACTAGGTCTAGGCGGCTACAAGACGCTCCAAACGCTTTGGAGATAGATAGATAGATATTAACTCCGAAATTTTGATGCCATAGAATAAAAATTCCCCAGTTGCGCTTTCATGCGTTATTTGGAGTCTCGCGTAACTGTCTAGACCTAGTCGATGGCGGGGGGGTCGATTCTAGATGGTTAATAGGTGATTAATTCCGTATGTTTTCAGCCTGGAATGCGGCGTCTGCTACGAGGGCGGCGATCCTGGAATCATGGTGGTCACCACATGCGGTCACATCTTTTGCGCGAATTGCATGTGCAAACTTGTCGAAGTCGCGGCTCAGAAGAGGGGGCGGAGCGTGAAGTGTGCTACTTGTAACAAGCCGCTGAAGGAAAAGGAGGTGAGAGAAAGAGAGAGAGAGAGGGAGAGAGAGAGAAAAGAGAGAGATCCAGAAAACCCCGTTTTTCAGATAATCCCCATCCGAGGGCAGAGCGACATCGAGAATCCGTGGAAGAACCGTAACTCGTGGCCCCAGCAGATTGTTCCTCCATCGAACTACGCATACTTTCAAGTACCACGCGACTTCTTTTGGAATATGATGGGCAGTACGTTTTTTTAGATCAATTTTATCAAACGTCTCTGCTAGCCTGCCTTATGGAAATTTTCTAGCTCCTCTAAGAATCTCTGCTAACCTGCCCCTGCTACCACGCGATTCTTAAAAGATCTCGGCTGGCCTGCCCCGGCCCCCGGCCAGTTACTCAAAAAAACCGATGCTAGCCTGCCTTATAGCTTACACCCGGGACCCCCGCGATTTCCCAAGGAATCTCTGCTGGCCTGCCCCTCAAGCACCACGATTTCTCCAGAATCGTTGCTAGTGTGCCCCTGCATCACCGGCTATTCCTCAAATATTCTCTGCTAGCCTGCACTGACTTCTCCTAGTACCCACAAAAAAATCTGTACTAGCACGCCCCCCATCCATAGAGGATCTCTGTTAGGCCGCCCCTCGAACGCTCAAGTTTCCTCAAAGAACCTCTGCCAGCCCGCCACTATGCGTCTTCTAAGAATAAGGTCTCTGCTAGCCTACCCCGGCCTTCGTCCAGCGGCTCAAAGAAGCGCTGCTAGCTTGCCACCACACCGCCCTAAGATTCACAAGGGATCTCTGTCAGCTTGCTGTCCACTTCTTCTAAAACCCTCAATGGAGGTCTGCTAGCCTGTCCCTCATCCATCGAATACTTCCGCACAGAATCTCTGCCACCATGCCCTGCGAATTACGAAAATAATTTACTCAAAACCACCTTCCAGGCTCGATCGTGTTCGGCTTCCTCGCCTTCGCCCACTGTCTCATCATCGGGCACACCGCCTACGCGGGCGAGGTTGACAAGGCGGAACGGGCGGCCTTATTGGGTCTCTGGGTGATGGATGCCGTCCAATTGATTGTAATGACCCGAAAAGCCTACATTTGCCGAAAATTTTGCCTGCGCGGGCCGGTCAGGCTGTACCCGCAAAACCGTTGAGCTGTGATAGTCCTTTATTCGTCTTCTTTTTACAATTTGTTGTGTTGTTTCTTTATCTAATCCGAACCTCATACTACCGTTGCCATTCCGTCCGGACCTTTACTATGATGTCGATAAAGATTTCTTAAAAGTAAAGAAGATCATCATGTAAAGGATGTGTAACTAACGGGAAGCGTAGAAGGAGTTAGAGTGCGATACAAGTGAAAGAGAGAGAGATAGCGAGAGAAAAAGAGAAAGAGAGAGAGAGTGAGAGAGAGAGAGAGAGTAAGAGCAAGAGAGAGATAATGAGAGAGAGCTATAGAGAGAGAAAGAGGGAGAGAAGAGAGAGAGACAGGGAGTGAGAGAAAGCGAGAGAGAGAGTGAGGGCGAGAGAGCGAAAGAGAGATTGAGGCACTTGGCAGCATGATCTTTTTAGCATATTACAAGCTAATTCGATTATTTCAAGATATTTTTGGAGCTACTTATGACACTCACGCCCCCTCGAACTCTTTCTCTGTCTCGCTCTCTCTCTCCCGCTTTCTCTATCCCTTAACGATCGATCTTCGCTTATAAGTTCGGATCGCCGCTACCCTTCGGCGGTGAAATTACCGGATTAGCGATCGGGGAGCAGATGCTGGCGCCCCAAAGATACTTGCAGATGCAGGAAGGAAGAATGTTGCTGATTGCGTTTCTCATCCGTTTGGATCCTGGCAAGTAATTGAATTGCACTCCTGACTGCCAATAACTGACTGAATGCCAACGTCAAAAATGTCAGAAATTCATCCAGTCCCCGCCCCACCTGCTGCGGAAGCTTCTGAAGGCGTCAGGTAAGTTTTTTTACCTCGGAGCTCAGTTTCTGAGGTTGTACAAAAGCGCAGGAAGGCAGGAATAGAGAGCGAGAGAGAGCGAGAGAGAGAGCGAGAGAGAGAGCGAGAGAGAGAGCGAGAGAGAGAGTGAGAGAGGGATAGAGAGGGAGAAAGATTTTTTTGACATAAGCGTCGATTGTCACATTTCCTTGCCACGTTAATCTACCTTTTACAGCCTCGAATGCGGAGTCTGCTATGAAGACTGCGATCCGGGAATCATGGTCGTCACCACGTGTGGTCATCTATTCTGCGCGAGCTGCATGCGGGGACTTGTCGAATTTGCGGCCAAGAAGATGGCCGGGCTGCTGAAATGCGCCGGGTGTTTGCGGCCGCTTAACTTAAATGAGGTATCTAACATCTTTCGGAGTGATGCATTTTCACTTATCTTTCGGAAAGTTTATCCTTTTCGCAAATGTTAGCACAAACTTTGAAACTTTTCCGACCATCCAAATTCGATTTGTAAGACTAATGTTTTAGATTATCCCGCTGCAAGGGCAGAAGGGAGTCAAGAATCCGTGGCTGAACGCTAAGAATTTGAAGATACCCCAGCCCAAGTTTGTGTACTACCAAGCCTCGAAGGAATTTTTCCACCCGTTGGTAATCCGTAAGTTTTGAAATTCAAGATCTAGATTAGTTGTGATTATGATAATAGATTCTCTGGCGTTTGATTCACTCGTTTTCTCTCTGTCTCTGTCTCTCTCTCTCTCCCACTCTATCTCCATTTCTCGATCTCATCTCTCTATCTCATATCTCTCTCACTCACGCTCTCTGTTTCTGTCTCTGTCTTTCTCTCTCGCTCTCGCTCTCTCTGTCTCTTTCTCTCTCGCTCTCTCTACCACTCGCTCTCTTTCTCTCGCTCTCTTTCTCTCGCTCTCATCTCTCTCACACACGCTCCCTGTCTCTCTCTCACTCGTTCTCTCTCTCTATCTCTCGCTCTCTTTCTATCTCTGGCTCTCCATCCCTCTCTTTCCCGCTCTTTCTCTACCCCCCTCTTTCTCTCTACCTCTCTCTCCCTCTTTCCCTATCTCGCTCTCTCTTTATCTCGCCCTATCCCTCACCTTCTCGGTCTCTTTAACAAATTACCAATTTCAGAAGCCTTCTTCTGCCTCTTGCTCGCCATCGCTCACTTCGCGATCGGCGCATGCACGGTTTGGAAAAAGGAATCCAGCATCGCTGCCCAGATCGGCATGATGTTTCTATGGACGATGGACTTTGCCCAAATGGTTGCGATGGGCTACTATACCGCTTATTTTCTTTATCAGTCGGCGATGATGAATCATCCGAATCGCTAAATTTATTGCTCGTTGTTCTGTGATTTCTGCCATTTCATGATCTCTACTGTTTGAAAGGTTGTACCTCGTCATAAAAAAATTTAGTAAGAAACTAAAAATTCAGCTCTTTTCATGAGGCAATAATATTATTAGTCAAAATGTGAAACCCTTCCTAAGGGGAAAATATTTTTTAAAGGGGCTTGGGAAGTAAAAATTCGTGTGTGCGGGGATTGCACATACTGGTCAAGACACGAAAGGGTCAATGCCGAGAAGTACCTGAAAAGCTATTCAGTTGCAAAAAAAACCCATAAAATATTAGAGTAAACCCGAAATGTTTCCGGGGCGAAAACAGCATTTTGAGTGGGCGGCGATTAAATGTCGTAATGTCTTGTCAGACACTCAATCCCTCGATCTCCATGCTTCTCTGATCAATTTTCATCATTACAAAGTCAAGAATGATAAAAATTCGATGAGGATAGCCGAAATGGCTACAGAATTTTCGAATTCAAGCGTTTTTACGTCCAAGCAGGGGCAGAAGATCATGCGGCGCGGTCGCGTTGCGCTCGCAGCTGGTTATTTGCCAAAGGAACCGATTTCGGAGCCCCCTTTAAAGTCTTAGCCGAAAAAATGCACCAGTCCCTAGAGAGTTTTTTCACATTCTTCTAGCTCCTGCCTCTCTAACCCTACAAAAAAAAATGCAGCGCAAATTCCGCGCGCTCTTTTTGTGTCGCCGGGCGTCTGGCGGTGGGCTGGTTTGCTACCGACAAACACGCAAACAGACCGACAAACACCGCCATGGGTTGAAGGTGGCGATGAGGGGGGGCACCCTCCTCAGCGCTACTGGTAAACCCTTGGCACCCCCGCGGGTGGAGAGCCCGAAAAGAAAGGGGGGAAATGAGCAAAGAAAGGGGCGAAAAACTCAGAAGTCTTTTGGCCCCTACAGCACCAACCTCTTTACACTTGGTGCCACGCTTTCTTTGCTGATTTGAGCGTGTGTGGGTGAGAGAAAGTGTGATTTTTGGTGCCAAAGTGTTGCAGATGTTTTGTCGACCCTGCAAGGTTCGAATTTTTGGGAATCGCAGCGGCTTTTTCCATTAAAAGTTTTAATATTTAAGTTTAGAATTAATTTAATTAATTTAAAAATTGATTAACATTAATTTAAAACCAAACGCCTCCAGAGCGAATCGGAACGAACGTCCGAATCTATCTCCTACCCACGCTCCGGAAGCAGTATGCTCGAACAAGTGTTTTTTTAATTGGCCAACTTTCGGAGTTTGACGATTTCGAGAGGTCGGTGAGGCAGCCCATTTGATAGCGGACAATTTTTTTTGTTCCAATGTTTGGCATCTGTTGCACGCAAAAATTTTCGAGGAATTTTTTTGAAGGAGTATAAAACGGAATTTTCGGTAACTTGGGCGTCAAAAACTGTTGTAATTTTTTAACCAGAGGAATTTTGCAATTTTAGAAAACGATCCTGTGGAAGGGAATTTTCTGAACAAGTGTCTTATCTCGCCTAGTCGATGTTAATTAACAAAACAATTTACGCTAAAGAACCATACATGCGGGGTGTGGATGGACTAACCTTGGATAAGAGCGTTGCTGAAAAGACTACGATTTCCAAAAATTCCGGGCTGAGCCTCCCGCAGGTTTTACTCAAATTGTGAAGCCGAAAACCAATGCCTGAGAAAGCCGCTCCTGACTAGCGGATGGAAAAAACAAGCGTGCTTCCGGATTTTACCATGGCGCTTATTGAAAACACCACCTATGCCTATTCTGATCTTTAGTCTAACCATCCGGTTATCTCTAAGGGTATTGTTATGACCTGCCTACACCTCAACTAGTACAAGTACCGGGTCAACCTATTGACGCCTGCCCCTCATATCTTCATGCCGATACAAGGGGGTTACTGGTCCGTTTCTGGCTCCCCCGAATCGGCTCAGTTTGTCGTTTTTCTTTGTCGCTCTGTCCCCTCTATCTGTCGGTCCGTCCGTTTCTTTTACCTTCTATTTGTCGACGGGTTGTATTTGCGCGCTCCAAACAATGGCCCGCACTCGATTGACTGTTGAGCCGCACGGGGAATATGCGCAAATATACACCGCCATCCTCGCCGGTGATACAACTGGTACCGTTTTCGCACCTTTTTTGTGTACCGGCGGCCGGAGGGGCAGGGAGGGGTATTTTGTCTGGAACCGGGCACAACAGTGAGCAGGTGCTCTTGACGAGTACAAAAGTTCGGGGGGGGACCGGAAGCGTTCGAGGAGCTTTTGGGTGGAGATGTACTTGGGAAATATCGAGTTGTTGCTTGAAAATCTAAATATCCGAGAAAAGTACAAAACATTGTGCTGCGAACGCGCATGCAGAAGACCCAGGTGCAAAACTTATGCAATGCGCACTAACCATTTCATTGCTTAAACGGTTCTTTAGGATTTTCGGGAGGGGGAACCAATTTTTCGTTCCTCGGTCCCGGTTGTTCTAGTAATCAAATGTAAAGTGACAGTCGGAGATATGGCAATCACCCGACTTGTTTGTCGCGGGCTCTTGGGCCAGCTTGCTTCAAAACAGGGCGACCCATTAACAAAGTCAAACTAGGAGCCCTACAATCCTAAAAAATATTGATATTGTGCTGCATAAAATTGTTTTTGTTGCCTAAAACTAAAAAAATTGCTTGAGCCCATTGATAGTTGGCATTAAATTTGCCCCCTAGACTCGCAACGACATCATTCTTGCAACCAGCCCATCGCAACGATGTCATAATCCACCTCCTCAAGGTGCACGGCAAATACAGACCTTTGGCCCCCGGAACATCCGGGAGTACTGGTGTGAAAAAGTGTGTCGCTTTGAGTGGATTTGACTGGTTATGCATTGAGGGATTCCCCACGACCTTCCGGACAATCCGAACACCTGATGGGAGACAAGGGGGCGAGCACACTCGTAATCTTCAGAGAGCGCGGTTGCAACGCGCGGTCGGTCAGAGATTGGCCTGTGCGGCGGGAAGAGGTCCGCTGCAAGGAATCTGTGTACTTACGCTGCAAAAGGCGCTCTCCAGGGTTTCGGATGGCTAACAACGAGTGCTTTTTTTCGAGTCATCGGCAAAACCTTACGAGACCTAGCTCATTCGATAGAGAATGAATTCTGAGCAAGACTCCGTTGTTCTTTTTTGCAGAATGGCTATCCCTGATTTTATAAAGTTAAAATACTAGCGACCGCTCTTACCATGAGTGCCTTTCGAGCCAAAAGAGAGGCTTTTGGGTGCAGTTTTACAATTTTATAAAATCAGGGATAGCCATTCTGCAAAAAAGAACAACGGGGTTTTGTTCAGAATCGAATTCTCTATCGAATGAGCTAGGTCTCGTAAGGTTTTGCCGATGACTCAAAAAAAGCACTCCTTGTAAGAACTACAAAACACGAAAATAAATTCATTACCTAAGAGTAAGAAAATTTGGAAGTTGTTCGGTTCGGGACTTTACTTTTCCTCGTCCCCCTCAGCCGGAAGTTCCCGAAATGTTCGACATTTCCGTTTGGTTGACCCATAATTTTTGCGACGCCGCTCGGCATAGCATGAAAAAAATATAAAAGCTTAAATGTGAGCCCAAAATGATGCTGTAAGCTAAAAAAAAAAGTAAGAGCAAAAACAAACAACTTTTGAAACTAGGCTGGATACTAGTTTTGGACATTTTCGCTATTTTTCGAAATTTTGAAAGCGTCATTCGTTAGATCTTGGAAAAACCTAGTAAGCGTTTTAATCTAAAAGCTAGTTTTTCAACATTTTAGATATTTTTAAAAAATTTCTTGAACGCCATTCATAAAGCAATGATAAGCAATAGCAAAACAATACCTCGAAAAATATCTTAAGAGTTTCAATTTTATCGAAAATAGTGCAATATTAAATTGTTCTATCAAGAAACAAGATTTGGATCTGTTTGTCACAAAGGAGAATGGAGCCGAAAACTAGTTTTCGACATTTTCGGTATTTTTACAAAACTGTTACGCGATTCGATAGTCTCAAATAATAAACCTAGTGTCTCAATTAAAGCTCATAATAAAGCAATACTAAAAATTTAGAACAAAAAAAAAGACAGTTTACCGCAAATTTTCCACTGACCGCTCGAAAAGCGCAGTACCATAAGTTCCCTGATATACAAAAATAGGCTTTCATTGAAATTTCACCTTTGATATGATTTCTTTATCTTCTTGCGCCATTTCTCGATCCCAGTGTCCCGATCGCAACTTTCCCACTCCCCCAAAAAACCCTACGAAAAGCCGAACGGTACTCAACTTCTCCAGAGGGTGCTGGCGGGCACACGCCACAGGTAGCCCCTCAAACATACCCATCACCCTCACCCTTGACTTTAAACTTTGCCAAGGGTTTTGTGTGGGGTTAGTGATGGGGGGTTGGTGGCTGGGCAATCACCATCACCCCCCACCAACCACTCGTTTATCCCCCATGGGAAGACGACATAAAAACTGTTCGGCAAATAGAAGCGGCCGACCCGGCGCACCATGGGCAGCTGAAGAAGAGGGGGGAGAGTCACCACCACCACACGCGTTTCATCCAAGTGCAAATTGGAATGATTCGGGCAGGCGGTGTGTGTAAAGTACGGAATCTGGGTGTGATAGGGCCAAATTCATCGTTTGGAGAAACTAGAGTGCAGTTTTTAAAGGCGTTAACCCGAGATTTAAAACCGGAAAAATTGGGTGGATTTCGGTGAATGTCTAGCTTTCAAACACTCAAAACGGATGTATCGGGTGTCCCAAAAATCAACCCCCTTCTAGCGAACCGGAAAAAGTTCAGACAGGAATGATTTTTACACGATTCGAAAGCTCTCGAAAAGATGGGGAAAACAAGGGCTTTTCATCGCACAAAATCGCACAATTTTACTCTACTTTTACTTTTTTACTTTTATTTTTACTTTTACTTTTTTACTTTTACTTTTACTCACTCTTAAGCGTTTCTCATTGAAACCTTAGTGTTGAATAAATTATTCTATTATTACTGTTCAACGCAACCTTGTGGTTGAGACATCAGTGCAGGCGCACTCCGCAATTATGCGTTCCTTTTTAACATATTTCAAGATACATAAATCCTCGCTCAAAGGAATCTGCTACTTTTGGACACCAGCAAATCCGGAAACAGGAAAATTACGGGAAGCTCTTGCTCTTCGACACCCTAGCCATAGAAAATTTGTTTCTCTAGGACTTTTGACAGCGAACCTGCTGCACCCAGCCTTGCATTCATTTTCCGGATGGGAGCGAATAATGGTGCAATTCATGCTGCTTTGCTCAATTCGATTTCTGAAGCAAAGCTCGATTCGGACAAAAAACGACTTACGTATTTTTTCCCCCATAGAGCGCGGCTTCCAGACGCTCAAACATGAAACATTGGTGCAATTGTGTGTGACCACAGAGTTGCAAAACCCAAAAATGGGTAGAACTGTTGGTTCGAGGGATTTGTTGGGGGTCTGTTTGTCCCTTGTTGAGCTTTCTCTCTTCTTTCTCTCTCTCTCTCTCTCTCCCCTCCCCTCTCTCTCTCTCTCCTCCCCTCTCTATCTCTCTCACTCTCTCTCTCTCTCTCTCTCTCTCTCTCTCTCTCTCTCTCTCTCTCTCTGTCTCCTAGCTTCTCTATTTGGTTGTTTGTCTTTATCTCCCTCTGCACCCTTTTCCAGGCTGCAGAAATAGTTTGCCAAACTCCTTAGGCGCTGCAAAACCCAAGTCTTGCCAAGGTATCATTAATGCGGCTTTCACGGATTGGCACAGGCCAAAAAATGGGTAAAAAGGCGACCGGAAGACCGCCAAAATCGACTAACCCATTTAAGCCCAAAATTTTGGTGGCAGACTTACCGGCCTATGCCGAAATTCCATGACCAACAGACAGAAGCACCAACAAACGAAACGAACAGACAGACACAATGGGGGCCAAGGGTGTTTCTCGCGCGCGCCGCCCGCGCGCGCTGTGGCCACTGAATTCCGGCCCTGGGCGTGTCGAGCATATGGCAAATTTGCGCTTGATCGCGGTACACAGCTACCTCCCAACCCCCACCCCCAAATAGCCGCCCCCCTATAGGTTTTGGCCGGGGTATAAAAGCCTGGGCCGGGGCTCCAGAACCACATCCACTGCTCCCGCCACCAACAAGATGAAGTTCACCGTCATCTGCCTCGTCGCACTTTTCGCTTTGGCTGCTGCCGAGCCGGTGCGTTTCTTGGAGATTAGATTTACTATTACTGAATTTTTATATCTTTGTCCGACTTAAGTTGATTTGGAAGATGATTTTAACTGGCTTGCCTCTTAATTGCTTAAAAGTCGACTTTAGACTTTGAGCTAAGGCTTTTTAAAATTGTAGATCAGCTCCGATCGCCTTTTTGAGTTTTGCAAAACGGAATCGAAATCTCAAATAGCCTCCAAAGATTATAAGAATGTTCGAAAAATGTTAGATAACAATTTGAAAAGTATGTGCTAAATTCCCACATTTGAAAAACTGATTTGGCCTTCTGAAGTTCGTCTGAATTCAACTCTTGAATTTCCTCACCCACTCAATTCTCAAAAATAGCTCAAATAAGGATTAAAGCATCATCATCTAAGATTTCCCGCTTAATTCAATCTTTTTAGCTTCGCCGCAGGCGCCAAGCCAGCAACTGCGCCTGCCAACAGCAGCAGCAGCCCCAGCAGTGCAGCTGCCAGCAACAACAACAGCCCCAGGTGAGTGCGATCTCTCTCTCACTCTTTCTCTCCCTCGCTTTCTCTCTTTATCCCGTTCTCTCTCACTCCCTCTCTCTCTCTCTCTCTCTCCTCTCTAGCTCTCTCTCTCTCTCTCTCTCTCTCTCTCTCTCTTTCCCGTTCTCTCTCACTCTCTCTCGCTCTCACTCGCTCTCACGCTCTCTCTCTCCCTGACTATCGAAGATCCCAAAAAACGCCTTTTTCAGCAGACCCAATGCGCTTGCCAGCAGCAGCAACCCCAGCAGGACTGCGGATGCCAGCAGCAGAGCAACCAGGTACGAAAACCCCCGGAATTCTCTCCGCACTGAATGCCAAATTGCATCCATCATTCTTGCTCTCTCGATCTCGGCATGCCCTTCTGCTCTTTCAGTATTACAACAACAACCAACAACAGCAATACGGGTACCAGACGAGCACGTCAGGCTACAACCAACAGTACAACGATCAGTACAACAACCAACAATACGGTTCCACCACGCCGTTCCCGCAACAGGTCGCCCGCAAAAACAGCCCCTCGAAATTCCCGCGCTAAAACGTCTTTAAGTTCGCCCTAATTTTGCGAAATTCACTGTACCTTGGTTGACCTCTACCTTCCTCTTTAAAGTACCCTCAAATACCTCTAAACTTCCTGGATGTTTCAGGTTTCAGAAACAGACCAAGGACCTGTATCCAGCCCTGAAAAACCTTCAAGCCTGTCCCTCTATCCTTTCAAGCATCACTTGCATCTCTTGAGTTCTTGTGGAGCATGTGCGCATTTCAGTACGACCAGCAGATGTACAACACCCCCGGCATGCTCAACCAGTACAGCTCCACCTTCGCCCCAGTCACCTACAACGGTGTAAGTGTTAGTTGAGCACGAACTGCCTGAAAAAAAGCTGCACGAAAGCTCGTAGCCTGGAAACAAGTAGAGCTTGATGGCATGGTTACAAGCGCGCGGGGAGCAGCAGCTCCAAAAGATCTAGATACGCGTGAATCCGCGTGACAACACGAACCTATAAAGCCACCTCTCTTTCAGAACCAAATGATGAACCAGCAGATGAACCAGCAGTGCAACCAGTGCCAATCCCAGTGCCAGGACTCTTGCCAGCAGCAGCAGATGCCCCAGCAGCAGTGCCAGCCACAATGCGAGCAGCAGTGCCAGCCCCAGTGCCAGCCCCAGCAGCAATACCAGCCCGCCGTCCAGCAGTCACAGTGCCAGCCGCAGTGCCAGCAGCAGTGCCAGCCCCAATGCCAGCAGCCCCAGGCCCAGCAGTGCAACCAGTGCCAGACCCAGTGCCAGGACTCTTGCCAGCAGCAGCCCGCTGTCCAGCAGCAGCAGCAGTGCCAGCCCCAGTGCCAGCAGCAGTGCCAGCCCCAATGCCAGCAGCCTAGCCAGCAGTGCGACCAGTGCCAGAACCAGTGCCAAGACTCGTGCCAGCAGCAGCAGCAGCCCCAGCAGACCCAGGTGATCCAGGTGAGTGTACAGTTCTAGTTCTAGGTCATGAGATTGCCAGAAAAAAAATCTAGCAACTCTAATCTCTCAATTCTAGATCTCCGTCCAGCTCCCGCAGTCGGTTGCTCAGAACCCCCAGCAGTGCCAGCCTCAGTGCCAGCAGCAGTGCCAGCAGCAATGCCAGGCCACCCAGTCTGCCCAGCAGTGCCAGCCCGCTTGCCAGCAGGTTCGTGCTTCACCTCTATCACTTTCCTTCTCGATCTCCCTAACTATCTGATCCTTCTCAAAAAGCAAGGAGCACATCTCATCCTGCTCATTTCAGCAGTGCCAGTCGACCTGCCAGCAGTCGCAGCCCCAGACCATGTCCTGCCAGCAGAGCCCCAGCCAGAGCTGCGGATGCCAGCAGGGATACTCTGCCTGCCAGAACAACTCGCAGTGCTGCCGCAAGTAAGCGCTCGGCCAACGACCCAACGAGCCACGACCTCACGACGGCTTCACGATGATGAAGCCAAAAACCTTCTTATTTGTACATTAGCAACCATATGCATATGCTACCCGCTTGCTCACCAGCGAATCTGCTTGATAAACGATTCGTATCTATATGCCATTAAAACGTCTTTAAATACATAGCAAATACACCGAGGGAATAATAGAACAAGTTAAACGCCAACAAACAAACAAAACAATGTAAAATAGCAAGCCAAAAGTGATCAAATGATGTCCAATAGCTGATTTTCTTCTGCGCAAATAACTTTCGAGCTCTTGCAGCCCCTGGACTTGGCCTAAAGCGATTTTTTTTTGTTTTCAAGATATGGACAAACACTTGAGCTGGGGTTCAAAAAAAATCGTTATATCCCAAAGGGCCTGGTAAATAAAACTAACAAATAATAAAACTGACTTTCTTATTTTCTCGCCCCTGATAACCTGTGATCATGCGCAGCTTGGCACTCGGCGGCAACCCATAAAGCGTCTGACGAACAAGCACCCGGGAATCAAAGATTTGAATAAGCGGTTCAAAGAATGATTGCGAAAAGATATATTCTTCTAACTGCGTATTTTAGTGAATGAAAGGCAATAAAATTCGTGTTCCCTTTTGGCAGGGGTGGGAAACAACTCAGAAAACGTTGTGTTTTTATAAAATATCGGTTAGCGGCGCATAGGTGGTGCTTTAGATAGCTAGGGCGCAATACGCAATCGGAAAAAAGCAAAACCCACACAGCAGTCAGAAAAAGTTACAGAATGCAGTTGTGGGTTCCAAAAAGAAATTATGTTACTTGCGCCGGCAGCAAGGAGCGTAGTGTCGTCCAGGGTTTGGACCAAGGTGAAAAAGCGAAAAAAAATGCTAATATCCCGAAGGCGCTGTCGAAAGTTAATGAACAGGGAGAACTAATAGGAAAATCCGTTGGAAAACAACGTCCGAAGGGCACACACCCAAAATTAGCGGCAATAAGGCCCTAAGCAACGCGGCACTCCTATCGACTCAAAAATGTATGGGGGCGAAAACTTTAACTTATAACTTATAACTTTAAAACGAAAGCTAATCTTAAAAAAAGTTATTTCCAACTGTGTAGAATGGAACGTGGCGATTCTATTGATACCAGACACTAAGAAAACTGAATTCAGAAAGTATCAAAACGAAGCCGGTTTTTGTTGGCGACCTTGTGGAAAGTGGTATTTCCGCGGGTTAACTTGCTGTCTTTGGTATCATTCGAACCGCAAAATTCTATTCTGAAGAATTGATATTGCGGTTTCAATATGAAGAAGTTATAAGCGCTTAAACTTTTTGGCGCGCCCTACGCCCGGCTCCTTTACATAGACGCTTCTGCCCCTCTCGCCAAATTGCCGTTTCTGGCCTGTTTGATTGGCCGTGCCCAGCACGTATTTTTCAGAATTCCGCTATGGAAACACCACATTCTCGTGTATTTCTCCAATCTTAGATCTTCCACGCTAGGCACCAAAAGTGCTTGCTCTGAAAATTTCTTACGCGGAGCATTCCGTTTTGTGATTTTTCTTGAGAGTTTTGTGATAATGGCTTTTCAGCAATATTTTTCTCTCGTTTTAAAACTGCGCTCTTCCTTTCTTTGCAAGCTTTCCCGCATTCCAGCCCTCTCGTTTTGCCATGAAAATTATGTATTTTTCTAATAAATGTGAGGATATCCATGTTCGGCTCTGTAGGATTCACTTGCCGCTTGCGAGATCGTTGTGAAATAAAGCTACGATTCCAAACACTGTTTTAAAAGGATAATGAGCAATCGATTTTCTCATGGCACGCCGTTCTTACTCTCACCTTTGCCTAAAAGTACACTGAAACCGCTGGCCATTCTCTGTGTGGGCCAAGGCGCGGCATTCGCGCGCGCCCTGGCCACCGGGATTCCGGACCTGGGCGTGTCGAGCAAACTGGCAAATTTGCGCCTGAACGGTACCCAGCGTCCCGCCCCCCAAATAGCCGCCCTCCAAGGGTTTTCACAGGAGTATAAAAGCCAACGGCTTCACAGCCACAACCACATCCACTGCTCCAACCACCAGCAATATGAAGTTCACCGTCATCTGCCTCGTCGCACTTTTCGCCTTGGCCGCTGCCGAGCCGGTGCGTTTTGTCTAAAGCTTCCTAGTTTTTTACTCTTGCTACTTAATTGACATGCAACCCTAACGATTGCGACAATTTTGATGTCCTCAGGGACGACAATTTACTTTGTTTTTACCAATTTTAGGACCTGATTTCCCAAAAAATTGAAAAACCTCAATACTATGAAAATTTAAAGCTTTTAAGCTTGATTTTGCGCTACTTATTTCTCGACTATATTTACCTCCCTGTTTTAGCTCCGCCGCAGGCGTCAAGCCAGCAACTGCGGATGCCAACAACAGCAGCCCCAGCAGCAGCAGTGCAGCTGCCAGCAGCAACAGCCTCAGCAACAGCCCCAGGTAAGCAGGAGCCTCTCTCTCTGTCTCCCCCTCTCTCGCTCTCTTGCTCTCTCACTTTAGTAATCCTGACTTTTCAGCAGACCCAGTGCGCGTGCCAGCAGCAGCAGCAACCTGCCCAGCAGGACTGCGGGTGCCAGCAGCAGAGCAACCAGGTACGAACCACCCCAGTTTCCGACGTAATGAGCATGAAACAACATCCTAGCTTCTACTTAGCGTAGCCTTGCTCGCAACTTTTTTGAGCATGCGCTTTCAGTACGACCAGCAGATGTACAACACCCCCGGCATGCTCAACCAGTACAGCTCCACCTTCGCCCCAGTCACCTACAACGGTGTAAGTGTTAGTTGAGCACGAACTGCCTGAAAAAAGCTGCACGCAAGCTTGTAGCCTGGGAACGATAGCATAGCGATTGATGGCATGATCACGAACGCGCGGCGAGCAGCAGCTGCCAGGAAATTCTAAATACCGCTTAAGTGCAGTTTACCCCCCCCGGCCGGCAACCACCTACCGTAGCTCGGCTCCCTATTCATCTACAGGTGTGTAAAGTATACCAAAATACTCGCCAGAGCAAGACAAACATTCTGGTATACTTCACACGCCTATTGATAAACAGGGAGCCGAGATACAAAAGTTGGGTGTCGGCTGGGGTGGAGGGGGGCAAACTGCACTCTAGCCCTAAATACGCTCGAAACCGCGTGGCGACACGAATCTGTAAAACCTCCCAATTTTCAGAACCAAATGATGAACCAGCAAATGAACCAGCAGTGCAACCAGTGCCAATCCCAATGCCAGGACTCGTGCCAGCAGCAGCAGATGCCCCAGCAGCAGTGCCAGCCCCAATGCGAGCAACAGTGCCAGCCCCAGTGCCAGCCCCAGCAGCAGTACCAGCCAGCCGTCCAGCAGTCCCAGTGCCAGCCTCAGTGCCAGCAGCAGTGCCAGCCCCAATGCCAGCAGCCCCAGGCCCAGCAGTGCAACCAGTGCCAGACCCAGTGCCAGGACTCTTGCCAGCAGCAGCAGCCCCAGCAGCAGCAGTGCCAGCCCCAGTGCCAGCAGCAGTGCCAGCCCCAGTGCCAGCAGCCTAGCCAGCAGTGCGACCAGTGCCAGAACCAGTGCCAGGACTCGTGCCAGCAGCAGCAGCAGCCTCAGCAACAGACCCAGCAGGTTGTCCAGGTGAGAACTTTTCAGGCGCTTATTTCGTACTTAGTTTAAAAATTCCATCCACGCCCTCTAGAATCAATCATTAGACTTAAAGGAATATCTATAGCGGACAAACGATAGCACGCCTTACACACGCATACATACAGTCGAGCTTGATAAGACCTTGAGCCTACTTGGAGCTGGCCAGCCGGAACGTTAGATTTCGCCGGTATCAGCGATTAGTTTTTTTTGGATAGCTCGGCAACCGGAAAAAGGTCCAAGACGCATACTTCCGTAGACCAGAAAACAATCCTCATTTTATTTATTCATTTTATCTACATTTATTCTATTGCTTATATAACTTGTCTTATAGATCACCGTCCAGCTCCCGCAGTCGGTCGCCCAGAACGCCCAGCAGTGCCAGCCCCAATGCCAGCAGCAGTGCCAGCAGCAGTGCCAGGCCACTCAGCCCGCCCAGCAGTGCCAGCCGGCTTGCCAGCAGGTACGGAGTTGTCCGTCCTTAAACCAGCACTTGCTCCCCAGTTGACTTTAATGTAAAATGTAGCACCCCAAAATCGACCTGAAAAAGCGTTATTGGGCTCTATCTAGCCTAGCTGGCCGAACTGGAATTTCACGCTTAAAATAACCATCTTGATCTTGAAAATGCGTACCTAACTGGTGACTGCCTTTTCGACAGCACCTACAGTGGCGGTCAAAAGTTTATAAAATTTCGTGTTTTGACCATAGCTCGGCATTCGTTTGCATCAGAAGCTTAATATTTGGCACACTTGTGCATAAAGTGATGTAGAATAGAACGACAATACTCTTTTTACTATAAAAGCGTCCACGAAAAAAAGTTGGAATTTTTTACGAAAAGGGCCGCGTCAAAAGTTTATAAAATCTTGGTAAAGGCCTCAAATATAGACGAGATCGGGATTCCCAAAGATGACCATAGTTTGTAAATATTAACTTTTGACACCGGCTATAGTTTCCCGTGGCAGATTTTACTTGGAACTTTTTAAAGAAATTTTTCTAAAACACTATTTTAGTATGGAAATTGCCCTTTTTCGGCTCCAGCGTACCGTATCTTTTCGTACGTAGGAATACAATTATACGCCCGGAAAGCGCATCTAAAGAGGAGCATTTTGGTGTATAAAGCATCACATGTAACCGGTCCTTCATCGAATACTGGACGGTCGAAGCTAGCGGCAAGCGGGCATCATAGTAATCGGGAGCCCGGGCCTGTCCGGACAGCCGAAATTGGCGAGGCCCGGTCTTCAACCATCTATATCTTCTTCCGTTCACAATATCGTGCATTGAATGCTATACCAAAATGCTCCTCTTTAACTGCGCTTTCCGACCGTATTGTTGTATTCATGCGTACGGAACGATACCATCCGGTGGAGCCGAAAAAGTGCAATTTTCATACTAAAATAGTGTTTTAGAAAACATTGTCTAGAAAGTTTGGAGTCAAATATGCAACGTGAAACTGTAGCCAGAGTCTAAATCTAACATTTAAAAACCTTGCTCATCCTTGGGAAGGCCGATCTCGTCTATATTTGACGCCTCGAACAAAATTTTATAAACTTATGACGCCGCCTTCTTCGTAAAACTTCAAAAAAAATTTTTGTGTGCGTTTTTATAATAAAAAACGTTATGCCGTCGTATTTTACATCACTTTATGCACATGTGTGCCAAATATTAGGTTACTGTTACAAACGAGTGCCGAGCAATGGCCAAAATAAGAAATTTTATAAACTTTTTTGACCGCCACTGTACCTATTTATAACCGCTCATTAATCCATGCCATTACAGCAGTGCCAGTCGACCTGCCAGCAGTCGCAGCCCCAGACCATGTCCTGCCAGCAGAGCCCCAGCCAGAGCTGCGGATGCCAGCAGGGATACTCTGCCTGCCAGAACAACTCGCAGTGCTGCCGCAAGTAAGCGCTCGGCCAACGACCCAACGAGCCACGACCTCACGACGGCTTCAACTTGATGAAGCCAAACCCACGTTTATTTGTACATTAGCCACATTATGCTACACTCTTACTCATCGCCTTGATCGACGGGATAAAGATTAATTTGAAACTTGGTGTTCGATTGAGAAGTCAACATTTCAATGGAGAGAGAGAGAGAAAGAGAGAGAGAGAGAGAGAGCACTATTAAATGCAAAAACCGGGATTTGCTGTGGTAATCTGATCCGAGTCAGGTGCCCACGGCGAGGGGCGGCAAAGCAGCGCCCCCCGAAAGTGCGGGAGGCGAAAGCGGAGCAGTGTGGCCTGGGGGCAACCTGGTAGAGTAGCATCGTTTACCTTTCTTACTTTTTGCTATGCTTTTTCACATTCTAATAATTTTTCTAATTCTCCAAGCATAAAAAAATTAGTTTTATCATTTTGCAAGACTTTTTGCGAAAAATTCCAGATAGGTGTCTGCTCGTTTGTCACGACATTTTATCGAGCGTCTAGTGAGTTTCTTCATTCTTTGACTGATCTCGGCTAGTTTTTCATAGCTGAAAACAGCTTGCTATCCTCGAAAACGCAAACTCACTCAATTTTTACGAAAAATGTGGCCCTTGGCTGTCGGGGCAAATTGCAAATTTTCTCTTCCAGTTTTCCTTTCGATTTTTTTACATTTGATTCGTTTCAAGTATTTACACTTCCCGCCTTTTCTAAATTTTTAAAGCACCTCTCTTAGTTTTTAGAGCGCTAAAAAGCAGCTGGCTCACAAAAAAATGGCGTTTTTTTGGCCCGCCACGCCGCCCAAAGCGTTTTCTTTGCATCGCAAATCGCAACATCGAGGGGGGCCCCAGGGCTATTTATTCCCTACATAGGGTCCGACTGTTTCTCTCTTTCTCTCTCTCTTTCTCTCTTTCTCTCATCCCCCTCCAGCCTGCGCGCATAATTAAATGCCCTGGGGGCATCTGGGTTCTCCACCCCGCGCTTCGTGCCCTCGGGGCATCACTCTGCCTGTCTGGGCTCTCCTCGTTTCGAGTAGTCTCTAGTTAGGAGGCTGGTGCGAGTGAGGCCTTTCATGCTCTGTGCATGTCCCCCCATCCACACTCACTAGAACCACCGCCGGCTACCCTTTCACCCCTCCAGAATTGTGCTCGTCCCCGGGGTACATACCCCACTTTTCAGGTGGTGGACTCTTCGACATGGTGCGCAGATTTTCTGGCTAAATTTCGCACTTTTTTTATGAGGTTCTTGGCTCTTTTTCGCTAATTTAGAAAAGCGGGGCCTTGACCTTGCTTTTTGAAGGCCAAAACGCTTACATTTTTTGGCATTTCGAGGTGTCAACGCGACTTTTATGATTTTTTTCACTTTAAGTACGTTAATTTTGTCGTAATTTTTGTCCTAGCTCGTGCTTGAAAGGTAGAGTTTTTCTTTTGCTTATTTTTTTGAAATGATTATTTTCGACAATGCCTTTTGGAAAATTGAGGTGAAAAACGCTATTTTTAACGAGGTTTCGATAAAACCTCGCCTTTCATGGCTTTATATATTTATTATTTCGTGAGCATTATGCCCTTTAGTTGACATTTTAGCGTGCACCATACTGCAAAGAGCTCAGGAAACTTTGGTATATTTTTGAAAGTCACCCGGCTTGCATTTCGCGCCGGCAAAAGGCCATAAACCCAGAGGCTCTATAAAAACAATGGCTCTAAATATCTTGATTGCGTTTTTCTAGTATACTACTCTATACTAGCTCCCAAAACTTTTCCTCCTTATTACAAAATTCCTGTAATTCACTACAACCGTTTCACCCACTGACTGTCTTTTCAAGGTTTTAAGAATTCGCTAGCTTTTTTAGGCCGAAACGCTTACATTTTTTAGCATTTCGAGGTGTCAACGCGACTTTTATGGGCCTAAGCCTAAGCCTAAGCCTAAGCCTAAGCCTAAGCCTAAGCCTAAGCCTAAGCCAATTTACCAGATTAAAATTTGGCCGCTAAACCTTTCTTTTGACGTGTTTACCTGATATATTTATGCTAACTGCTATCTTTTCCTTTTATTGACTTCTTTGAAATGAATTTCTGTATCGTTCCATAATTTTTCGCCGTGGCTTTATTTTGATCCGGAGATACCTATCCAGACTCTTTCTGATTCATCCAGCGGTTCTCACGCCCATGTTACTACGCTACTGAAGCCCCAAAATTTTCATTTCCGTTTTTTACTCCCAATTGGACGCGGGGGCTGGGAAGTTGCTCGTCACCATGGTGACATTTTCTTTTGGTCGCCTAAAGGGTGTCTCCCGGGGTATTAAAGAGGGGGACCCAAAACTGGGCTCGTGGGATGGGGCAGCTGGTGGGCACCATGGTGAGAGAGAAATAGAGAGAGGGAGAGAGAGAGAGAGACAGAGAGATAGAGAGAGAGAGATAGAGCGAGGGGGGGAGGAGAGAGAGAGAGAGAGAGAGAGAGAGAGAGAGAGGGAGAGAGAGAGAGAAGGAAGAATATCCGTCATAGCGAGTGTGGTGGCAGATGGCCCCGTTCCACTGCTTTTGCACCCGGGGGCTGTATGGGCCATATTTAAGCGGAGATTAACCTGGCCGGAGATGTAGAGCGTTTATTAACGGATACATTAATACAACAAAAATTCGTTAAATATATATTAAATAAAAAAAAAAAAAAAATAAAAGGGGGGGCAAAAAAAAGGAAAAGAAAAAAGGAAGGGGGGGTTCGCTGTTCTAAAAATATATCTTTTGCTCGCTCTCCGTCCTAGTCTCTCTCTCTCCCTCTCCCTCTCTCTCTCTCTCGCTCTCTCTCTCTCTCTCTCTCTCTCTCCCGCTCTCTGGCTCGCTACCGATCCCGCCTTTTCTTAACTTAAATGTAGGTAACCTTACGAACACCTAAAAAATCCCGAGAATTCATGAGCTCAGAATCAATTTTTTTAAAGATTTTTTGAGAATTCATCCAAGGCTGCCTCCGTTCGCTGTTTACTTTTCCGCTCTCTCACACCTTTGTCTTACAAAAATGGGGCGTATACAACGGGAGCCTCGCGTGGTGGCGCCTGTAAACATGTTATTTGCGACCCGACAGGCAGCGCCGCGAAACAAGTTTTCACCTTCGCGCGCTGCGTTTTTTCGGCAGGCTATGATAGTAGCGCCAAAGTAGGGGGATTATCATCGAGATTTTGAGAGATTTAAATATAGCTTCTGTTAGGTTTTGTAAAATTGATAGACGCACTTTTCAGGTGATTTCGATTACCTGTTTCTCCTCGATACTGTCAAATTTTTTTGCCTTATTTTGTTAGGTTCGTTTACAACTTTCCTTTACCTTACCAGCTTGGTTCCAGCGCGACTCGCCAAAGCCCAAAAGCTTTATGATTATGGCCCTGAAATCGGGGGTCGTAAATCTGAAAATCCGCTCTAGCGGCCCTAGAATTTTTGCGGCGGGACCCACTTGTCGTAGTGTTGAGGCTTTGAGAGCAAAACTTTACTTTTTTACTCTGTTTTGAAGTTTTATAAAGGCTTGACTACTCGGTTTTGCATTTTTCGTACCCTTTCACGTTTTTCTATCGTTTTCTCTGTCTTTCTCACTCTGGCACTTACTCTCTTACTTTTCCTGACTCTGTCTCTATATCTCGCTCTCTATCTGTTTTGCTCTTGATCCTCTATCGTTCTCCCTGGCGTGCTTGCGGTCTCCCCTCTCGCTCTCTCTCACTCTCACTCTAACTCTCTCTCTCGCTCTCTCTCCATTTCTCGCTCTCTCTATTTCGCTTTCTCTCTTTCTCTCTCTCCTTTCTCGACTATCTCACTCACTCTCTAACTTTCTCTCTCTCGCCCACTTTCTCTTACTCGCTCTCTATCCTCTCCATTCATCCATTTCTCTCTTCACGGTTTTGCAAACACATATTGTCAAAACTTATCCGAAACCACCTCAAATCCTTTCTTAACGGTACCTTAATTTATCATAGCGTAATTTATTGCCATTCGAAAAGCCCGGGATCGATCCCCACCACAGCAAAAATTTCTTGCTTTTTGACGACATGCTAAACACCGAAACTCCCCGGAAGACGTGTGCCGTTTAGTTGCCAGGCGCACACTTATGGCACCCGGGGCTACAGATTGGTCTCCCGTTCCTTAGAAGGGATCTTCCATCCATCCCTCATCTCATCTCTCGGTCTTCGGCACACCATGCCCCCAATCTCCCGGGAGATTAGGGATTTTGGCTCCTTGTCTTCTTCCCTCTTGGAGACTCGCGTGGTGGGGGCCAAGATGATGCTACCAGGGAGAATTTGAGGCCCAATTTCGGGAGCGAATTGGCTAGAATTTTCATATTTTCCCATCCTGGTCCAAAAATTTACTTAAAATTCACTTGCATCTGCGGCACTGTTCCAGGGCCTGCGGCGTTTCCTTTAAAGTGGAAACGCTTGAATTCAAAAATTCTGACGCTATTTCTGGAATCCTCATTGAATTTTGACCATTCTAGAATTTTTGAATTATGAAAATTGACCAGAGAATCACCGCGATCGGGAGGCTGGGTGCCTTACATGGGATGCCGATATGTAATCGCCGCCCACTCAAAAAGTCGTGTTCCCAAGAACATTTCGGTTTGCTCAAATATTTTACGTTTTTTTGCAACGAAATCAATTTGTTTTTTTGACTAGTAGGTTCAACCCCGCACACGATATTTTTGACTTCCGAGCCCCTTTAAACATATATCTATTCCGTAATATATCCTTGTATTCACGGCTCTTCCGCGCCTTTAAAGGAACTCGGAAGCTTGAGAATCGACCCGTACAGTGCCTAGGTTTAGAAAGCTTCACCACGATCCAAGTCTAGCGTTGTTGTTGGTACTTATAGCGATTAAAAATGTTAGATCGAAGCCAAAATCTCGCAGCGCGTCATTTGGAGTGATGCGTAGCCGTCAAGAGCTAGACGATGGAAGAGACGATTCTCTCGCTTCCTAGTCGCTTTAATGCCAATTTTCCCCGATTTTCTTGATAAACTGAACCCCTTCATTCCATTAAACTTGAGATACTAAACGTAAAAAGTTTCTAAAATCGTCTCTCGCCCACGTCGACTTTTCGCTCCCGGGGGCTAACAAAGGGAGACCATTGAATGCAACACACGACGGCAGACGATAATTGCCCTCAGGGCACACCGGGCATTCACTCCCGGGGCTGCACCCGCGGGTTTCGCTAAAAAGTTGCGCGTTTTTCGGTTTCCAGTAAAATACTTCGGGCTCTCTCGCTCTCTCTCTCTCTCTCTCTCCTCTCATATATCTTCCTGTGTCTCTCTCTCTCTGTCCCTCTCTGTCTCTCTGAATCTCTCCGTTTCTCTCTCTCTCCCTCTCTTTCTCTCTCTCTCTCTCTCTCTCTCTCTCTCTCGCTTTCTCTCTCTACCCCAAACCCAGTGAGGACCTCAAAAATTGGATTCCTGCTGCTTAAAAGCGTCGGGGATCTTTGTGCTTTAGCTGTGGTATTAAATATATTGTCTGCACATCTTACTATATTTTTTTTGTTTTTGCTTTTTGTATAACTTTATAAATAGTTATTCAAACGTGTATATATTTTATATTTCTTCTTATTTTTCTTATTGACATCAAAATTTCAGGCTCCAAAATGAGATAGCCAACTGCCCTCTAGGATGCCAAAGAAGGTGCAGCTCGTCGCTTCGGGTCAGTCTTGGATTTGTTTTAAAGGGACCGGCAAGCGCCAAAATCCACCCTTATAGCGGCTAGGTCTAGACAGTCAAAAAGAAAAAAAAAAAAGGGTGTGGGGGGGGGGGGGGGGGGTTTGGGGGGGGGGGGGGGGGGTTCTAGTTCCAATAAAAGTAACAATCGGCATGGTGCTTCGGACGCAAATATTACCAACATCATCATCAGGTTCGACGGAGGATGTCTCGAACATCACCCAGGAGTTGCTGGAAAGCAGAAGGCGGCTTGAAGCCGGTGTCGAGGAAAATCGACGGAACCGTGAGGTTCTCCAGGGGCTCAATGACCAGGTGGGCAGGCTAGCAGAGCTTATTGACACTGGCTTTCCTTCTAGATCCAAAAAATCCGGCAACGGGCCTCGGAAAAAGATGCGTTGATGGCTGGAGCTCGGCATAACAGATCGATGAGCAGATTGGATAGCGGGAGGCAGAATCAGTAAGTGAGGGGCAGGTTAGCAGAGATGATTTGGGAATGGAAGGGGCAGGCTAGCAGAGATCATTTGGGAATGGAAGGGGCAGGCTAGCAGAGATCATTTGGGAATGGAAGGGGCAGGCTAGCAGAGATCATTTCGGAATGGAAGGGGCAGGCTAGCAGAGATCATTTGGGAATGGTAGGGGCAGGCTAGCAGAGATCATTTGGGAATGCAAGGGGCAGGCCAGCAGAGATCATTTTCAGACAATACCAACAGCCATCACCGGATTTCTCAACGGAGCCCGGTTATTCCTCACAGCTACGTGTATCCCCCCTACACAGATCGTCACCACTTCTGAATCGGTAGGCTTTGCAGCAGCGTTGGATTTCCGAAATAATCCCTGCTGGCCTGCCCAATTCCAATTTTTAGATCCTTTGAGGTTGACCGTCACTCCGAGACCATCAACATCAACATAGATCCCTCGATGTTTGGTCGAGAACGGGAGGATGAAGCCGATCGCGAGATTGAGGGGCTCATCAACAAGCTCAAGGCCGAGCTGTTCAAGTGAGTTTCTCTACCGCATACTGTCTTTCTCTCTCTCTCTCTCTCTCTCTCTCTCTCTCTTTCGCTCGCTATACCCCTACTATATTTCATGCAATCCATCCCCCAAAATTGGCGTCTCGCTGGCCCGAGTGGCGCCAGCAAAGTGGCCTCCATTAGTGGGTGGCCCGGAGCGGGCGATAAATTTGTGGTTCCGAAATGGCCGCGATGCTGATCGTAGTTCGAGCTAAAAGCTATAGATACGAGATAGAGAAGAGAGAGAGAGAGAGACAGAGAGAGACAGAGCGAGACAGAGAGAGAGTGAGAGATCGAGAGAGAGAGAGAAAACTATCGCTATAATTCAATTTTAGAAACAACACCCTCGAAGAAATTAACGACATGCTAAAAGCCGAAAATGATGCAGCGCTAACGGCAAATGTTAATTTGAGGTTGGCATTTGCTTGTATAAGTAATAAATCCGTAATTACTGAAGCGGTATCGAGCAAGGTAGTCGTAAAGTTTTTACGACTTCGCACGGCTCAGGCCTAGCCACTATGGCTCTTATTTTAGCTATATTTGGGCCACCTGGATAGTTGTGCATTCCAAATTCCGTTAAAAACACTCTAGAGTTTAGTATTTGATTTTTATTGATTCGCCGCATGGGGATTTTCTTCAGAACCGACGTCAGCGAGCTGACCCGAACACTCGAGTTCTTGAGCCGTGAGTACAGAGACGAACAGGACCGATTCAGGATTGAGAATCAGGTACGAAAAGGCTATCAAATACCTTGAGGTTTGTGCGTATCAGGTAGGAAGTATGAAGGATACCTCAACTAAATAATTCTCACAAAGTTTGACGTCCGCTTTCTAGCGTTACCGAAGTCACCTCGACACGCAGCACCGCCAGCTGATCTCGCTCTGGAAAGCGTTTTTGGCTGTGAAAAGACAGGTTGGATCCTAAAGCTTGCCCATCATACAGTAACCAGATGAAAGAGCTGAAGACGCTCACCGCGGCCGATATGGAGAAGCAGATGGGCGAGTTCGCCAGATGCACCCAGATGATGCAGAAGGCGATCAAGCAAGCCGAGGGCAGGGTGCGTGGATTTTCAAGGGGTTGGGAAGCTAAAATCTGGCTTGTCATACGCAATAGGTATCATTAAAGGGACAGGGAAGGCCAAATTATGGATTTTTAGCGGAGTTGTAGATAACACAATACTTCGAAAAACCGACTCTTTTTCAGACCAGCACCGTTCAACACCAAATGACGCGTGAAAAGGACGAGGTCGTCAACGAGGTCTTCAAAAAGTACGAGGAGCTGTCGGAGCGGAATGCTGAGGTTGGTCGCGAGTCATTTTTTCTACTTATCGCGAAACTGTCTAGACCCAGTAGACGAAAGTGGTCGATTCTTGAGGATCTAGTCTCTTTAAACTGAATTTTCAGGTCGAGAAGCAAAACTCGGAGAAGAGCCGCAGAATAGCAAAACTCGAAACAGAGTTGAGAAGAGAGAAGGAGGAAAAAGAGGGGATTCGAGACGCGCTAGGGAAGATATCGAACATGCCCGAATTGACGCAAAATAAGGAGGGCAAGCCGAGGTCGAGGAGTCAGAGTCCTGGTGAGAAAAAGCTGCTTTTCACGATCGCTCTCTGTTGCTCCTCTCTCTCTCTCCTTTTTCTCTCTCTCTCTCTCTCTCTCTCTCTCGCTCTCTATTTTACGATACTTTTTAGGTTCTCCTGGTACCAGCGGCGGTGAAGCCATGAGAAAAATTCGCTCGACCTTGCATGCTCGAAATGTGGAGTTGAAGGATTTACAGGTTTGCCATTATTTCACTCGCTCTCTCCAACTAGCGATGACCCTCTTTCTCTCGCTCTCTCCCTCTTACTCTCTCTCTCTTTCGCTCTCTCTCGCTCTCTCTCTCTCTAACTCGCCATTTCAGATGAAACTCGAGCGCTCGGAAGCCCAAACCGAAAGATTGCAACGGGACATTGAACGCCTAGAAAAAGAGCTAAAAACCAGAGCCGAAAGAGACAGGCAAAGGGAAGAGGAAGCCAAGAAAAGGTGCTTCAGCCCTTGGTTTGCTGTAATTCAGATCTTTTAGAGAGCACGAGCTGGCAGACCTCGAGAAGCAGTCCAGGAGAGCTGACGAAAGAATGCAGAGTGCGGAAGAGGACAAGCAGCGGTTGCAGGAGAATATACAACAATTACAAGACAGCATTGCGCACATTCATAAGTACGTTATTAGTTGCTTAACGTAAACTTTGGATATGGCGACCCAAACAGAGCGACGCTTAGTTAGACGTTTTTGAAAATTAAAGGGTCTGAGAACGCTAAAAATTGAGCTAGCATAACACAAAAACTGACAAATTTGGAAAGCGTAACAATTTTTATTTAAAACTTCAAATAATTTTCTTCCTTTAAACAATTCTCATCGAAAAATCCTCCAGACTGCAGCGAGAATTCATCGAAACTCTGACGGAGCGTCACAAAGAGGAGCTCGATGTCAGGCAAAAACACTACGAGACGGAATCTGAAGAAAGGATCAACGAGGAAAGGACGAGGGCGACCAGGGTGAGCTAAATTGCGTAATTCAACTGATTTCATTTCACTAAACCACACCTGAGATAGATATTCTTGCGTGAATCAATTCTATTAATATTTTAAGTCGTTTTCAGATCAAAGACGAGCTCGAACGGACCAAAAACGATGGCGAAGGACTGCGTCAACAGCTGCGGGACGTACAAGCGGACCTGGCCACAGTACGAAAAGCCATGGAAGATAAGGGTATAGTAATTGGGCTTAAATATACTTAAATCAGCCCTATGGATTTTTTAATAAAACACCCGATTTTAGAAATGCTGAACACCCACCTAAGCGACGAGATCAAGAGGATAAGAGAGCAGCTGGCAGAAGCGCAGGCTGGGGAAGATGATAAGGACAAGGCGATACACGAGTTGAGGTAAGTTAAAAATATATCTCTCTATCGCTATGCCCCTCTCTCTCACTCTCTCTCCCGGGCTCTCGCTCTCTCTCTCTCTCCCTCCTCTCTCTCTCTCTCTCTCTCTCTCTCTCTCTCTCTATCTTCCTCTCTCACCCTCTCTGACGTTCTCGCTCTGACTCTGTCGTTCTCTCTCTCTTTCTCCCTCTCTTTATCGCTATCTTGCCCTCTTTCAGACACTCTCTCCCACGCTCTCGCTCCGACTCTGCCGATCTCTCTCACTCTCTGTCTCTCTCCCTCTCCCTATCTTTCTCTTTTCTGAAAATCAGCGCCATAGTGTCTGAAGGGTTTCAACATCAGGCAATATTACTCGTTTCCAGAGCCAAGTACGAACACGCCAAAGACAAGGAAAAACGCGTCAAAGCCGAACTCGCCGAGGTCTCCGGAACAATCGACATCATGACCGACGAGAATAAATCGTTGCAAGACCAGGCGGCCGAGACGAGGGAACAGATGAATGAGATGGGGAACCGGCTGGAGCAGGCCAGCCAGAGGGAGGAAGGTATGTTTACTGGCGCAAGGCTACAATTTAGTTTTGCCATAAGATTGCTTTGGTCTTCTAATATTCTCTTTGTATGCTCTAGAATATAATCAAGATACAAATGATTTTCGCTAGCCTGCCCCTTCCATTCCCAAATGATCTCTGCTAGCCTGCCCCTTCCATTCCCAAATGATCTCTGCTAGCCTGCTCCTTTCATTCCCAAATGATCTCTGCTAGCTTGCCCCTTCCATTCCCAAATGATCTCTGCTAGCCTGCCCCTTGCATTCCTAAATGAACTCCGCTAGCCTATCTTTTTTTTCTAGAACTCGAACAACAATCCGAGGAGTTGAATTCAACGATTGAAAAGCATGAAGAAACCATCCGGGAATTGAAAGCATCTCTCCAAGAGGCGCAGACAAGGGCTGAAGCTGTAGGTTTTTTCACAAGGAGGGAGAGCGAGAGATATCGAGATAGAGAGAGAGAGAAACGAGAGAATTTTTTAGATCACCGACGAAATGGCCTCCCAGCGTGAGCAATTCGCATACGCGCGGAATATGGCCGAGCAGCGGGCGGAGGAATCGCAGGTGTTGGAGCGTGAACGAGAGCAGGCGTTAAGGTATGGCCTGATATCTTGCACGTATAGTAAAACGATGGCCGATCACCATTTATTAGCGGCCATTTAGCTTCAATAAGCGACTTAAAACCTAAATTAAAATTTTTAAAACTCCAGCTCTTTGCTGAGGAACGTGAGACGGAAATGAGTTGAGCATGAAGGTCTTGTCGACTCCAAAAGTTCAAAAGATTTAAACTTAAAGATGAACTTTTTAGAGAAAAAGACATGGCCCAGGACGAGTTGAACAACCGGAACCATGAAGTGGCCGCCCTCAACGCGAAGATAGCAACAATGGAGAAGGATATCTCGGGTCGGATAGAGCAGGTAAATTGGGTTTCAGTTTGTTTACCGTATGAACGCGTTATGTAGCGTTGCGTGGGCGTTGCTTTTGCATTGCGGTTGAAAGCTTCGCTTTCAAGGGACTGGGAAGTCAGGGCCCTGGCTCTACATACAAAATCATAAAATTTGCAACAAATAGATTTTTTCGACGGCTTTTGAGTACCGTACGTTTCTAGGACCACCAAGTGAAGCTCCTCATCGATGAGATCCGCTCGAAAAACGACCAACTCGAGCGTGACGTATCTGAAAAGAACGCTATCATTGAAGATATGAGAGGTGAGGAGGGACAGAGAGAGTGAGAGTGTGGGAAAGAGAGAGAGCGAGAGAGAGAGACGGAGGGAGAAAGAGAGCGAACTCTTCATATTCAATATATCTATGTGTTTTTCCAGATAAGCTCGAAGACCTCCACAACGACCTCATCAAACGGGACGAGCGTAGCAAGGCAGAGGTGGCCAAAATTGAAGAGATCAAGACGACCGATATTTTGGTAAATACCGCTTCAAATTTTTAACCGAAGATTTTAGACAGTGCGTGAAGAATGGACACAGAAAGCTCGTGCTCAAGAAGCGGATCTGGTGAGTTTAGAAAGGTGGTGGCATCCAAATTTTTTTAGGAATCTTTGAGGCGACACCTGGCCGATATGGAGGCTAGATCCAAGGAATTGACCCTGGAGGTTGATCGGCTGAAAACTGAGAATGAGGTGCTGGAAATCGATCGAGATCAGGCTGTTGAGAAACAGGAAGATGAGACCAGACGGTTGAAGAAGAAAATTGAGGTAAGGGAGAGCGAGAGAGACAGAGCGAGAGAGAGAGTGAGAGAGTGCGAGAGAAAACTAGTAAGTTTTACTCGTGAATACCACCATTTTCTAGGAGCTCGAGGAGCAAGCTCTGGCCGACCGCGAGGAGTACGAGGAGCTACGTGCCAAGGTCAGCGGTTTTTCATTTAATTTTGTGATCTGAATAAGAGATATAATAAGAAAAGAGCGAGAGTGGGAGAGAGATAGAGTGAGAGAGAGGGGGAGAGAGAGAAAAAAATGAGCGTGAGAAACATTGGACAATTCCAGGAAACGAAGCAGCGGGATGAAGCGATGTCCCAAGTCACCGAGGAGTTCAAGCGACTCCAAGGGATGATTGACGAGATTGGAGAGAAAGGCATGTATTGCTAGCTTACAATGTTTTTAGATGTCCAACTTCGCCCTGTAGCAAAACCACGATTCCTCAAGAATCTCTGCTAGCTAGCCCTGAAGCCGATCGATCAAGTTTTTTTCCAGAATCCATCCTCCAAAAACAACTCGACGACACCAAAGAGGAGCTGGCAAAGGAAAAATCGATAAACGACACTCGACAAGAGGAGCTGGGCCGACTACAGTAAGCCTTATTTTTATTTTTGAGGTAATTTTTAGTCAAAACATTTCGCAACTCGAGCAGCAACTAGACTCGGAACGAAAACTTGGCCACAATAAGGTAACTAGCAACTTTACTTTTTCTGTTCTTTTTGGCGTGAAAATCCGCTTCACTACGTTTGCTACTGCATTCCGTTGTAATCGTGCTTGGTGACCGTAACGTGGTGTACTTTGTAGTTTGGACCCGCACGCCGGAGTGTTACTGTGTTTGGCACGTTGCCAAGAAATGTGTGGCGTGAACCATTGCCCGACTACCGTATCCACGAGAGCATCACGCAGAGCTGGCAGGTAATAGTTGCATGGAAAATTTTGTTTGAGTAGCTTGTCGCGTTTTAAAGGAAGCAGGAAGCGTGGAAATCGATGCCGGCTGCGACAAGGTCTAGACAGATTCGCGACGCGCCAAAAGACGCGGAATAGGGTCTCTCGGGAGCAGTCGCATGGCGAAATCAAACGTGTTTAGATGCGTGTTTTGGCGTGTGGCGTGGCTGTCTAGACCTAGTGGATGGAAGCGGTCGATTCCAGCCCTTTTCAGGGGCTTTAATAAAGGAAAATAATTTGGCTCTAAAGGAACGCGTAAGACATGGGCCTGGATGTAGGTGGCCACGGATTTGCTATGGATTCTGCGGCCGGCGCGACGGCGCGAAGGCACGTGCGTGTCAGGCGGGGCAAGCGGCCTGCGTGCGTGCGCGTTGCGTGCCGCGGCAAAATCCGTCCGGGTTCCGCAGCTAATTCAAGCTGCTCGTGCTCTGGCACGGGCTCGTGCCCAAGTTGAAACACTGCTCGTGTTGTGTCTGGTGGCTGTCTAGACCTCTTCAACGGATGGGGTCGATTCTCACGCTTCCTAGTCTCTTTAAAATCCGTTTTCTCGGCTTCGTTCACTGGTGTGCTTGGCTGTTTTTCTGCTTTCTCGCCCTCTCTTTTTTTATTTTCGGTGCACCCCCGATTTCCGGCCGGCGGCGTGCAACAACCCACCCAACCCACACTTCCGTTCCCCCCACCCAGCTGGCGTCTAGCCGAACATGTAAAAATATCAAACACCTAGCATGTCTTGAATTTTGGCACGATAGCCCTGTATAATTTAAATTATTTAAACTTTCATTTTCGCAAGCCTTTTAAAGGGACCGACAAGGCAAAATTATGTGGAACGCGCGTTGCGTGCCGTGGCGAATTCATGGGACTTCCTAACTTACGACATCGATAACCATGTCTTACTTGTCCCTTTAACGGTCTCTTTTTAGGTCGAGGAGCATGAGGTCCGGATAGCACGTTCGCAGACCCAGTACGACGAGTTGTCACGAAATAAGGATATGCTCGAATCGGAGAGGGATCGACTGGTGACGCTCATCGCAAAAAGTAAGCTGGATCGAGAGAGAGAGAGGGAGAGAGAGAGAGAGAGAGAGAGAGAGAGGGGAGAGAGAGAGAGAGAGCGAGCGAGAGAGAGAGAGAGAAAGGGAAAACGAGAAAGAGAGAAAGAGAGCAAGAGAGAGCGTGGGTGAGAGAGGGATGGAGGGAGAGGGAGAGCGAGAGAGAGCGAAAGTAAAGCTAAAGAATCCCTAGAGCTACCGAATTCCTTTCAGAAACCACCGCCATCCAGAATTTGGAATCCCAAGCCGACGAGCTGACCGCCCAGCTGGCCGAAGCCGAGGCGAGGGAAAATTCACTGCGGGACGAATTGGCATTATTTACAAGAGAAGTGGGTGTCTTAACTGTACTACGTAACGCTACAAATGACGACAGAAAGCTTTCAAAACTGAATGGGCATGCTTCAGGCCAGTGAACTTCGTCATGCAGTTGAGCGTCACCAGCAGCTACTCGCAGAAAGGAGTCAGAAGTGTGAAGGTACGGAGTTTCAGTATCTCTCTCACTCTCTCACGCACTCTCTCTCTCTCGCTCTCTCGCTCTCTCACTCTCTCACTCTTTCTCACTCTCTCACTCTCGCTTTTGCTCCCTCTCGCAGTCTCTTTCCCCGGCTCTCTCTATCTCTCTTTCTCTCTCTCTCTTTCTCTCTCTCTTTCTCTTTCTCGCTCTGCATGTTTTTCTTCTAGAGCAAGACCAGCGCATCCGTGAGCTCCAAAAAGAAGTCCACCTGAAGCAAATCGAAGCTGATCACCGCCGAGAGGAGTCTGATGATGCTCAAGAGGCCAAGATGGCACTCCAAAACAAAGTGAGGCTCAGTTGAGCTGAACCTATCCATTTTATGTTTTAGGTCCAAGCCCTAGAGCTCCAACTTGCCGACAAAACAGCAAAACTCGAGTCAACCACCGATTTGTTGAAAAAGCTAGAGAATACTGAGAAAAACATGATGACCGAGTTGAAGGAGGATGCGGAGAAGGTAGTGCCTTCGCAAGCCTGGTTTAAAGGGAACGGGAAGCGCTAAAATCGACCATTTCCAACAATTAGATCCTTTTTAGGTCACCCACTATCGACGACGAAATGAAGAGCTCAAAATCTCGACCTCAAAGCTCACGGAAGAAGTGACGACCCTGAAAACGTTGCTTGAAAGGAAGACGCAGCAATCGCAGAGAGCGCTGGCTGATTTGTTGGACAATTATAAGGAGGTCAGCTAGCAGAGATCATTTGGGAATGGAAGGGGCAGGCTAGCAGAGATCATTTGGGAATGGAAGGGGCAGGCTAGCAGAGATCATTTGGGAATGGAAGGGGCAGGCTAGCAGAGATCATTTGGGAACCGTAGCTTCTAAATAAGACTTTTAGGCGGAACGCAAGGCCCACTCAAATCAAGCCGAAGCCGACCAGCTTCGCGCCGGAGTGCTCGGGCTTGAGGCAAAGTTGGAGCGGGCTGAGAGACGAAAAACGGAACTCGAGGCAAAGTTGGCGGAAGCGGAAGGGAGACGAGACGAGCTGGCCGTCCGGAATAGTCAATACGAGAGGAGCGCTGCCATTGGAATTGGGAGTAGGGATTCAGTTAACTTCGTTCCACAACAAAAAACATGTAGAAAGCATCAGGATTACATTCTAGAGACCGCAAGAGATCGTGAACCCATGCGCAACACAAACAAGGCCCTAACTCTACTTTTTCAGAACACTCCTCGATGCGGACAGGCAATTCGACGTTGGATTTGAGCCATGATCACCATTCTTCCTGTAAGTGGTTTTCGATCTTTGTAGGCGTTACGGTTGCGTCGTGTCTTGCTAGCAAGCATTAGTAGAAGCGGAAACGATGGCTTTAGATGGCTCCATCGGAGCTCCAGTCTCGATTCCACACCTTCGAGGCAGCGTCTCAACACAAAATATGTCGGCTGACTTCTCACCGGAGCGATCGGTTAGTTTTGGGCAGGAATGTCGTTTTAAGGGGCCAGGCATCGCGAAAACCAGTCCCCTTACCTCGCCTAGGTCTCGGCAGCTACGCGACGCTCAAAAACGCACGTCCAGCTGGGTTCGCTTGGAGCGGATTCCTTTCAAAAATCATTAAGGCTTTTAAATTTACGCAAAAGTCTGAATCTGGCTCGTATTTTTGTGTATTGCATAACGGTCTCGACCTAGTCGATACATGGGTCGATTGCCGGTTCTTGGATCGATTGCCCTTCTCATCTTATTCCTACTTTCAGGTCCACTTCGACGATTCCGGGGAGCGCCTAAAGGCACTGGGCATCACACCATCGATGGATATCACAATTCGATACCTGAAGGAAAGAATAGAACAGCTAGAAAAGTAAGGGTTACACCGGTTACGTTATCTTTTATTTTAGGGAACGAACGTCGCTTACCCAAGCTCTTGGCGACAGTCGGCAAAGTGAGAAATTGGCGAAACGACGGCTTGATGAAGTTACGCAACTCTTGGACTCGTTGCAGAGGAAGGCCGAGCAGTTGGAGAACGGTTTGTTTCTCTCTCACTCTCACTCTCTCTCTCTTTCTCTCTCTCTCACTCTCTCCCCGTACATCACAAAATTCCACCACATTTCAGATAACAAACTGCTAGAGGGTCGGATGAACAACCAGCGCCAAATGTACCTCAGCAACGAGGAGTCGATGCGCAGCAGGGAGGGCGAGTTCAGGTATGTCTCTCTCTCTCTTTCTCTCTCTCTCTCTCTCTCTTTCTTACTCTCCCTCCGTCTTTCTCCCTCTCTCTCTCTCTCTCTCTCGCTCCCTGACTCACCTCCGCCTTTTCAGAACTCTCAAAGCCAAGCTAATGTCCGCCGAGCTGCACGTCCGGGAGAAGGAGAGCAAGATCCAGCAGCTTTTGGTGGGTCGATACTTTAGATATATATTTTGTTATACGCATTAATAATGTTTGAAATCAACTATTTCAGACGCTCGTCGACACTCAAAAACTCGATCTGGCCGAGCAAACGGAAGAGAAGCGGAAGCTAGTGTCACAGATGATACACCTCGAGAAAGACCTGAAAACGGCCGAGCAGGAGGGAGAAAAGGTGAGAGAGAGAGAGAGAAAGACAGAGAGAGAAAGAGAGAGAGAGAGAGCGAGAGAGAAAGATAGATCGATGGTTTATTGCTTTTCCAACCATTCAATACCAGGGTGATCTTGAACGTGGCCACCTAGCTGTCCAGCTCGACAACCTGCAACAAGATTTGAAGGTATCTAGAATCAAATTTTTTGAAAGTGCTAAAAATCTTTAGAACCTCAAGAAGCAGCTCATCGAGATGGAGCAGGTCAACGATAGCCAGAGGAAGGCGATGGAGGAGATGAAGATGAGTGAAGATAGGAGGAGGGAGGCGATCGAGAGAGCGCAAGCTGAGGAGAGGCACTGGAGGAATACGGTGGGTCTTGTCTTCTGGTTTTTCTTCCTGTCGCTCTCTCTCACTCTCACTTTCTCTCTCTCTCTCGCTCTCGCTTGCACTCTCCCGCTCTCTTTCTTTCTCCCTCCCCGCCCTCGCTCTCTCTCTCTCTCTCTCTCTCTCTCTCTCTCTCTCTCTCACTCTTTCTCACTCGTTCTCAATCTCCCACTCTCTAGGCGGTTGCTGCAAAAAAGACCAGCGAAGAATACCACCGCTCCATCTATGAAGAACGTCTCGGCAACCTCCAAAGAAACTACGACACGCTCCACACAACGCACGAGCAACTGCAGACTCAAGCGGAACGATTACGGTAGGAAATTAGAAATTTTATGTGAATTTTGTTACTTCGTTTCATAGATATTTCTAATTTTGTATTTATTTAGACAAGAACTGAAAGAAGCCCTAAATAAGTCAAACAGCTCGACAAATCGCCTCCGGGAAGCCGAATCCCGGCTCGACGACGAGCTACAGAAACGGAAACTCGTCGAAAAAGCGTTGAGCAGCATGCAAAAGGTATCTATCAATATCTTAATTATTTCCATCAAAATTAGAAGGTTTTATAGAGGAAAATCTGGCTAAAATGCACCACTTTTTCACCAAAAAAAAGGTTTTTGAACACACGTTGCACTCGCTAAAAAACTCGACGATAAGTTTTTGCACAAATATCCAGGGCACCAAGAAGGTAATACCGACAAAATCTACCGTATTAAATTATGCATTATATATTTTAGTGATTTTTATCATTAAAATCAGGAATTCTTTGCCGGCTTTCGTTTTCTTTGGTTTGAAAAATCACCAGCACCGCTTCTGCTACCCAAAAAAATATTCTGACAGCTCAGAGAATATTTTAAAGGGCCGGGTAAGCAGTAGAATCGACCCCTACATCGACTAGGTCTCGACGGTTACACGACACAACTAATGACACCACCACCGTCTCTTATTTTGCCCCACGCCCTAGCAATAATTGCTATCAAATTGCGTAAACCCGTGTTTTGGCGCGTCGCGTAGTCGTCCTGGCCTAGTCAATGCAAGGGGTCGATTTTCACGATCCGATCCATTTAAAAAGGATTTGCCCAATAAAATACACCCCTCCAAAACAGCAGCCTCGTCCCCGGCGAAGCCTCACGCTGCGTGAGTGGATATGCTCAATTCGGCCGTTCATACTGCTGCTCCTCCTCCTTCTCTTCACCGCCCTCATCTGGCGCTCACTCAATTGCACCTGGTAATTCGGCACGCCGATCGCGTCATTTGGAACGCTTGGAATGCCGGGTCCTACTGTAGCTTGCCGACCTGTGGCTTGCCCTGGAGCGTACCCGCTCGTTTTGCCGTTTCTGGAATGTCCCGGGTCTTACTGTCGCTAGGGGACTACACTCGCCTGAAATTTGGCACGCTTTAAACGCCTACTGTAAATCGGTATCCTTAATAATCGAACCGTCCGTTTGCTTGTAATTCGGAGCGCATTGGAATTGTGTGTCGCGCTTTAGCTCTGCTTGCGACTATTCTTTCCTAACGTGGTGTATCGTATCCGGCCTGCGTCAATCGTGATTCTTAACGGTCAGTGCTTAGCTTCCTACCGTAATTAGGAGGCGTAGCTGAATGCAACCAACGGACTAGGTTGGAATTTGGAATGTCCGGAATGATCCGGCTAAAAAAGGCAAATGCTTGCCGTATTTATCCGGAATTTTTCGTTTTAAAGGGCGTGCGACAGGCAGAAATTTGCTCGAACGAACCAGCTTTCAGAAAGAACGAAAATTGAGGTCAAAAATCTTGTGGAATTTTAAGCTGTTTTTTTGGAGTTTTTTTTTTCACTCCCTTGCGTTACCCTGGCAACCAAGTATGTTTCATTTGCCCCTTCCAGGTCCATCTACTAATCCCCTCACCCTGCACGCACCCATTATTTTGGGGGTTTATTACGATTTTCGGGTCGATTTTTTGTGGAATTAGCTATGCTATTTGTGGGATTTTTGGCCCCGCTCGTCGCATGGCTTCATCGCCTCTAGTTTTCCTATAAAATTTAAATTTGCAGATGGAGACCGACTGGCAGAAGTTGGAGCGGGAGCTGCGGGATGAGCTGAAGCTGCTGAGGAAGGATAAGCTGTCGAATACGGCTGAGATTGAGGAGGTGAGAGAGAGAAAGAGAGAGAGAGAGAGAGAGAGAGAGAGAGAGAGAGAGAGAGAAATGCAGAGGGAGAGAGTGAGAGAACAAAAAAGACCGAGAGAGAGAGAGCGCGAGAGAGAGATACAGAGAAAAGAGAGCGAGGGAGAGAGAGAGAGAGAGAGAGAGAGAGAGAGAGAGAGAGCGAGTGAGATAGCAAAAGATAAGGACTAGACGTTGAGAAAAATTATTTTCAGCTAAAACGCCGTCTAACCCGATGCGAAGTCGAGAGACGAGAAATCGAAGCCGCACGAGTCAGGCTTGAGAGAGAAGTGGCAGCCCTGAAGAAGCATGTTGACGCGGTAAGTTTTCTTCCTAGTAGGGTTGTTAGTTACTACTAGTTAAGCTTAGACTTAGGCGTATGCTTAGGCTTTGGTATGGGCTTTGGTTTATGCTTTGGCTTCGGCTCGGAAAAGCTTACAAAAAAGCACCATGGAAAGATAAATTAACTGTGACTCGGCATCGGATTCTTTTTTCAGCTAGAAGAAGACCGGTCCCGTACCGACGAGGCGGTGAAGCAGACCGTCTCCGAGAAGCGCGCAATGGACAAGAGCCTGGCAGCGATGGAGAAGGAGAACAGCGAGCTGTACAGGAATTGTACACAGCTGCAGACACAGGTGACGAACTGCTTTAAAGGGACTAGGAAGGCAGAGAATCAACCCCTGTTTCGACTAGGCCTAGACAAGAACGCGAAAATACGAAAATACCAAATAGGTTTGCGCAGGAAAAGACCAAATGCTTTCGCGGATCGCGTGGCTGTGAGGACCTCGTCGAAGGCGAGATTGATTTTTGTGATTTCCAGTCCTTTTAAATTGCTATCACTATCGATAAAACTTAATATTTTCAGATACAACACCTTGAACGTGACACGGGCACGAAGTCCGTAACAAAAATGCTGAAAGAACACGCCGAACTTGAGGCCCGATTCGGGAAGATGTTACAGGAGAAGCGACAGGTAGGCAGAGAAAGGGAAAGAACGAGAGAGAGCGACAGAGAGAGAGAGAGCGGGGGAGAGAGAGAAAAAAATCACTTGTTTTCAGCTCGAAATGCTTCTCGAGCAGAAGGAGATGAACTACGCCCACAAGAAGAAGCTGCTCGAGTCCCAACTAGGGCTTCTGAGAGAACAGCTGGAAGCGGAGAGGAAGCGACGGTAAGAGGGTTCCTGATTCCGAAATGATCTCTGCTAGCCTGACCCTTCCATTCCCAAATGATCTCTGCTAGCCTGCCCCTTCCATTCCCAAATGATCTCTGCTAGCCTGCCCCTTCCATTCCCAAATGATCTCTGCTAGCCTGCCCCTTCCATTCCCAAATGATCTCTGCTATCCTGCCCCTTACATTCCCAAATGATCTCTGCTAGCCTGCCCCTTACATTCCCAAATGATCTCTGCTAGCCTGCCGCTTCCATTCCCAAATGATCTCTGCTAGCCTGCCCCTTCCATTCCCAAATGATCTTTGCTAGCCTGCCCCTTCCATTCCCAAATGATCTCTGCTAGCCTGCCCTTTCCATTCCCAAATGATCTTTGCTAGCCTGCCCCTTCCATTCCCAAATGATCTTTGCTAGCCTGCCCCTTCCATTCCCAAATGATCTCTGCTAGCCTGCCCTTCCATTCCCAAATGATCTTTGCTAGCCTGCCCCTTCCATTCCCAAATGATCTCTGCTAGCCTGCCCCTTCCATTCCCAAATGATCTCTGCTAGCCTGCCCCTTACATTCCCAAATGATCTCTGCTAGCCTGCCGCTTCCATTCCCAAATGATCTCTGCTAGCCTGCCCCTTCCATTCCCAAATGATCTTTGCTAGCCTGCCCCTTCCATTCCCAAATGATCTCTGCTAGCCTGCCCCTTCCATTCCCAAATGATCTTTGCTAGCCTGCCCCTTCCATTCCCAAATGATCTCTGCTAGCCTGCCCCTTCCATTCCCAAATGATCTCTGCTAGCCTGCCCCTTACATTCCCAAATGATCTCTGCTAGCCTGCCGCTTCCATTCCCAAATGATCTCTGCTAGCCTGCCCTTCCATTCCCAAATGATCTTTGCTAGCCTGCCCCTTCCATTCCCAAATGATCTCTGCTAGCCTGCCCCTTCCATTCCCAAATGATCTCTGCTAGCCTGCCCCTTCCATTCCCAAATGATCTCTGCTAGCCTGCCCCTTCCATTCCCAAATGATCTATGCTATCCTGCCCCTTCCATTCCCAAATGATATCCGCTAGCCTGCCCCTTTAATTCCCAAATAATCTCTGCTAGGTTGCCTGAATAATTCACTTTTAGGGCCGAACAACGTCGTGCCCCTCCCGTCCAATCGTCGCGCATCACCGAGACAAAGTCATACGACTACCAGCGCACCCGCGCGGTGATGAGACCATTTAAATAATCGTGAGAAAGTTCCGGTTTCATATTGATGCATCATACTGTAGCCGAGGTACAAAATGAACTCTATAAAATTATTTCAAGGGGAATAGACCCCTAGCGACGACTAGTTCTAGACAGCTACGCGAAATGTCTAAATAACGGTTCATACTGACTAATTACCCTCAAATTTAACTTATTAAAATCTAGAGGCACTTTCCAGCGTTTTTCGCGTGTCACGTGGCTGTCTAGACCTAGTTGATCACGGGGACGAGCTAGATCTAGTTGATCTAGTCCCTTTAAACGTATTAGCCTGCAAAAATAACCCCATGCTTTCACCCAATTACTTTCAAAAAAACACTGCTTTTCCAACTGCCGCTACATTCTAGAATATACCGTACCCGCATGTCTTTTCCCCAATGTACTTTGTGCCTCAACTTAAACTACGCAACGATACTGCTGATTTCTTGCCATGTTTGGCTCTAAAATTTTTTGTAATCTTTGTGTGCTTTTTCCTCTAGTCGCGCTTGTGCTTGCCTGGTTCTGGTCAAGATCTCCGTTTTAAGACCGATTTTTTTGCTGGCTGGATCTTAAAATTTGCATTCCCTCGGATAGAGAGTTGTGATTTTTTCCTAGTAGGGTTGTTGTTTTTCCATTGAAAGAGCTCAGTATTCAGTTTTATATTTATTAGAGGTAAAGCGATAAATATTTTAATAATGCCTGGTAAGAAAAACCTCTTCCCCATTTATTAAAGCTCCAGCGCACACAGAACAAAAAGGAACACAAGCCAGACGAGGGCAAACAGGGCGAGTGGCTGGAACATTAAGAAAATACACAACTCGAAAAGACTGTTCAAAGACGTGCAAAAAAGGTATAACAGCGAGAGCAGGGCATTAAATAATAATCAGAATCAGAAAGGCATAATACATTGATCACGGGTTTACATAGCAGTCTCGGGTACACATAGGATAACGGGGGGGAAAATAACGGGGGCACTCAAACTTTTTATATGATAAAAGTATTTTTAAATAAGCTTTTTTCGGGCTGTAAAAAAAACTCTTAGTATATTTTTCGGTCCTCTATCGAATGGCATTTTCAAAATTTTGAAAATATTCAAAACGCCGAAAATTTTTTCCCCCCCCCTGTTATCCTATGTGCTGCCCATAGTTTTCAAAAATAGTTTTTAGGCTATAAAACTTTTATAATACATTTTTACGCGTTGTAAAAAAATCTCTTAGTATATTTTTTGATGTTCTATCGATTCACGTTTTCAAAATATCGAAAATCTCAAAAATTTGGCTTTCCCCCCCGTTATCCTATGTGCTGCCCATGGATTTTGATCAATTTTTGTTTATTCGATAAAAAATTTCATTTACATTATTTCGGGCTGAAATTAATTTTCCTAGGGCAGTTTTCGACGCTTTATCGAATGACGTTTTCAAAATACCGAAAGTTTCGAAAATTTCGAAAATTTGACTTTCCCCCCCGTTATCCTATGTGCTGCCCATAGATTTTCCTCAATTTTTGTTTATTCAATAAAAAATTTCTTTTACATTTTTTCGGGCTGAAATTAATTCTCTTAGTATATTTTTCGACGCTCTATCGAATGGCACTCGCAAAATCCCTCAGTAATTGCAAATTTCATAATAACGAGTGCCCCCCCGTTATTTTATTCCCCCCCCGTTATCCTATGTGTACCGCAGTCTCGATCGGCCCCTTCCTGTTCTGTTTCTTATTGCGACGGCGGGACTTCTTGCTACCGCTGCCCGACGATGCTTGCGACTTGCTGCCATCTGAAAAGTCGGATGTCAGTGGCTGAGCAACTCAACGCTTACCTTCTTCTTCGGAAATTTCGCTATTCAAGAGGCTAGTAGACCAGGTGAGAGGACTGGGCTACGGTTTACTTTATCCCCCCCCCCCAGCCGGACGTTTTTGGCTATAACTTTTTTATTTTACATTATTGTAGGCTCAAATGAAAAATCTTAGTATATTTTTCGACGCTCTATCGAATGGCGTTGCAAAAATCCCGACAAAATAAGCGAAAATACCGACAATGTCAGACCCTTCGGCTGAGTGGCTCTTCTTGCTGCGTCGCCCGCCCGCCGCCTTGCTGCCGCTGCCGGCGGCCCAGACGAGTTGCCGCCATCTGAAAAACGAATTTCAGGGGCTGGGCAGGCCAAGGTTTGCCTCATCTTCCACTATTGCCATTTTAATGGCCAAATACCGCGCCCACTCAGCGTTAGACGAGCGAACAACATGTTTCGAGGACAGGTGAAGTATTTTCGAGGGGTTTCCCTCAGCCGCAAAAAAACACAGAGAAAAGATGTGAATCGAAACCACCGCGAAGTTATACCGTTGTCGTTGATGGTCAACTGCTCGAGACGCGGCTCCGGCTGGCAGGTCGGAGATGGCTTCGGGAAGATCACCGTTTTCACGCTCTTGATCAAGTTGGTTTCGTGGGTGCGGATCTGGTGGGGTTTCTAATGGAATATTGCAAAGTAGCCAGTTGTGCGTACGCCTTCCGTCAAGATGTCGATCATGGAAAGCTTCACGGCGCACGGGATCCCCAACGGCGTCTTCCCCAACAAACGGTCGCCCACGGTCTGAATGTGTACGAATTGGTAAGTGGTTTTGTTGGCTTAACAAGTATTTTTTTTACTTGGGCACCTATTTGGCGTACCGGGTCTTGCTGGCTTGCTGTCTCAAGCACCGGTTCGGCGGACAGCAAAAGGCTGTAATCGTGCAGCTTCATGTTGGCCAAATCCTGCAAAGAGTCTCTCTCTATTTCTTTCCATTTCTCTCTCTTTCGCTCGCTCTCTCTCGCTCTCTCTCTCACCCTCTCTCGCCGGCTGCATTAGTGACCCCACCTCGATGTCAAGCCCCAGTTGGCACAAAAGCTTGTCACGATCGGGCTTTTCGAGGAGAATTCCCCCCAGGGAAACCGTTGTCGAAGTCCTTGTCACGCCCGGTGGTCATGCCAGCGGCCTTCGTCCGGTCCCACCCCTAAAATAGGTTAAATTCAAAATGTGAAAAAAGAAAACCTTCATATCATATCTCAGGCCGTCGATGCCAAGGAACAAGTTCCTCATCACCAGGTAGCCGACCTTTGGGTGGCCCTAAAATATGGCTTAAAGATCGGCTGTACGCATGCATACACTTCCTTGCCCCCTAAAAGGTATTTTGCAATGAGAAATTTAGGGGTGTGTGTCTGGACCAACCATAAAGTTCAGGTTTTGCCTACACGGCGTATAAAGATTTTTGGACAAAACACATTAGCAAGGCTTTGTCGTAGCAGGATTTATGTGATTTCCGCAATGTTCGAACAGAAAAGTTTTAAAGGGGCCCGGACGTCAAAATTCATGCATGTCGAAAAGAATTATAACTAATATAATATTATTCACTATTATCCTTAGCGGCTTCTACCGGCTTAGACTGCTCCGAATAGCTCAAAAGCATAAGGGAAGTGCGCTCCCTGTATGGAAATCCCCCCCACACGGCGCGACTGCACAGTAGAAAGACATGCGGTCAATAGTGCTCAAGGGGGGTTCCAAACAACAACCCACTTTCGATGTATTTTGAGGCGGAATGAGTTAGAATCAATTATTGCGCACATTCGTTACGGAGGGAAATTTAGAATGGTGATGCAAAGTTTGAGCTTCAGAACTTCTTATATCTAAAAACTGTGTAAATACTATAAAAATGGTTTATATCACGTACCGTACGGAATTGTCATAGGTATTACGGGAATTAATGGAGAAAAATTCGTCTCGCCCCCCTCCCCCACGTTATAGGGAAAGCACCCGTTCAGGCACGGGAAGAGCTCTGCAAACGTTGCTGAAACAACTAGTTAAAGGGGCTCTGGCAGCAGGCCCATTTTCCACTGGCCATGGAAGGGTGACGGTCGGATAGATCAAGAACGCGCCCCGAGGAGAAAAGCAGACAGAACTCTGCGTCGCTGTCCGGCCCCAACATTCCGTAATGGGAAGTGCTGTCAGAGCCCTTTTAAGCAATATTTTTATTTCCCAAGACGAATCAAATGACAAAATTGTTGAACAACTAAGAAAAGTGTAGGCCGTCCCATTTGATCCTCGGCACGCCCTTCGGGAGGCATATCGAGCCATATTTGTCCGTGTAAAAATTTGCGATGAACTGTCGATAGGCGGCCAGTGTCTGCCTCGCGTGGTGCCCCGCATTTTGTACAAGAAACAGGTAGATGCCGCACTAAAAGGGAACAACGGTCAATTTGCTGGCGCTACGCAACATTACCAGCTTCGTCATTCTGCACCGTCCGCCGTCGATGCGAAAAATGTGGCATTTTCTGCTTTCGCTCGGGCCCGTCTTCAACCCCTCTCCCAGCTGTTGCAACATTTTTTGCAACAACAGTCGCTGTCTTTTATCCGCGAGCTGAAAAAAATAACATGTGTCTATGGGAAAAACCCGGTTCTGGTTCGTTAGCTGTAAGGCTCGGGGGCAGGCCCGTAAGAGGGGGCGAGGGGGCGAGCCGCCCCCCAAATCGGCCGAAGGCCGAAAAGTTCATAAGGGGGGACCCTTATGATTTAATTTTTCCAAAAAATTTTTTGCCTGCGGCGCTGTTTTTGTCTATTTTTAACACCAGTTTTAGTGTTATAAACCCTATGTTTTCAAAAATTTTGCCTGCGGCGCTGTAGTTTTAGTCATATTAGTGAAAAATTTTTGGGGTCGCACCCCCGAAATTTGGGTTTGTTACGGCCCTGCTCGAGGGCCTCGGATTTCCGGTCATATGTCCTAAATACGTATCTCCTAATTCCATATCTCCTAATTCCATATCTCCTAAAAGTCATTTCTCCTAAAAGTCATTTCTCCTAATAACCTTACTTCCTGTTTTTGTTGAGATCTGATATGATATGTTTTCGCTTTCCACAGGGGCAAAACTTTTGCTGAATTTACAGCTAGCTAGCGTTTGATCCGATGTTTTTCACTATTATCCGACCATCTTAGAATGTTAAAATCGGGTTTTTCGAAGCCTGCGGGCGGTTTTGTATATGTTCCGAAAAAAATTACAAAAAATTTTCGCTGGTATCTGCTGATCTCCTAAAGTAAGGTTTTTAGGAGAAATGATTGTTATAAGGAATGACTTTTAGGAGAAATGACTTTTATAAGAAATGACTTTTAGGAGATATGACTTTTAGGAGATATGACTTTTAGGAGATATGGAATAAGGAGATATGTATTTAGGAGATATGGAAATCACCCCCAGGGGGGGGGGGACGGTTCTATTGGAAAAAGAGAGGGAAGCGGTGCGCCCCCCCCCCCCTGCTCTAACGAACTAGGACCGAAAGACCCTACCGGCTGCTGCTCCATTTCGGCGTAGAGCAAGCCAACGCGACAGACGTCGGCCGCGGGCGGATGCTGGTAATATTTCTCCATTGTGAAATCTACTATTTCCCCAAACGGGGGTATTGGCAGCCACCTGCCAGGCCCATCCCGGCACAAAGCTTACCGAAAATATGCAATCATTGATGAGTTTTCGGATGGTCGTCAGTGCCTGCCACCATTTATCCGGGTCGCGCCCTCGCTGGCCGAGGGCGAAAAATGGATACGCGGCCATCTTAAACATCCGATTACATGATGACACCCGTACTTTGTTTGTACAGCAGAGTGTCCCCCCAAAAAACCGCCAACGCGTCATTTTGTACTGCATTCTTACACTGCATACGACCGGTCGAAAAATTGACTAGAGCCGCATCGAACTCTAAATATCTAATCTAATAAATCTAATCCTGACTTACAATAGCTACAGTAGTTTTTGAGCTAACTGTAAAGTGTTTTTACTCAGGCTGGCGTTTTGGAATGGGACCAAGTCTACCCGGTGAAGAATTTTTCGCTGATTGCGAATCTGGTTTGCAAATCGGCTGCCGACCTTTATTTAAAACGTCATTCAGCATCTACACTAAAAAACACTTCCAAAAACCTGGATTGTTTAGCGTTATTTTTAGGTTGTCGTCATCTTCAACGTTCAAACTGCTCGGTAACGGTTTTAGATGTCGAAGCACGATTTTATGCAAAATAAATCATGGTTTTTGTGCAAAAAGCTAAAGAAATTGTGCAGGGCGGGGTTCGAACCGCCGCCCTGTCCTTGGCAAGCGAACACCTTGCCAATTCACCATTGTGTCAAGTCGGCACGGGGCTTCGTGAGGGCAGATACGGGGCACAGCAATACCTGGACCCAGGCAGGGAAAAGTGGGTTAGCATCCGAATTTATGCCGTTTTTAAGCTATTTAGCTAAGCTTTTTAAGCTAAATTTCTAGCTCAAATGTCTTTTTAACGCGCAGCCCGCAGCAGATTTGAAAAACGGATTGGGAATCAGCAAAAAATTCTGCGCAAGATAGGCTTGCAGTGTTGGGAAATGTGCTCGGCTCAGTTTTCGAGCCAAAACCGAGCGGCTCGGTTTCGCCAAAAGCTCGGTTTTCGAGCGGAGCAAATTCCCAACACTATAGGGCCATTCTACACGCTAGCCTGAGTAAAAACACCTTACAGTAAGGCCAAAACACTGATTTTTTTGAGCGTTTTTCTCCCCAGTTTTTCGGTCTGGGCTGACGCTTAGGCTTAGGCTTAGGCTTAGGCTTAGGCTTAGGCTTGGGTAAATTTTATGAAAAGGAGAATAAATTTTTTTTTGTAACCTGGAAAACTACTGTAGTTACGGAGCGGTCCGTCAAGATTGTTGTTCTTTAGGGTTCGATACACTTCTGGTCCAATTTGCCGATCGATGGAAAGTAAGGCGGCTAAATGCCGCCTTAGTTAGTCTTTGGTGCACCACGTACAAACCTGCTCCGAAACAGCTGTAAGATGAGCGTAGACTGCAGAACGTGGATAATCTCGCATATTGAGCGTGTACCAAGCCTAGAAAGATTGCAAAAATGAGTTCTTTTGGATTGAAGTTCAGTTTTTCCCTGGCGGTCCAGGTTCGGAAAAACTTTTAAAAAAAGTTAGAAAATTATTTGAAAAAGCCGAACATTTGCTCATTTTGGGTCGAATAAGTGAATATTCCGACCTAAAGTTAGATTTTTTAAAAAAATTTATACGGTTTTTATGCTCATAAATCGTCCAAAGCAATATAAAAACGCGTCCGCTATTTTCAAGAAGATCGAGGCTTGCGCCGTAATAAGTTGGTTCCCCTCCCCCACCCCCCCGCGAAACCTAAACATCTTTCGATATTTCGACATCGGCAATGTAACAGTCGCGAAAAGCGTCAGAATTCACCGCTTGAATACACTAGGTATCGACAGCTGCTCGGCAATAAATGTAAAAATTAGTGGGAGTGTAGTAAAAATTTATGCCCCAACATCGTGGAGTCCCAATTTTAATTGAAATTTGGCTACTGCCCGTTTCGCGGCAGGGGGCGACTTCTAGCCCGGGGAAACTGTTTGGCCAACAATCTATGAAAAATGACCAAGAAGGTAAAAATTCTCATACCTTCGAAAGCTTAAAAAACGTTTTTATAACTTTCCAGCAATTTAAAACTGCTAATATTGCGGTAAGAATACACTATATTTTATTTATCTATATTTGTGTGGCACGGCATCTCAGGGGCCGCAATTACGACATGTGATTCCGGGCTCTTTGCTGGCTTATAACTTTTGATTTAGATTATAACTTCAAAAAAGTGGATTTCCAGAGTTCTAGAAGGAAATGCGTTCTTTCGAATGTGACTAAATAGGAAGAAAACTGACTTCAAAACTTAATTGGACCAAGGTTTCAGACTAGAGTTTGGTTCAAATCGGGGTGGATTGGAGCGTCGCGTAGCCCCATTCTCCGTGCAAATTCCCCATTTTTCGTTGCGGCCCAACCATTGCTTGAGTTGCCGTGGTGGCTTGACATGGGGTTGTCGACATGTTGCATGGCGAATGGGGTCGAGCCCAACAATGCGGGACCGTGTTGCACCGCATTAATGCCTCTGCGGGTGATTGCAATCCGTACTTACCCATGTGGGCCTACAAGATACAAGCGGCGACAGCTCCCCAATGATGTCGTGGTGTTTGTATGTGCCTGGGCTAAAACTGGATTGCATTAGCAAGACCGAAGGACCAGGCGCGTAGAGCGGACGCCGATTTTTGGCCAGGGGAAGGCAACTTCCAAAAATTTTTGGCTCGCCCTCCCTCCCCCCCCTCGACACTTTTATGATTTCGTCCTTAAACCACACTGCTGTGGTACTAAAAATAATCTTAAAAACAGCGTTAAAGAGCGCCGAAAGCGTTCATATTCCTGCCTTGCCCGTCTCTTTAAAGGGGTCAGACCGCTCGCGGCGAATAGGGCCGACCGCCCCGGTCAAAAATAGGGTACGGTGAGCTGTGTGCGGCCGGGGGCGCGGGAAAAGAACATGACAAAAAGCGAATTTTGGAACGTCAAACGGACGGAAAGTTAGCCGCTAACGTCAAATATGTTACCCACATCCAGCGTCCGGCCGCAAAAAAATAGTCTCTGTGTAGGTTGGCCAGCAAGCGGCCATAGAGGGTGGGCCACTGAAAACTCGTTAGCCCCGAAATGAATAAAACGTATAGCCAAAGAAGTTGCCTGACCATTTTCCCAAATGTAACTTGTAACTTAGCTAAAGTGTTTTTACCGAGGAGCGATTTCACCAATGCCGTGAGGTTCGCTTCTCATCCCTCAGGTTCTTACGCGCTCTCTCTTTCTCTCTTTCTCTCTCTCCCTCTCTCCCCCTCTCTCTCCCTCTCTCTCTCCTCTCTCTCTCTATCTCTCTCTATGCCTATTATTTTTGCGCCTTGGTAAGATTTGGTTTCCGCGCACTTTTTGGTTAGACCATTGACCCGGCTGAATACGGACGGGCCCGGTTGGGAGGACGGCGCTCAATCGGTGCAGCAAAGACACTTGCGATTCGAAGTCCAGTCCCTCAATTAGGTATCTCATGTAGGGATTGGTTCTCCTGCAATAAGATTATTGCCTAGCAAGGACGGAGAAACTCACGGACTGCCACAACACGGGCATTTCTTGACATGTAGCTGCGCTTCTCGGTTCTTGATGCAAAGGCAGTCAGTAGCGTCCGCACAGTCTCTTTGGCACTCCGTCCAGCTCAAGACATGATCACACCTGCAAAAGCCAGAAAGGCCAGTATTTCTCGGGTCGGCCTAACAGCTCCTTGCAATTAGCAAAAATCTTCATGCTAATTGCGATAAAATACCACAAGAACACCTGGAAGCCAGAAAATTGAAAAACACAAAAACGCATAGAGGGGGTACTTTTTTTGGGACACCCCGTAGTTTAAACATTCTCAACATTCTCATCTGGCAATATTTTCCCTGAAAAATTCTCGAACGCACACGTTTTATGAGCCCGCATCCATGGTCAAAATTTTAACTCGACAGGATAAAAGCAGACTAAATGGTGCAAGGGCTACAGTGTATTCTACCCCCTCCCCTGCCCGCAGCCGAGGCTCTCTAAATTTTTGATATTTTCGCTATTTCTCTGGGGTTTTCACAGTTCCATTGTTAGCGCGTCGAAAAATAGACTCAGAGTTTGAACCACAGCTCAAAATAATGAAAGCCAAAAGGCGGCTGGGGGGTACGCTAAAAGGCCAAAAGGCTTTGTGCTACCCAGTAAAACTAACCAATGAGTGTTGGTGATGAGCAACCCGCGCAGCGGATTCTTGTGCTTATCGTACTGCATCAGTAGCTTCACCCAGTCGAACCATTTTCCTTTAACGGCGCAGAAACGTTATTAGGATCGCAGCCAATCAACCAACCATCGATGATTTTCCTCCGAAAGTAGACGCAGGCGCCATAGGGATCGGGCGAATATCCGACCTGGAATTTGCCTTATTGTTAACACTATACCCTTGCACTGAGCCTGACCTGATGGTGAGGAAATTTTTAATCGTGCTACATTTTATGCAAAAGCCAGCGATACTGTTCATATTTCACAAAGAAATCTAGGGACAGGGGTCTGAATTTTTTCCAGTCAAGAAAATCGCCTCGGAATATCCATAAAACTATCGGAAGTATGGCAGTTTAGTCGTATTTTCTTTGGCAAAGCCACTAAAAACGCGGAAAAGTTTAGAACAAATGCGCCAAAGTCATGGTAAGTCGTGTAAATTTAGGGAAATGCCGGATTCCGTTGGCGAAATCTCGCGAAATAACTTACTGTTTTAACAAAGCGTTTAGTATCCAGCGCATGCATAAATTTTATATAAAACGAAAAGCGCCTGTTCTCGCCTTTCCGAGAGCTTGCGAAGGGTGTGAATAGCATCCTGATCCGACACTCCTCCGGACCGCCAGAAGGGGGATTTTTGGGGCGGCTTAGGTGCAGTTTACCCCCCAGCCGGCAACCACCTCCCTGTTCATCTACAGATGTGTAGAGTATACCAAAATACTCGCCAGGGCAAGACGAACATTTTGGTATACTTTACACGCCAGTAGATGAACGAGCCGAGATACAAACGTTGGGTGCCGGCCGGGGGGGGGGGGGGGGGGGGACACTGCACCCTAACCTTTGGGGCACATCTGCAGGGTACCGGTGCAAAATATTTTCCACAAACCCACCTTTTCGTGGCAGTGGAATGAGATATGCGTCAGACGACCGCCGAGGTAAAACTGGCAAGGCGGCCATCTCAAGAACACCTAAAGGTAGCGTGTGGCATTTTCGGTGCTTTAAATCGAGATCGGTTTTGGAATCACTCCGGGCCTGAAGATGCCTACCACACTGATGCATCGGAGGTGCACCTTCACAAGGAAATCGAGGTGACGAAGGACGGATTGCTGCATCTCGCTCCGCAATTCACGAAAATTGATTCGTGAAGCTGGCATTACGGATTCTTGCTTGCTAAAATACAGGTGGAGAATCGGAAAGATCCAGGGAGCGTCTAATAGATACTATCACAGATCGCTCCGACGTCACAAATATACCTATCGATTTTCGATTCAACATTAATGTCTCGTTATTTCGACGGGAACTTCGTTCCAACTTGAGCATCTGTACGGCTAGACGCAGTAATTGTCGGAAAACCACGCGGATATCCCCCCCTCTCTCTCTCCCTCTGTCTTCCTCTTTCTCTCTCCCTCTGTCTTCCTCTTTCTCTCTCTCTCCCTCTGTCTCCCTTTTTCTCTCTCTCTCTCTCTCCCTCTCTCTCTCTCTCTCTCTATCTCTCTCTCTCGCTCTCTCCCCTTCTTTTTCCTACAAACGGGACGTTCGGGAAGTTCTGGCAAGATGCTCTTGGGCATAAGATCTCGCATAAATCTCGGATATTAGGAAAGTTTTGCATGTTATTCGTAATGAGGCATCAACCCTGCGCTCAAAAACTAACCTTGGGAAAACTGGCTTCTTGGTTTAGAAAAGGCTAAACTTGCCTCGGCAAAGGACTGCGGCAGGCAGCTCGCCACCACCAAGCTTTCCCCAAACTTTTCAAGAAAATCACAGTCTCCGGTGGAACAAATCAAGGGTGTTGGGGAGAGTAGACCTTACCTTAATTAGGTACAAAAACTGCAACTTCTGATCGCCGAATTTTTGGACAAAGTCATCAAACCCCCCTTTCAAGGGTTGTTTTACAAATATTAGACAAAACCAGAACTTTCCGAACATCCTGTAGTCAATTTTGGTGCGTTCGGGCTGGGGACCGGGTTATAGAAATCGCACGCGACACCATAGACATCAAAAGTGGAGATGTTACGCATACCGACGCGACGTCGGGATACGAAAGTCGGGATGCAAAGTGCAAAAAAATCGTTTTATCGAGCCTATTTTGTACCTTGCATCCTAATTTGCAAGTTATCCTGACGTCGCGTCCGTATGCGTAACGTACCTTGTCCAGTGTATCGAGGGGCCTGGCCTTAGTACAGTGCGGGTGGGCTGATAGTCTTATTATTATTTAAACAAAAATTCTTACAGTATTTAAAAGCTTTCTTATTAGGGGTAGATTCATCCGCCCGGCCGTTCAAACGCTCAAAAATCCCGCCGTCCAAGTAACCGGACATTAATGTCTGACCGAATGAATCTGAGGTCTACTCTCCCCAACACCCATGATTTGTTCCACCGGAGACTGTGATTTTCTTCAAAAAAGGTTGGGGAAAGCTTGGTGGTGGCGAGCTGCCTGCCTTTGCCGAGGCAAGTTTAGCCTTTTCTAAATTCAGAAGCCAGTTTTCTCAAGGTTAGTTTTTGAGCGCAGGGTTGATGCCTCATTACAAATAACATGCAAAACCTTCCTAATATCCGAGGTCTATGTGAGATTTTATGCCCCAGAGCATCTTGCTAGAACTTCCCGAACGCCCTGTTTGTAGGACAAAGAAGCGGTGAGAGAGAGAGAGAGAGAGAGAGAGAGAGAGAGAGAGAGAGAGAGGGATATCCGTGTGTGCCACTTTGCATCCACTTCCGTCTGTCTGTCCGGAGGATATCTCGCTAGGGGATGAATTTTAAAGTACGTATGATACGTCATTAGGTGCGCATTGGTCTGGAGATGACTGCACACATATAAAATTTTACAAAATCAGCGGTTTTCAACATTAAATTTAAGTTTTTGTGAAAACTTCTTTGTTAGGAATAATTAGCATAGACCGGAAGTGGGGAGTCGACTGTATCAATGGACAGAAGAGGTTGTTTTTATTTTGCTCTTCTGAATTCAGGACAATTATGAGAAGTGAAGGATAAAATGGGGTCAGATGGGGCCAGGGTTGAAAAGTCGCGAAGCGGCTTTTCCACCCTGGTTTTTTTTATATATAGTAGGATAAGGCACACTGCAGTAACCGAAGCCGAAAGAAAAACCGGGGAGCTGAGGAAATCCCGTTTTTTTAACTCAGCGAAGGCTAGCTTCGGTTCAATACGGAAACCTATATGATACTAGCTGGAGTCCGACCTTTGCATCAGAAAGTTGATTTTCCGGTGGCTCGGGTCCTTCGTGCAAATGGCGATAATCCGTAATTTATATTTTTTACATTGTGCAAATTAGCCTTGGCGGACCCCAAAAATGCATAAAACCGGATTTCACTTTGTAAACTTATATGTTATCGAAATTCTGAAAAGGGATCGGAAAGAGGAAGATTGATCCCAAAAGTCACGAAGAATTAGGGCATTTTATACACGGGAAGCCCTGAACTCGGGCTTCGAAAGTGACAGTTGCACACCGACACACAAACCTTCCAGCCACGCAAAAATTATATAAGGTAGCGTCGGCCAAATACCGTCCCAATGACCCGACAATTTCCTCATGTTCAATGGCAAACCCGGTAAGCGGGAAAGTGCATGCTATTTAGCGGCACGGGCATATTCCGGGTCTACGGAAAACGGCGACACGTGATCAAGAACAAGAAACGACGCAGAAGAGGATCGAGGCCACCACGCTACAAACAACGGATACGACAAGGCAGTGGGCCGGGAGCAGGAGCCGGGAGTAGCAGCCGGGAGCAGCGGTCGGGAGCAGCGGCACGTCGTCGGCACGTCAGGGCGCGTCGGGAGCAAGTCGTCGGCACGTCGGGGGCACGGCGATACATCAAGATCGATATCTCACAGTGAGAATCGGCCGCTTATATACTCGAAAACGTATGCATATCCGGATGGTAATGAGCGGAATATAGGGTGTTTGTGATCAGCATCCGGATTTGGGGGAACCGCATGCAAATTGGGACTTGGCGAGGCTGGGAGGGGTAGAATGGCCCAACGACGACGAGGCAGTGTCACTGGGCCACACAAGTCGGCGCTACACTGCTGTTCTGCCCTGCGATACGCAATGCGCACGCTCGCCGTTCGATCTCGCAATGTATTGCACGACGTCCAGGCTAAGCGCGCGACCCGTGTCGCGGGTAGTGAGCGTCGCGGGGTATATTGCTTACATTTTGCCGCATGACAACACGCGACGCGGCTGTCATTCCATTTCTTCAAGTTGGATGTGAGGGGCTGGCATGGATTGCTGCCCCGAGAGAGGCATTCCGCGTGCCCCGGTAGCTCAATAGGGAGAGCATCGGACTCGAAAGCCATAGGATGCGGGTTCGACCCCCGCCCGGAGCACTTGTTTTGCGGATTGGATCCGGAGCTAGGCGATGGCCATGGGGGTAAATACTTGCTGTGCCGATTTTCGCTGTGCCGATTTACAGTATGCCGATTATTGGTATGCCGAATTTTCGCTATGCCGAATTTCACTATGCCGAATTTTCACTATGCCGAATTTTCACTATGCCGAATTTCGCTATACCGAATTTCGCTATGCCGTGTTCTCGTGCATAAAGCGACCCATTTTTTGCTGGCTACAACTTAACATTTGCCCTCTACCGGATAGTGAGTTGTGATTTTTTTTCTTAGTAGGGTGATTGTTTTTCCATTGCAAGAGCTCAGTATGCAGTTTTAAATTTATTAGAGGCAATTTTGATAAATATTTTATGGATGCATGGTGAGAGAAAACATTTTCCCATTTATTAAGGTCAGGCACACACAAGAAAAAGATCACAGGTGGTTCGCGGGGAAACAGAGAGAGTGGCTGAACATAAAAAGAGAACGACACAAAAAAAAAGAAAAAGATATCAACACGTGAGTAAGAAAATCTGGTTAACTTGAATAAAGATTAAGTGCTAATACCAATACATTGACTGTGCCTTAAAATACTAGTGAGATGGGCCACAAGGGGATGTCACATGAAGCAGGCTATCAGAGATCATTTGGGAATGGAATGGGCAGGCTAGCAGAGATCATTTGGGAATGGAAGGGGCAGGCTAGCAGGGATCATTTGGGAATGGAAGGGGCAGGCTAGCAGAGATCATTTGGGAATGGAAGGGGCAGGCTAGCAGAGATCATTTGGGAATGGAAGGGGCAGGCTAGCAGAGATCATTTGGGAATGGAAGGGGCAGGCTAGCAGGGATCATTTGGGAATGGAAGGGGCAGGCTAGCAGAGATCATTTGGGAATGGAAGGGGCAGGCTAGCAGAGATCATTTGGGAATGGAAGGGGCAGGCTAGCAGGGATCATTTGGGAATGGAAGGGGCAGGCTAGCAGGGATCATTTGGGAATGGAATGGGCAGGCTAGCAGAGATCATTTGGGAATGGAAGGGGCAGGCTAGCAGAGATCATTTGGGAATGGAAGGGGCAGGCTAGCAGGGATCATTTGGGAATGGAAGGGGCAGGCTAGCAGAGATCATTTGGGAATGGAAGGGGCAGGCTAGCAGAGATCATTTGGGAATGGAAGGGGAGAGGGGCCCTAGATGAGGTCGGCTGGTTCGTGTGGCCGGCATCCTGAAGCGCCTAGAGCCTGGTGGTCTGCTGGCGCTTCGGGTGTTGCTCCTTGCCGCTCCATCCGCCCGTCTTCTCGCCGCCCTTGCCACCGCCTCCGCCTCCGCCTCCGCCTCCGCCTCCGCCACCGTGACGTCCCGAAGAACCAGCATCTGAATTTCCGAAATGGAAGAACGTTGGCGGTTGAAACGATGAACTGACGGCAAGTATTTTTGAAGCGTATCGCTAACCGCTATGTAAAATTCAGCTATCGATCGAGAGTTCCAAATAAATGTGAAGCTTTAATGTAAAATCACCCTTGTAAAAAGTTATTTGAGTTTTAAAGCCTCTTTGGATTAAAATTGTGAGTTTTGAAGCCAAATATTTATATGATGGCCTTCTAGTCGATTTTGAAAAATAAAAACCTGAGTCTTTACGAATTAATTTAGAAACGGCTGCCAGTCAGTCAATCAGGCAAAATTCTTTACCAGATAGGCTCCTCAAACGAAATTCAAAACCGAACAAAAGGGTTAGAATGCCTCCGTGATTGAGAGAGAGAGCGAGAGAGAGAGAAAGAGAGAGAGAGAGAGAGAGAGAGAGAGAGAGAGAGCAAGAGAGAGAGGAAGAGAGAGCTGAGAGAGCGAGACGAGAAAGAGAGGGAAAGAGAGAGAGGGAGAGAGCAAAAGAGAGATGAGAGAGCGAGATGAGAAATAGAGTGAGAAAGAAAGAGAGAGAAGAAAATTGCATCTACCGTGGCCCTTGATGGTGAGCTTCTTGAGCCGGTCCGTGAGATCGGGGAACACGACCAGCTTGATGTGGCCAAGGAAAGTGTTGTAGTACTGCACGGCCACCGGGTGCAAGTAAAAAAACATCTACGACGCTGGTATGTGGCGCCTACGACTCTCTGCAGCAGATCGACGACGCACAGCTTGATCGCCAACTTCTTGCCCGCCTGTGTGCTGCCGAAAAGCCGAGAATCCCCTGCCTGAAAAAAAATTGAAATGGAAAATTACACAGGTACAACGATAATGCTTCAAATTCAACACTTGTTTACATACCGTGATGGGGTCGTAGGGATCAGGCAGTTCCTCGATGCACATTAGCGGTGAGTAGTCCTTCAGAAAGCAGTCCAGCACGCACTACAAGATAAGTTTTCCTTGCAACGAAATATTGGCTGGTATTATTTGGTTTTCTGATCATAAAACCTTCAAGTCTGCCGACGGAGAGAGAGAGAGAGAGCGAGAGAGAGAGAGAGAGAGAGAGAGAGAGAGAGAGAGAGAGAGAGCGAACGAGAGTCAGAGAGAGAGCGCGGAAGAGAGACCGAGAGAGAGACAGAGAGCTAGAGAGCGATAGAGTGTGAGAGAGAGTGAGAGTGAGAGAGAGCGAACGAGCTGGATTGGAATCGCAGTATTCTACCTTTCGCCTTCATGCTCGGCTTCTTCTTCTTCTTGACTACGAGCCCAGGGAAGATCATCTTGTCGATTCCTTCGAGGAACTCGGTCTTGTACGACGCCCCCTTCGGCTTTGCCTAAAAATGTATCTGCGGCGCCACGAATCACGCCTACGACGCTCTGGAACACGTCGAAGACACACATCTTGATCAAGACCTGCTTGCCGGCCTTCGTCCTGCCGTTGAGTCCCGTACCTCCCACCAGAACGGCATATCCTATCCTATAAGCGAGAAAAGTATGTGTGTTTTCTGTGCAGCCGATTTCTCGGCCGTTAGGCCGAATTTCGCGCTGATTTTTGGCATGAAGGAGGAGAAACGCATTTGCCAGACAGGCATTTTTTTTTGTTTTGCGAAATTCCTTCATTTAACAATTTTACAAGCAAAATGGTGAAAATCCTTAACAAAATGGGCTACGAGCCGTGGTGTTCGGGCCATAACTCGAAGCCCTGATGGAATTTCGGGCTGAAATTTGGACCACTTATGTATTCGATATTGGGGATCACGCGTATCCTATTATTTTTACCAATTTTCGGCGCATTTAAACTAAAAAAAGCGTATTTGCGAAATTACTAGAAGTCCTCCCTCCCGGGTTGAACCCGGCCCCTAGGACAGAAGTTGACTTTCCCGCCGCCCGTCCCGATGCCTCCTTTGGTATTGTGACTTGACGCCCGGTCCACCACACTCATAGTCGAGGGTTCGGATCCTCGGCAAATTTACCTTTTTGCTTTCTGATAGTTCAACAACAAAACATATTTCGAGGCTCTCGGTATCCGAAATTTAGGCCAGTCCCTCGCTCTAGCGCCCGAGGCTAACCAAAAGGTCCTTGGCCCCGGGCTCTAGCGCAGCAGGCCAAATGCTGGAGAAAAGCCAGTAGCTAGCGCCGCAGGCCAGAGAATGGTTTCGAGTCAGGCTCTTGCGCCGCAGGCTTGAAAACTGAGGGGGAATATATGGTTCCTAGACGGGGGCCAGTGGAACAGGGCCGCGAAGCGGTCATTTTCCATTGGTCTGACCATAATAGCAAAACTTTAGAGCGGCTCTTTAAAGGTAGATCATTGGCGGGGCTACGGAAAGAACGAGACATAAAACGAACACTGGGCATTGGTAGTGGCGAACCCTGGACCATCGCACTGAAGCGGTTACAGCTGCGTTGCCTGCTGGCGCTTCGGCTCGCGGGGACTTCTTACTGCTGCGACCGTCCGTCTTCTGACCACCGCCTCCACCGCGACCGCCGCCGCCCCTTCCGCCGCCCCTTCCGCCGCCCCTTCTGCCGCCCCTTCTGCCGCCCCTTCTGCCGCCCCTTCTGCCGCCCCTTCGGCCGCCACCACCACGTCAAGGACCAGCATCTGAATTTCCGACTTGGAATAAGGTTGGCGGGAGAGAGAGAGAGAGAGAGAGAGAGGGAGGCCCCTCCCGTTGAAGGCGCGTGAACTTCGCTTCGACTCCAGGGAAGATGAAAGTGCCGAGACCAGTCAGAAAAGTGTCCCGATATTCCAGGGCCACGGGCTTGTCCTAAAAAAAAAGCCTACGGCACTACTGTTGGCGCCTACGAGGGCCCGAAGCAGATCGATCACGCAAAGCTTGATGGCCACTCTCTGCCCGGCCACGGTGGTTCCGATTGGCGTGGATCTCGCGCCTGAGAGGGGAATCCTATTCTGTAAACGGCCAAAAAAAATAATCGTGTGTGGATGGGGACCGCGATTAAAGCCGGAAATTTACATGCCAGGACCGGGTTGTACTCATCCGCCACATTCTCGATGCATGCCAGCACCGAATAGTCCGAGAGGCAAAGGACTGCCACAAGCTGCAAAACGCGGGTAAACGGATACTCCTAGGCATCTTTATGGCACACACTGTAGTAGGATATAGTAGGATACAGTAACGGACAAAAGTGAATCTCCCCCCATTTTTCGACTTTTCTCGGTCGAGTTCCAGAAAATCCCTTGCTGAAAAATATTTAATTGACAACTTACTAGATGTAAAATTGCATGTTAATTCCGAATTTGATCCTCCGAAAGCACGGAAATTTGGTTTTTGGGGCGAAAATCGCGATTTACTTTTTACCGAAAACACGGCCTAAAACTAACTTTTTTGTGTGTGGGGTTTTCGAGGTGCGGTATTGTGATATTTGTGTTCTCCGATGTCAAATTGGCCGTAATGAGTGTTTTCCGGACTTTATGGGGTGTCTAGATACCACTTTCGGAAATCGGGCAGTTAGACTTCAACGGGCTTTTGAAAGCGGTTTTTGGCGTATTTCAATAGCGGATCCAGCTTCTACGGGATCGATTACACCGGGAATACGGTTACACGATTACACCGGGTTTTTCTAAAGCATTTGTTTAGAAAGTGCAACCGTGTAAAGTCAGGTTGCGGAAAGGAGGGCGAAAGACTCGGTATTATGATCCATTTTCTTGAAATTAATCTGTGGACCTGACCTGTAATCTAAGGCAGTCCCAAGCTTATTAAGATTTTAATTAGCCAGCAGCTTTTTGTTGTGCCCCATTTTGTGGCATTTTTCAGAGTTTTAAAGGAATTTAGCACTTTTTGTTGCCACGAGAATTGATCTCTTTTTGCGAAAACCAAAAGCCCTTTTTTGAAAAGTTTCCTATGGATTTGGCTTCAGCCGCGCCAGGCACGCGCGCGGCCTGACGTCCATACACTGATCTGCATTCATTAAGCAATAGAATGGCGGGTTGCGGCGCGTTGCGGGTCGACAGAAAATCGGAGAACATCCAAGGTCATGCCTTGCCGGTAACTTTAATTCTTTTACTTCCCAATTATCATTGATATTTAACATTACGCGGGTCCACATTAGAATAACCTGGACGGTATAAAATAGCAAGCCTCTCCCCGGATCCTTTCATCGGTCGGTAGAGTCCCAAGCTATGCCGCGCTCGCCTCGCCTGCGTCGGAACAGCTCGAAGGAGGCCCGACGGCCCACGGTATCATTGGTAAATGAAGTGGTAGAACTCCTTTCAGTCTAAGCCAAGCAAGTCGAGAAGGATTGGCGCTTACCTCATCGCCATCTGGCTGCTATGCGTAGCTCAAGTGGTCTGCGTCGGCTCTCAGCTGGTCAACTTACCGAAGAGTCATCTTTCATTGGTTCCCGCATCGGTATGGCACCAGGGATCAAAAGATGGAAAAATTCTCAGATGATGATCATTCTGCACGTCACAGTCATTGTGTTTTCCGTGATGACCGCCGTCTACTCCACCAAGCGTAATAGTACCTGTTGTCCCAGATGAAATTCCTAGAGCTCTGCGCCCGCGCCATCGGCGTTCACATCGGTTACATGGCCATCTTGTTTACCTACGTTGCCGTCGAAGCGGCCCAAAACAAGGAAACCGAGTCGGTTCCGACAATCAAAGAACTGCTTTGTTTTTCTGGCCGAACCTGTTTTTTTATGGTAGGACTTCTTGTAGATATTAAGGAAGAGCACACTAAACTAGGTGACGTCTCTTGGTGTGCTTTTCATCCTCTACGCGGAGATCAAGGCATCCAAGAATAGTAAGCGTAGCTATCAACCGGTCTTCTGGAAAATTAAACTAGGAACCGCTACGCCAAGCAGCAGCTTCTACGGCGGCTCGACCAACGGCAAGGCTACGCCATGCGCTGCGCAGCCTGGACGCAGTGGTTCCATGGGGTCTTCCCACGAAAATGGGCCGGTTTGTTTATTTGAAGCAGCAAATGCTTGGGTTGAGAAAAAGTCCGTCGGGTTTCAAAAAGGAGATCCACGCCGAAGCCGCCTCCCAACTCCCGGCTCCAGCTCCAAACCCGCGGACGAAACCGCACACACGTCGGGTATTTGCTAGACTTTTACGGCTGAATTCCCTTTAGAAAGCTCGTCAACTCGTGGCCGATCCTCGGGCGATTCGAGCAGCAGCCGCTCGTCACGTAATAAGGACAAGAAGAAGAGAACCGAAGACAGGGAAAAGAATCGGGTGATTCTCAATGACATGTACCAAAAACCTATTTTTGTTCAGAAGCGGATAAACAAGGATATGAGTGCTCTACTTGTCGGCATACAAGCAGCCCTCGGTCCCGATCACGACGAAAGACGCCGTTTTAGGTCACGGACCAGGGTTGAAAAACCTCATCGGGGATTTTCAAACTAGAGATGCTTTTATTCAGATACAACCAGGGTTAAAAAACCGCTTCGCGGCTTTTCAACCCTGGCCCCTTCTAGGACCTGTGAACGTCTTCAATTTCCATGTTTCTTCCCGAATTCTAGCATGAAAAAAAGTGAAAAGCGCGCCCTCGCTTCCTTTTCATAAGCCACCGCCAATTCCTGTGTAGGTTAATTAATTCCTAACAAAGAGGAGGGCCCAGACTTTTAGAAAAACCTAAGTTTAACCTTGAAAATGTGAACAGGTTTTTGGAAAATACGTCATGTGTGCAGCCGAATCGGGACCATCACAAATCTTATGACGTATCAAACATACCCTTAATTTGCTCCTTTACGGAAGTGGATGCAAAGCGAAAGAATTTGCCTCGGAAACGCCTAAACTTATGCTTTTGATGCAAACCGACCGTACGGAGCAAGTATTATCACGGGAATGACTGATTTTCTGCTTATTCCCATATGCAAATGTTTCAACATATCGTATCTGGGCTGAGTCTCGCCGTTCCCAGATGCGATAATCCTATCTTGAGTGCCCCGGTCACTCCCTAGCTGGAAAATGATATTTGGTTGACAGATTAATAGTTCTGAAATTACATGCTGATTCCGGATTTAATACTACCAACCAGAAGACATCGTTTTTTGGATGAAGATCCCGTTTAACTTATTATCAGGTTGGAAGGTAAGTCCTGTCGCCGAGATTTTGACAGGCTGGTTCTCGGCGCTAGTATGAGCTACAGGGACGTGAAATACATGGATCGATAGGTTTTTTCGTGAATTTTTTCCGGCTAATACATCACAACCTCCCAAAATCGAAGCGGAAGGCGCTAGACGCGAAAGAAGTTTTTGGCAAAAAACGCAAAAAGTGATAAACCGTGGTATCTCCCAGGATGGCCTCAAATTTTATTTTTGATAATGCCAATCGATAGAGCTCTTCGAGGAAAATATTTTATCCTACTATATATAAAAAATAGTTCCTGTATGTGTGTGTGTGTGGATGTATGTATGTATGTGTGTGCATTTGCATGCAACTTCCGTATCTCCAGTTAGTTAGTCCCAGGAGTATCTCGATAAGGGGGGTAGTTAGGTGTATAGTTAGGTGTCTTTTATACCTCATTAGGTGCGTAATGGCCTTGGGATGACTGCACACTCATAAAATTTTCAAAAATTCGCTGTTTTCGACGTCAAAATTAACCTTTTTGTTGAAAAATCGAACACCCTCTTTGTTAGGAAACAATTAGCATACGCCGGAAGTTGCGGTAGCTTATATAAGAGAAGAGAGCTGGCGTTTTCCATTTTTTTTGTCATCGAAAATCGCGAGAATTATGCAAAGTGAAGAATATCATGGGATCAGACGGGGCCAGGGTTGAAAAGTCGCGAAGCTGTTTTTCAACCCTGGTGTTTTTTAAATGTTTAACAATCTGAAAATTTCGCAATTTTAATGCCATGTGAAATTTGGGCAGAATCTTAGAACTTTTCCCAAAGTCCCATACATTTCGAAGATGCGCTCGGTTCTTTTGAAAATCAAGCGGTCAGTTTTGGCTGCTTTCAGTGGCGGGATTGGCTTCCCTTTTCCCATACATTTGATAGCCCGCAGCCAAAACTGACCGCTTGATTTTCAAAAGAACCGAGCGCATCTTGACCAAATGTATAGGACTTTGGGAAAAGTTCTAAGAAACGGGCCAAATTTCACAGGCCGATATCTCGGCCATCTGAAGTCCGATTTTGACGATCTCAACGTCCATCGATATCTACTCCTCGAAAGCTATCGATTGAGGTACACATACGATAACGGGGGGGGGATAAAATAAATAAACTGCCCCAGGAGAATTAATTTCAACCTGAAATAATGTAAATGAAATTTTTTATCGAATAAACAAAAATTGATCAAAATCTATGGGCAGCACATAAGATAACGGGGGGGGAAGCTAGATTTTCGAGATTTTCGATATTTTGAAAACGCAAATCGATAGAACATCAAAAAATATACTAAAAGATTTTGTTACAACGCGAAAAAAATATATTATAAAAGTTTTATAGCCTAAAAACTATTTTTGAAAACTATGGGCAGCACATAGGATCACGGGGGGGATTTTCGGCGTTTTGAATATTTTCGATATTTTGAAAATGCCATTCGATGGAGGACCGAAAAATATACTAAGAGTTTTTTACAGCCCGAAAAAAGCATATTTAAAAATACTTTTATCATATAAAAAGTTTGAGTGCCCCCCCCCCCCGTTATCCTATGTGTACCATCGATTGAAATTAAAGGTATCGCATGCAAATTGCTCTATGAAAAGATAGTTTGCAAAATAGCTTTGGTACGATTTTGCGGAAAGCTTCTCGAAGCTCTATCTCGGCGCCTCCCAATTTTTGGGCGCTAGGAGGGTCTACCCAAGGTAGAACGCGAGGAGACCTATCAAACCATATATCACACTATTAATTTGGGCACGTCTGCAGCTTTAACAAGCGACTCTAAAAAATTGTGACAGAACTTATTATCCGACCTGATAATTACCCTCCAAAAATCAGAACGATCCGACCACTAGAACCCTTGAAAACTGCACAGCACACTTTTCCGGACACATCATTCGGGGGTCATTTGTATTGTTACGTTGCCGAAAATCGAAAAATTCAAGTCGGTCTAAATCGACGTTCCAGACATATTTAAGCATTCTGGCATGGTAACGCACGGTCAATTATTTCTCTATCAATAGTTATGAAGTCGCAAGGTAGGGAGTTTTTCGACCCACCCTGTATGCTGCTCTCAAAACCAACCAGCCATTGATTTCCAGCTATGGCCAAGGACAATTTATCAAAATTCTTGATCCACAGTGGTTCCGAAATGCACGTGAAAAAAACGAGATCGACGAGGAGGGCTTTAAAGTATGTTGCACAAGTAGTTTGAAAGCATCCGTTTGATGCTGGACACCCCTAAAACAAACTTGAACATTTTTCAGCAAAGCCTAACCGGTCAGCCATGGCACAATCATCTGATCCGTGGCAATAGTTCTTCCGTGATTTATTTCTCCAATGATGAAAAATACATCATAAAAACGGCCGAAAAAATCGAGATCGGCTTGCTGCGTGCCATTTTTTCGGAATTCAAGGAGGTGGGTCGCAGTCTACGGTACCGCAGTTTTGTGTTCGTTCAGCATATGCAGAAGGCGGACTATCATTCGTTCCTGCCGAACTATCTGGCAGTATTTACCTCGGTATCGTTTCAGGAGCCAGAAAATGGGCATCCGTGATCTATATCCCCGCTTCATTCTTAACAAAAATGAAAAAACTGAAAAAATTGGCGTGTATTTTCATCTCCGGGAAGGTGCCGGAACAGAAATATCATAAAATTCTGCGATGTTTGACGCCCATGAGTTAATAAAGCTCCTAACATTCAGATTCCAATAAAGCGAGAACGATGTTTACCGTAAAATTAGTGAGCTAATTAACAAAAAGTCATTTGCGGTCATCCGAATGCAAAGACGAACATTCGGACGGAAAAACAAATTAAAATCGTGTGTGGATCGGAAACTGCGTTACCCTCTCCAGACATCGTCTACTAAGCCAGTAGGCGTCCGCGACACATGTTGGAAGACGGGGACCAATGAAATCAATGAAAGTCGAACCAATGAAAACGGGAAAAGTCCAAAATGCAGACACCCAAAACGCAGAATGCTAAAACGCAGACAGCCAAAACGCAGACAGCCAAAACGCAGACAGGACAAAACACAGACAGCCAAAACGCAGACAGCCAAAACGCAGACAGCCAAAACGCAGACAGCAAAAACGCAGACACTGAATATGCAGCCACCGAATATGCAGACACCTGATACACCTAATTCGACAGCGATGACAACTTTCGCATACCTTCGCATCATCCCAAAATCTCCAATCCTCATCCATCCCAAAAATGATCTTCTCCCGTGCTTGTACCAGCAGTTGTATTTCGGATGGGAAGAATAAAGTGTTAAGTTATGAGATGGTTTTGGCTGTTTGCATATTCAGTGGTGTCAGCATATTCGGTGCCAGCATATTCAGTGTCTGCGTTTTTGCTGTCTGCGTTTTGGCTGTCTGCGTTTTAGCATTCTGCGTTTTGGTTGTCTGCGTTTTGGCTGGAAATCACCCAAAACCATCAAAACCATCAAAACCATAGCCACCCAAAACCATCAAATTAACCGGCATACCAGGGCTGAAAAGCCGCTTCGCGACTTTTCAACCCTCGGCCCGTCTTAGACCACATGCTGTGCTACGCTTTGCATAATTGCGCTTACTTCAGATGACAAAAAAATGAAAATGATTCGCTTGTGACCCTTTATGTAGGCGACTCCCCACTTCCGGTCAATGTTAATTTTTCCTAGCGAAGAGGGTTTTACAAAAACTTAAATCTAATATCGAAAATGGCTGATTTTTATAAATCTGATATGTGGGCAGTCATCCCTAGACCATTACGCACATTATGACGTATCGTACTCACCCCTAACTTCTTCCCCTATAGAGATACGACTGGAACAACGATACGGAAATGGATGCAAAGTGGCACACACACACAGACACAACTTTTTTATATATAGTAGGATAGTAGGATACCGCATAAGCAAAAGTTTTTTTACAAAATGAGGACCCGCATGTCGAGCTCAATAAGTGTACAAAATTTCAAATTGAAATTTCCGTTATGAACTTTTTTTGAGGATCAAGGTCTGAAGGTAGCGTATCCACTCCTTTTTCTTTCTATATATGAACGACCTTTCATCCTTCCTTGCGAACAGTCCGAACTTGCGAACTTTTTGACGGTGACTTGAAAGTTGACGCCGGTCTGCCACGCAGTCCCTCTTTGACCAATGCTGCTTTTAGAGCTCTTCAGGCAGACATAAATGGCGTCGAAAACTGGCGTGTTGAAAACCAGATGTTTCCACCTTCAAAACTTTTATTCTGACCAACGTTCCCCCCGGCGCGCTTTCAAGCTCCATATACAAATATCCCCATACCAAGGGCGAATGTTATTGAGGACCTAGGGGTCACTTACAATGAGAAATTTATGGTAGTTTTGAATCCAATATCAGCGCTGTACGGTTAAAAGCTGCCCGTATATCCTTCCTTCGTATCAAAAAAATTCAAATCCCCAATGCGATTACGTATAGGCGTGCTATTTATCACATTAGTTAGGATGATTTTGGAGTACGCATGCGAGGTTTGGCCCCCACGGAAAAGCGGAACATCGGAGAACACGAAAGTCTCCAAAGCCCGCCAACTCGCAATGCAAAAGGCTTTCGTGCAAAATTTGGGAAAATTGGATCTGTCCCAATTTCTTTTCTGTGGTCCCCTTCTCTCTTTTTGTTGGTCCTTCCAGGTTTTTCGAGCTGCAAGCTTTTGACATCGCCTGTTTTTTCCTCCACTCTTTTCCAATTACTGAATAAAATATATAGTATACAGTCAGGGGCGTAGCCAGAAAAAAAATTCGGGGGGCCCCCAAAAATTTTTTCCAAAAAACTCGAAACATTGCCGAAAAAACAGCGCCGCGGGCAAAAATTTTTGAAAAAGGTTACAGTAGCTCTACAAATAGCCGTAAAAACGTGCAAAAATAGCGCCGCAGGCAGCAAAATTTTTAAGAAAATAAAAATCATAAGGGTCCCCCTTATGAAATTTTCGGGCCCCGGCCGATTTCGGGGGGGGGGGCCCGGGCCCCCGGGGCCTGTATTACGCTACGTCCCTGTATACAGTACTGGCCAAAATTCTACCATATTTTCGTTTCTAAGCTATAGCTTCACGGGATGCTTTCGGTTCTTAATGAAATTTTTCACAGTGTTAGCTAAAGTGTAATATGCTTCCTGAAGAGTTTTGATAATTTCTGAATCAAGCGCCGTCCCGTACGGTAAGAAGTTGGCGAGCTGGAAATAGGGTCTATCTAACTAACTTTTTTTCTATGATTTTCAGATTTCGAAAACATTTTTAACGCCTTTAGCGTCGTCAAAAACCCATACTGTAGCGATTTGATAAAACCTGGGCGTCGGAAAGGGCCTTTTTGGGTACAGGGAATATGGGACTGCGGCAGCCTGCGCTTAAACCGGGTAAAATTGAGTTTTTGGCGATAAAGCGTGACATTCTTGAGTGAAAAAGGCCGAAAATCGAGCAAAAAATTCCGATATAGCAAACATCGGTGAGACGTGCTGGACTCGCCTTTCCGAGAGCTTTCGATTGATACCTATATCGTAAAAATCGGTCACGACTGCGGACCGCTAGGTGGGGGGGGGCTTTTTGGGACACCCTGTAGTCTAAAATTTTTGACCGTTGCCTGTTTGACAAGCGCCATAAAGTTGCCGTAGGCAAGAACCACTGCCAGGAAAATAAGGGCTAGCTTTGAGCGAAATGCCTAATATGCAAAACAGTAACTCGGAACCGTTTTGCCTACGGCTGGTTGACACCATTTTTACTTATTGGAGAAAATAAAAAAATCTGGAGGGATCGGCTCTGCGATTCCGTCGCTAGGGCTAGAGAGCATTTGATTGTGCATACCTCTATCGCTTTTAGGCTGTAGCCGCTCGAAATTTCAAAAATAATAAGACGCGTAGCCTCCACCATCGATTACATTAGTGGTCTAAATTATAGCCCTCAATTCCACCTGGGCTTCGGCTCATTGCCTCGACAATGCGGCACTTCGGTCATCTTCTTATGGAGTCGCTTTTTGCTTGTAAAATCGTTAAATGAAGCGATTTCGGCAAAAAAAATGCGTTTCTGCCATGTGTTTCTCCAGCTCCATGCCGAAAAGCATCCCGAAATTCGGCCTGACGGCCGAGTAAACGGCCGTACAAAAAAAAAATAGTTTTTGCGTTTTCTCGCGTTAGGATAGGATTACAGACATATTTAACGAAGCGTTTTTGCATGGTAACGCATGGTCTCTTTGCTCTCATGGTATTTGGGAGCTGCCCAACACTGTACATTTTTCGACCCCAGTCGTCTGTTAAAAAGAGTAGGCGCGGGCGGACGCGAGGGCGGGTTAGAACCTCTAATTGCGTTGGGTTCACGAAAAAAAAATTTCTATGCCGTCCGCTTTAGGGACATGATGCCGGCGGCTACCTAGTTCAGCCCAATCTCGCAGCTGGCCTGAGCGCGCATTGCCGCACTTTCGATCTCAAAGTCACTTTTTTTTGTTTTTATCTAAGGTGTCTAGGGCACGGGACGAGCATGTGCGAAAGACATGGAATCGGGCCGCGAGAAGGAATTTTTCGCTGCTTTTCCGAAGGGCTTTGCCGTTGCTCCAGCCGCAAGGGCCCGTTTGCTGGCTCAGTTTGAGCTTGATCTAACCGTGAGGATCACTAGATTGGGAGATTTTCCGAGCACTTAAAGAAACATTCAACTCCCGGCTTTTGACGAAAAAGTAAAATGGGATTCCCGGGGGGTCGAACCTGGGCCTTGCGCGCGGCAAGGGAGCACAAAGCCATCGAGCCAACAGGCTTCTGGTGCGTGGGGCAGGACAAAGCCCTCTTCAACCACCAGGTCCCCTATCCACGCTTTAGGAAACAGGCGCTGCTATGGCGTGGACCGATTTTATTGAATTGGGAGTTGAGTGTTTCTTTAAGCTTGTCTGACGTCACAAGCCCATTTTTTAGTTTCTCGAGCGCATGCAACTTCGCGACTATTCTCTGCTGCTCTGTGTCGATCCATTAGATGATGCTGGGCCTGTATGTGAAACGGTGGTTAAGCAAAAGGCAAAAGCAAGCAAACCCTAATTTCTTCCGGCACCAGCCTAAATTTTTTTAGGAATAGCGGATGCGTTTCGAAATTATTTTGAATTATTCGTAGGCATAAAAACTACACAAATTTTAATTAAAAATTTAATTTTAGGACCAAAAATTTTTTAGAACCTTGAGGATTCGCGGGGGATGACCAAATTTTCGACTTTCTGAAATATTTTTCACACTTTTTCTTGTTATTAGCCTCGACTATTATTAGGTCAACCGCCCTCCCCCGCGAATCCCTAAAAAAAGGTAAAGGTTGCTTAACGCGGGGGGGACAATAACGGGGGTGGAAACCATTGTATAGGGACCTGTCGTGCCAATGACGTCAAAAAATATACTAACGCGGGAAGTTTTTTGAGCTCGAGCGGGTATTGCCACAAATGATACACCATTCGATAGAGAATTGAAAATAAATATGAGCCCTTAATATCAGTTTTTGCCGAAAAGCTTTCCTTAAAAAGATTTAACGCTTTTAAAGTAGGTTTTGAGACCCCTATAGGCTGTTTTCTACAAAACTGTTCTTCTTAGTTTTTGTGTGTCAATACAAAACAGTTATACCATCTTGTAGAGAATTTTTTACTGCTTCGTATGGTGTATTTCATTCATTTAAGCCAGGTTTCCTAAATGGCTGAAATGGGTGTAAACGAGCGCGTTTGGGGGCACTTTAACATAGAGAAAAAGAAGTTCATGTCGAGTTCGTGCGTGGGGCGTTTTGAGTTTTTTTCGCCGGGATTTTATGAATGCCAACGGATAGAGCGGCGAAAATTATGCGAAGATATTTAATTTCAACCCGACACACCATAATTTAAAATTATTATTTTATTAAGCTAAAAAGTTTGATGAATTAAAAATCGTTCAAATGAGGTTTTTTGGACTGAAATTAAATCTCTTAGTATAATTTTCGACGCTTTATCCGATGGCGTTCTGAAAATCGCAGGATATTCTTTATTAATACAAAAATAGTTTCCACCTCATTATTTTCCACCCCCGTTAAGCAACCTTTACCGACTATTATGAGGTCAACCGGGGCCGCCAGGAAAAAATTAGTCCCCCCCCCCGCGCGAATCCTAAAGAACCCCAAACGATGACGTGTACATTCTTTTCACATTTCCTTACAAGTGCACCAGTTGACATACCTGACCACGGCAATTCGCTTCGCAACACAGCGCAGCTGATAGAATCAAGCGTGCCCTCCCTATTTTCCCATCATATGCACGAGGCGTAAGACAAATTGCGGATAGTTTTGGATCCTAGACGCGGGCAGTGTCAAAAAACGCGCAGTAATTTTCTAACCCTCTATGCGATAAATCCAATAAATCCGAGAACCCACGAATTTCTATAAGAACGTGGTAAAACTTGGTGACGACTTACACGACACTTTTTGGGCATAAAATCGAACTTCGTCCCGAATTTCTAGAGTATTCCGGAAATCGGGCAACCTCGTACCACGGGAACGACGATGAACGGCGATCAGTACGTGCTGCGGATGATGCTCATAGATGTGTTGCTGAAATGGGTCTGAATATATATCCCCCCGTCCATAAATTTTTAGGTGAAAACCGACGATGGAAAGCCAAACCTGAGCAAGAAACAGCTCTCCGAGCTAATCAGTGATAGGCTCTTTCCCGCCTCACTTGCGACCCAGATCAGCAAGCTGAACATCAAATCGTCAGGTCGAGCTACGTGAAATTTCTCGGTTAAATGAGGACATGCTCATTCTGTTCATACCTTGTCCACGCGACGACGCACTTCCACGTTAAAATTCTCGATGCGGCCTTCTGACGTGGCTCGCAGGGGAAACTCTCAAAGCCAGGGCGTCTTCTCAAAAGTCGGCAGTCGGCAGTAATTTTAGAAAACGGCCAAAGTAAAACAATCACAGTCAGTACGGGGAAATAAAATTCTTTGGAAGCAAAGGTTGGATGTGATTTACTTTCCAGATTTGAAGCCAGACCGGCTCAAACGTAAAATTTTACCGCCTTTTCCGGCTCTAGTTTAGCACCCTTGCAAGATTTGAAAACTTGATTTTGAGAACGGCATCAGTGAAAAGGTTGGCACAAAACAGACTAGGCGCCGTTTCAAGATCCCACCCTGATCTAGGAGTTGATTGAAGTGGTGGAGCATGCCAAAGGCTAGGACCTGAAAAGCATATTTAGAAAAATTCCGGAAAGGGTGCGGCTGGCTTTGGAAATTGGCTTTTCAGAAGAAGTCGACTCGGCCGGCCCGTCAGGTAGCCGCAGCAACAAACTGGGCTCCGCGAGCCGCGGTACTACCTCGCGCTGAATACCTATATCCAACCAATATCGAATTTTTCGAATTCATTCCGTGCCGGGTTGGTGCTAATTAAAATGTATGCAGTTGGGGGTGCTTTCCATAAATTCCCCGATATTCCCTTACGGCCCCATGCAATAAAGAATATTTCGGTTCATCCACCAGTCCGCACTGTGAGCTCCACATGGGACACGCCCCACAACAACCACAACACGACAGGGGCACAGAAAATTCTTATTATGGCCCCATTTCCTTACATGTTGCACTGATTTTTTACTGACAATCAAGAGGTGTTTCACGCAGATAAATATCCGAAAAATAGTGTCTGTGTGGGTCCATTCGCATGCAATTTCTACCTGAATGATCCAGTCGTATCTGGATATAAAAAGACGTCATGGATTTTATGATTTGTCCATAGGTGCGTCCCTCCGTCAGCCTCTTTGTTAGGAAAAAAATTGCATGCGCCAGAAGTGAGGTAGAGAATATCCACGGACAGAAGAGGGTGTTGCCAGACATGGCAATTCCGGGAGGCCGGGCCCCGGGGCCGGGCCTATAATCTAATTTGCATGAAAAAATCGCCCGCTTCCGGGCCCCGGAAAAATATGCAAATTCTTGGGGCCGAGCCCGGGCCCGACCGAACTTTTCCGGGGCGGGGCTCGGCCGATTCGGCTCGGCCCCGGAAACTAAAATAGCTCATATGCGTCTACATTCCGGTGCTAAAATGCAAATTTGCAATGAAAATTTTAAGCGCGTTGGTACAGTTAGGACATCGGTCTTGGTAAAATTCATCGAACTTGTTTAATAATTCTTCCCAATTATAAAAAAGTTCTAAAATACGAGTCTGAACCTGTTCTGATCTGGCTGGAGGTGTATGGCAACCTTGGAAAATAGATTTTTTTCAAATTTGCATGGATATTTTGACTGAAAGTGATTTACAACCGGGATTTCTGATTAGCGTGCGGCCTTGCGGCCCCGGGCTCGGCCGCCATTTTGGCTTGACCCGGGGCAGGCGAGAAAAGCCGAGCCTCGTCGGCCCGGCCGCATGCAAATTTCTGGGGCCGAAAAAGCCGGGACGGACGGGACAGGCAGGCCTTTTTGGATGTTTGCGTTATTGTCTCGGAATTTTTGCAACGGCATTCGATAGAGCATCGAAAACTATACTAACAGTTTTTGTTTTAGCTTAAATTAGTGTAATATAAAAAAGTTATGGCAAATACAAAAATGAGCTTTGAAAATCGGGTGGAGCGGCTGTTTTCGGCATTCGCGCTATTTTTTCGACATTTTAAAGGTGCCATTCGACAGAGCATCCAAAAATATACGAAAACTTTTAATTTTAGCTCAAAATAATGTAAGACAAAATAGTTATAACAAACAAGTATTAAACGTTGTTTCCATGAAGGACATAGAATGAAATCAAGTTTTCGACATTTTCGATATTTTTACAAAATTTCTTTAGTGCCATTCGACAGAGCGTTGAAAAATATACTGAGAGTTTTGTTTGTAGCAAAAAGAAACGCAAAAAAATAGTTAGCTCGGCCCCAACAGTCCCCCCCCGCTTCGAATCCGCTCACGATTTTTTGTTTTGCTTTTTGGACAGAACTTTGAGCAAAACTACAAGTTTCGATTTTTTACATAGTACAGCTCTTATTCGTGGTTGAGAAGGCCCGATTCCTCCAAAAACGTTTTGAAAAATTGATTCGATTTACTCAACCTATTGGATCGTGGCAGCTGAATGTCTTTGTTTTCTTGTACACAATTTTATTGTATTTTTGCTGTGCTGGCTGTTTAGAAGAAAATGTATCAAAACTTGTAGTTTTGCTCAAATAACCCTGAAATCTTAAGTCGTTGGGCACTTTGCATAATTCTAGCGAACCTCTCAACCTTAACAATCACAAAAGCGACCGACTGAGAGCGTGAAAAAATCCAAAATGAGCCTCCTAGCGCCTGGTATGCAAATGAGGGCGGTTCCATATGTTTTTAAAACACTAAAATAGGGTATAAATCCTCATTTTTTTCAAAATCTGATAAGCGTGCAGTAATCTACGCCCTCGAATACCCCTTAATACCTTTCGACTGGGCCCGAAAACCCTTCCCCCCTTGGCGATATCTTGGAAACCCGGTTTTTTCGAGTCATTTATGCAAAGTGTCCACAGACACACACACGCATACACTATTTTTTTATACAGGGTGTCCCAACCCCCCCTCTAGCGGAGCCCAGACGTGTCCGATTCTCGCCGTTTAGGTATCTATCGAAAGCTCTCAAAAAAGGCGAGAAAACAAGAAGAGTTCATTTTCTTTATTATGTATTTTTATTGGCAAATTTTTGCCTCCAAAATCCATGAAAACGGCAGATTTACGCGAGATCCGCATGCTAATTGCGAAATTCCTATTGAAGGGCTACCCGTCTTTTAGAAAAACGCTGAATATCGGACGAATCAGAATAATCCCTTAGAAAATGAAGCCCGCTTGTTTTCTCGCCTTTTCGCGGGCGTCCGAATGGTATAAAAATCATCCTGATCTGAGCTTCCCACGGACCGCTAGAGGGGGGGGGGGGTTTTGGACACCCTGTATATACACTCTGGGGAAAAACTATAGAATCACTCGTTTTTTGCGCACAACTTTATTTCCAGCTTAGCAACCGACCTGATATTTTTAGCCTAGCTACCATTTAGCATCAGTAAACAGGGTGCAAAGTGTCGAGACGATCGAAATAGTAGAACATACTCGCGGAAAAAATGGCCGAGAAAATGTTGTGGAAAAACGATAGAATCACTTTCTAAATTAGGAATTTCTGGTGTCTTAAGGCAGTCTCTCTTACCAGTCTTGGCGGGAATTCGCTAATTCTGGCCAGTTCTATAATGCATCGTGATTCCGGCAACCCCGTCATGACGATGATATGACCAGCTAAAGAAGAGCATTATAGAACTGGCCAGAATTAGCGAATTCCCGCCAAGACTGGTAAGAGAGACTGCCTTAAAACTCCAGAAATTCCTAATTTAGAAAGCGATTCTATAGTTTTTCCACAACATTTTCTCGGCCATTGCTCGTCGATCTACTATTTCGATCATCTCGAAACTTGGCACCCTGTCTACTGATGCTAAATGGTAGCTAGGCTAAAATATCAGGTCGGTTGCTAAGCTGAAATAAAGTTATGCGCAAAAAACGAGTGATTCTATAGTTTTTCCCCAGAGTGTAGTAGGAAACCCAGTTTTCGAGATCCCGTACTAAATAAGGGGTTATTTTTAGGTGATATTCGAGTTTTGCAATGTGACATAGTTCATTCGATAGAGCCTGAAATTTTCAACACATCCCGTCTTTCAAAACTGCTTAACGATTCGGGTTTCCAAGAAATTTCGCTCTGAACGGGCGGATTTGCACTATTTTTGGTCCTCACTTGACAAAATGCGAAAATTCAGAAACTCGTTCTCGAAGACGGTAATCGTTCAGCAGTTGTTTGAAAGATGGCATCTGTTCAGAATTTCAAGTTCTATCGAATGAGCTATTTCATACCGCGAACTCCAATATCGCCTCAAAACCATTCCCTATCAGCGAATATGGGGGCGGCGGTTCGGGTATCGTCTAAGCATTCGTACCCAGTTGATTCTATGGCGGGACGCTCTGATGTTCAAATGGCTGTCCGCAGGTGACTCGAACAGGTCACCGAACGGGGGGGCCCATTATGCCTTGACACAGTTTTTTTGACCCCGGTTTTTTGATGCAATCTGAAAGAATATGGCCGAATTGGCAGGGTGGCACTATTTTGAAATTTTTAAAAGTTATTTTTGGGGTTTAAGAGACCGTTCAAGTTCGGAGCCTTAAAAAGATTCTCGGAAAACTGCCGCACCGGATTGGTCGAAACTTTTGCCACCTCGGGTTTCTCTCGGGTTTAATCTCTCTATCTCTCTCTCTCTCTCTCTCACTCTCTCACTCACTCACTCACTCTCTCTCTTTCTCTCCCTCTCTCTATCTCTCTCTCTCCCCCCCCCCTCTCGTTCACTACACACTTTTTCACTAATCATTCCAACGTACTGATACTTTTCCGTTTAGACTTGGAATTTTTTCTGCTTCTCGATCTATGTTTGATCTTAATCGCCACCCATACCTTAGGTCTTCAACAATCCGTAATGCCAGTGTCTCGCATCAACTTTGGTCAACTACGGCACGAGATGCAGGAACTTGTCCTGCACCACCTCGACTTCCTGTTGAAGGTGCACCTCCGATGCATCAACACGGTATATTTTTTCGAACGAGACTCGAATACGGGTTCCTCCCGTTAAGCGGATGGCGTGGGGGGACGAATTTTCCGGTAGTCTCTTCAAAAAAACCAATAAAATTCTCCAGATTTTTCACGGTTTGGTCAAATATGTTTGAAAATTACCAAAAATGATCCAAATTACCAAATTTTCGCAAATTTTAAAAATGTTTTTCAAAGTTCCCAGCAATCTAAAACTGCAAAACGATATGCAAACACACTACACTTTATTACCGGGGAGCCATAGACAGAAAGGTAAAAAATAGCTTCCCCCGCCGCTAACGGGAAGCGCCCGAATTCGGATTTTCGAGCTCAAATACCATTTGCTACTTTCAGATGTTCTTCAATTGGCCGTCTTGCCAGTTTTATCTCAAGGGTCGGCTGACGCACGTATCTTTTCACTGCAAGGAAAGGGTGGGTTTGGGGAAAATCACTCCGATTCACCCCTTTCCAATCGTTGGAGGAATGGGATTATTAAAGCTATATCCCGGAAAGAGAAATTTTAGCCCTACCGCGACGCGTATGGCACCTGCGTCTATATGAGGAGAAAGATCATTCACGGTTGGTTGATTCGACGGTTGGTCCCAGGCGCGTAGAAGGGGCGGGGGCAGCGGGGGCCGGCTGCCCAGGACTATTAATTATTATTAATTAACATCGCCGCAGGACTCAAAATAGCATAAAATGCAATAAAAACAGCGTCCAGGCAAAAAATTTTTGAGTTAAAAAATCATAAGGGTTTTTGTCATCAGTCATAGTCCGAAGTAATAACCCTTATGTTTTTTCGGGCCCGCCCGATTTCGGGGCGGGGGGGCAGGGGGGGGGCAGGGCGGGGGGCGAGGGGTAGCCTCAGGCGCGTAGGGCCGGGGAGCAGGCATTTTCTGGCTGCCCCCTCCGAAATGTCGCTGCTCGCCGCCCCCGAAACTTGGGGCAAGCTACGCCCCTGGTTGATCCCCAAAACCTCTTTTTTTCGTTCCAGGACAATGGCTCGACTGGGTCAAGCTGGCCCTGCACTACGATGAACGTGGAACTCCTCTACACGGCTTCCTCATGACAAACAATTACTGGTCGATTATTTGACAGTTATTCACGGAATGATGACAATGAGTGTCAGGTGCACATCTCAGTTTTCAGGTGTAACGACCGCCTGGGGTGGACGGCGTGTCAAAAAGGTTGTGCTGCCGCTATCGACTGCATTGGCCCCAAGAAGGAAAAGAAGTGTTCATGTTGTGGCAGTCCGTAAGTGCCTCCACACTTGCCAGACTACCTACTTATTTCAGAAAACCCAACCCCTATGCGAAATATCTAATTGAAGGGCTGGACTTTGCTTCGCAAACGCGGTTGCTGCACAAATTTAACGCCACCCTGCCAATCGCACCCATGCAAATTCAATACCGGAGCTCGTCTGGCGAAAAAGTGCGTGGTAAGAGGGAGAAGGAGAGTGAGAATAAGAGTGAGAGCGAGATAGTGAAAGTGTGCAAGAGAGAGCGAGAGAAAGCGAGGGAGAGAGAGGGAAAGGAGACGTGTAGAGGAAAATGAGCGAGGGTGGCGGAGAACGATGAGAAAATCAGCTTGACTCTCTTGGATGTGGTTGCAGTGGCCTACGGTCTATCAGCGCCTACTACCTACCCTACAAAGAGGATGCTACTTTGCTGCCGGACGTGCGAGGTGCTCTTACCCTTTCAAAATCATGTTTCTGGTTTTTCGGCAGCTATCGAAAAAGCACAGTCCCTTTAAAAGGGCAGCGAAGTCTCAAATCGCAGTCCCTTTGATAAAGAGCTCTCTTTTTGGATAATCATCAGCGGCGGCCGCAGGGCGAGAGCCATCGCGTTTTCGAATTTTGGGCGAAACTGTTTTTGCCCGATGACTTTGTGAGGTCGCTAAATTTGCAGATTATGAGACCATTTCTGAAATCGCCAGTATTCAGGGCTTCGGTTTTCGAGCAACATAAACTTTAGAACGGGACCTTTTAAACATCACGACATCATGTCAGAATTGTCACCGCTCGCGTTGTGCAGGCCGACATGGGTAGGTATCAGCTAAAATAATTTTCTTCAGGCGTCAAGTGTGTTCTGTAGTCTGTGAGTGCAAACAGTCTGTGTCTGTGTGCTGCAGAATTGATTCTACAAAGAGGAAACGGGGGGGGGGGGGGAGATCTCAACTGTTCTAGCTCAATTGACCATGCTGAATTTCAACAAAAAGAATTATACCAAAAAGCAAAAATGGCATTTAGGGGTGAAAAGCCAGGGTTTGGTAATTTGGCTTATTTGTTGGGGACGTAGTCCCAAGTAGCGCGCGGGTGAGGGAAGTGGTGCCCTGCCTTGCACATCCCTTTAAGCTTATAGGTTGAATCAGTATACCAGAATATAACTTATTTCAAAGGGGGAATCGACAACTGCCGTCGGTATCCCTTTAAAGGGCTGCCGACGGCATGTGTCGATCCCCCCCCCCCCATCAACAAATTGGCAAGTAGCCAACAGGGCAGAGACCGCGCCCAGGGGAGAGGCGCAGAGACATTTTCTTTTCCGCGCGTAACCGATTGACTATGCCGTCGGCATCCCTTTAAAAAGCGTTTTGGCTAGGGGAGATGTTTAAAGTATACATGGGTCGACGCTTGCATGCGCCGCATAAGCGTGGCCGGCCACGCTCTTCCGGAGCGTGGAGAGCCACGCTGGCGCGCGTGCCTCTTAATAAACCACGCCGAAATGAGCGTGGCCCGCCACGCTCCGGAAACGCTTATGCAAAGTTTCTAAAAATGCAAAATAAAGGTTTTCCAAGGGACATGAAAGCAAAAATCGATCCGTTTTCGAGGATTTAACTAACAAGAATTTGAATCACGATCTATCTTCTTTATTTATCAAAATTTAAAGATGACCCTGATAGTTATGTATCGGCCCTTCATTTTTGCAAATCGAAATCATAAATATATGTCCTTTAAATTTTTGATTTGCATCTGGAGTTAAATCGCGCGCGTGAAAAAGCACGCATAAAGCGCCGCATAAGCGTGGTTCTCCACGCTCCGGAAGAGCGTGGCCAGCCACGCTTATGCGGCGCATGCAAGCGTCGACCCATGTATAGTTTAAAGGCCTCTGGAAAGGTGGGATCGGTCAAAAAGCAAGAGGGTGTGCGCCGGGCGGGGGTCGAACCAGGGATGGTCCGCCCCGCAGTCCAACGCGCTACCTCCACACCAAAGGGGTCGAGTGGGGGAGGGCGGCGGAGGGGCCCCAAGTACCCTAGTGCCGAACTCGTGCACGTCACTGGGCGACAATTTAAAATAAAGCTATTTATAAATAGTAATAACGAAAAATTCTACAGAAAAGCTTGCTAAGGGCAAGGAAAGTACTCCCTGAATTTCCTGAAGTGTTTGATGCCCTTTCCGACGATTTTTCAACTAAAGAACGCCCCAAAAACCTCTTTCCGTTCAGAACATGGCAGCATCTATCCAATCAGTCTCAAATTTTTACCATCGGTGGGGATGGCTATAAACTATTTTTATGGAAGTTTCCAGCCAAAAATATAGTCAATCAAAAAAGTTATGGCTATAGACCCGTTTTCTTGAAATCCAGTGGGGGTTTTGGGGCCCCTTACGCGATGGAAAGCGTGCATGGTTTCGCCCCGCCGGTCCCTCACCCCTGGGGACGCCCGGCCATCTTTCCAAGGGTCTTTAAAAGCATTTTGTGTGGCTTTCCGAGGTATTCAAAGTAGTTTTACTGCGTTGGAGGCATCTATGGTTATCAGGGAGGATTTTCGGTAAAGTTGATGGGGTTAAGCCGTGGAATTATCTTGTCGCAATGCGACTCTAATTGGCCTGTAGTTAGATATCGGTCAAAGGGCAAGTAAATGTAAGAGCCGATTTCCATGGCTAGGTAGTGATAATTACGCGGCACGCCAAGACAAACCTTCAAAGGGCATGATGGGCAAAGTCTCTCCTAAATTTTCGTTCTTTTGGATTCCTTACGAATTGGATCGATCCCGCCGCGCGCAACGCCTTCGTATTGCGTAATGTTTTCTCCATGGCCAAGATTGGGAAAATTTCGTGGCCGTGGGATCGATCCAATTCATAGGGAATCCATAGGAATAAAGGTCTATAGCCAAGCTTTGCGCATCCCTTTAATACGATTTTAATGGCGATCTCACTCTCGATCAATTTCAGGTTTTTTTCAAGACTTGATTATATTTCAATCCTATTCCAGAATATATTACATACTCGATTTTGAAGATGATATTATTTTATAGGCTTGGTACACGCTGCGGACCCCAAATGATCCCCATTATTATGTCTACGGCCAACTAGCTGCGGTCTCGCAGCAGGTTTGTAATACTTTATTTGGCCTGTCTGGGTTGGTACCGCGACACTTGCGCCGCGACACTTGCGCGGCGACATTGCGCCGCCTCACTTGCGCCGCGACACATGCGCCGCGACACTTGGGCCGCCTCACTTGCGCCTGACATTTTTGCCGCGACACTGGCGCCGCGATACTGAGTTTCAGCTACATGAAGATGCAATTGTTTGCGCGGAGCCCGATTCTGGTTAAAGGGCACGTTCAGGGACGCTTTTTGGAAAAAAGCAAAGATTTTTGCCGCGGCCGGGGGTCGAACCCGGGCCTCCCGATCGGGAGACGCGGTCGCATACCAGTCAGCCACAGGTGCATCCTGGCGAGGGGGCGAGGGGTACCCCACGCCGCAAAGGAGGGGAATGGCCTGTCACAGCACGGGCAGGCAGTGCGCGCGGTCCCTACGTCCATAGGGTGTACACGTTGGGACGAGTACACGGCCCCTCCCTGAACGTGCGCTTTAAAGAAACGATAGAAAGATGGTTTTGCGCTAGGATTCACTCGATTTGGAGTGAAGGTAATTGCTACTTCTTCCGCTCTGCGACTAGAAAAAAGGCTTCGTGCCACCCGGGGCCTAGTCGCTTCGGATGGGTGCGAGCTCGTACAGGGTTTCGAAATCGGGGCGCCCGAGGAGCGCGTAGCGCCCAGGCGCCCTGATTTCGAAAGAGTGGAGCGGCCGCCCATCCGAAGCGACGGCCCACCTTGCCTGACGCCTTTAGGAGCGCTCCCAGATTAGCGTTACACACTTCCAGTCAAGCTTTGATGCAAAATACAGTAATTACATACAAAATTCGCGCGAACTACCAAATTCACTACGATCCGCGGCTCAAGTGTCGGCGGCGCAAGTGTCGGGGAGCCGTCTGGGTTACCCAACACACTGACATACAAGTCGACGCTGTCGCCAAGACGCTTGAACTTTCAGCTGGCCGGTTGTCAATTTGTTGCCCTCGGCCAACAAGGGAGCTACCCGGAAAAGTGGCCGCAGGCGCTGAAGATAATGCGGAAACTAATCAACAACTGTATATTTTCGGTAAGGTTTTGGGTATCGAAGCGAGAGGAGCGGAGAATCGATTGTCGCGGGGGTAGTCCCACAACGCAAGCTTGACAAGGATCCATGGTATCTTCAGCATCCGCCAGAACCCGATAGCCGCCGTGTCGTCTTGATCTATGCGGAAATTCACGACCAGCACGTACGTTTTCTTCAGAATTCACAATTTCGGAATATTTTTGCAGCTGGAAGATCATAGGGAGCGGCTGTTGCTGCAAAAAATGTTGCAACGCCTGGGTGACGGGTTGAAGGCTAGACCGGAGGAAAGCAGAAATTGCCAAATTTTTCGGATAGACGGCGGACGGTGCAGAATGAAAAAGCAGGTCCTCCGATGAAACAGCGACAGTATCCCCCATTCTTTTTTTAGTGCGGTATCTACCTCTTTCTGCTGCAAAACTGCGGTCCGCACGCTAGGCAAATCCTGGCCGGATATCGGCAATTCATCGCAAATTTTTACACAGATAAATATGGGCCGATGTGCCTGCCAAAGGGAGTACCAAGGATCAAATGGGACGGCCAGCACTTTTCTTAATCAGATTTTGTTTTGTATGTCCTGCAGTCATTACCGTTACAAATAAACACTTAAAAATGATCGCCGTTGGTTTGTTAGGGCACATGTTTGTTATTCAAATTTAAACATATTTTTGCTATTAAAACTAAGTTTATTTAATCATCACAGGTGCCGATTTGTTAGGGGCAATTCGCATTGACCGGATGTGGGAAAGCTAATTTAGGGGGGTGCGCGGTGCTTTTGTTTTTTTCGTCGGGCGTCGTGATAAAAATGCAACTTTTTTGTGTTGGACAAGGCCAAGGTTGAATAGCCGCCAAGCGGTTTTTCAACCCTTGTATCCTACTAGCCTACTAGACATAAAAATATTGTTTGTATGTTTGTGTGCATTTGCATGCAACTTCCGTCAGGTTGTTCCAGTGCTTTCGGGTTAGGGGAAGAGCTTTGTACAAAAGGATACCTGTCAGTGGTAGTTGAGTCGGCTAGGCATATATTGTATTGCAATGTAGTTAGATAACTTTTAGAGTATAAAGAATACTAAAGATTTATAGCACCGTGAATGTGGTAATGGATATCGGGTTGGGATAATCGGTTGGAGGGTGAAGCGATTTGGGTTGATCCCTTGGTTCTTTTATAGTCGCCGGAGGGCAGCAAAAAAGGGCTGCAAGAAGAGCGGGCGCCCGGGCATTCCGCAACAGTTGGGGCGCGGCTGTCGCCCGGCGTGGGCGTCGTGGCGAGGGCGTTCAGCCATGCGAGGCGAACGGCTGTCCCTCGGCATGAGGGCGAAGGGGAGAGGCACGTGCACGGTTCCCACGAGGGGAGCCGGCTGTTCTCCCACGGTTTCCGGAAGTGGAAAACCGGGGATCAAAAAGCCTTCCGGTAGGTATGGCTTTCTCCGTCGCTAGTTGCGAGAAGCTTCAGGGTATGTTTGACACGTCCCTAGGTGCGCAATGACACCGAGAACACTGCTCGCTTATCACATTTTCGAAAAAATTTGCGTTCGATGTTAAAAAATCTGAACCACCCTCTTTGTTAGGTAGCAACTAGAATACGCCGGAAGTCGCTCCAAACAATATCATCCAGGAGATGGACGGCTTTTCCTTTTGCCATGGGAATTCGCAAGAATTATTCAAAGTCAACAGTTAACAACTAATGGGACCAGACGGGTGGTCTACAATACAGTCGTCAACGACCGCTTCGCGGCCCATTTCCACACCCTGTCCAGGAACCATGAATTTGAAAAGCTTCTTTTTTTGCCTGCGGCGCAATAACCTGAGTCAGACCATTCTTTGCGCTTGCATTGCGCCAATCTTTGAGCCTTCGGCGCTAGCTACTGCTTTTTCTTCCGAATTTAGCCTGTGGCGCGAGAGCGTGTGTCAAGGACCCATCCCTGGCCTGCGGCGCCAGAGCCTGGGCCAAGGACCTTTTCTTGGGCCTGCGGCGCCAGAGCGAAGGCCAGGCCTAAATCGCGCACACGGTGATCCTAGAAATAGGCTTTGTTGCTGAACTACCAAAAAGCAAAAAGGGTCACTGGAGCACACAAGTCGGCTCTACACTGCTGTTCTGCCCTGCAATACGCAATGCGCACGCTCGCCATTCGATCTCGTAATGGATTGCACGACGTCCAGGCTAAGCGCGCGACGCGTGTCGCGGGTATTGAGTGTCGCGGGGTATATTGCTTACATTTTGCCGCACCACGACACGCGACGCGGTCGTCATTCGATTGCTTTATGTATTGTGAGCCCGGATGGAGTTACGCGTCGCATGTCGCTGCGCGGTCAAATTCAGTCCATAGTGAAAAAGAGCCCATAGAACAAATAAGTCAGTGGCCATCATTTGTCAAGCCCTGTAAAAGCGTGTTCTCGTGCATAACGTGACCCATTTTTTGCTGGCTACAACTTAAAATTTGCCCTCTACCGGATAGTGATTCGTGATTTTTTTTTCCTAGTAGGGTGGTTGTTTTTCCATTGAAAGAGCTCAGTATTCATGTTATATTTATTAGAGGTAAATCGGTAAATATTTTATGAAAGCATGGTGAGAGAACACCTTTTCCCCAGTTATTAATGCCAACCCAGACAAAAAAGAAAGAGGCAGAGCGAGTGGCTGGACATCAAAACATATACACAACGGCGAAAATAGGGCAAGTCGGAAAGAAAATCTGGTTAACATGAAAACAGATTTGGTACATTGCCTTAAAACACAAATGAGATGGGCCCTAATCTTGGAGATGTAACATCAGGGAAATGGTATCAAACACTAGAAGCGGCATTAAAAGACGGGGAAATGGGGCCGAGATGAGAGACTTGGCGTCGCTTGGTTCGAGTGGCCAGCATCCAGAAGCGCCTAGAGCGGGGTGGTCAGCTGGCGCTTCGGGTGATGTTCCTTGCCGCTGCGACCGCCCGTCTTCTCGCCGCCCTTGCCGCCGCCGCCGCCACCGCCACCGCCTCCGCCACCGCCTCCGCCTCCGCCTCCGCCTCCGCCTCCGCCTCCGCCTCCGCCTACGCCTCCGCCTCCGCCTCCGCCACCGCGACGTCCCGAAGAACCAGCATCTGAATTTCCGAATTGGAAGAACGTTGGCGGTTGAAACCGACGGGAGGTATTAAAATAAATTTGTAAATAAAATTTATATTAAATTATCAATAAATAAATCGCTAATCGTGAATTATTTAAAATTCATCTATCGATAGAGAGTTCCAAAGAAATGTGAAGCATTAATGTAAAACGACCCTTGTAAAAAAGGTTATTTGAGTTTTAAAGCCTTTTTGTATTAAAATTTTGATTTTTGGAGCCAAATATTTATAGGATGGCCTTCCGGGTCGATTTTGCAAAACCAAAACCCTCTATGACCTTCTATGACTATGACCAGAGTTTCTATGAATTAATTTAGAATCGGCTGTCAGCCAGTCAATCAGATAAAATTCTTTATCAAATAAACTCCTCAAACGAAATTCAAAATCGAACAAAATGGTTAAAATGCCCTCGTGATTGAGAGAGAGACAGAGCGATAGAGAGAGAGAGAGCGATAGAGAGAGAGAGACAGAGCGAGAGAGAGAGGAGAAAGAGCGATAGAGAGATGAGAGAGAGAGAGTGAGAGACCAAACTAAGGAAATGGCATCTACCGTGGCCCTTGATGGTGAGCTTCTTGAGCCGGTCCGTGAGATCGGGGAACACGACCTTCTCGATGTGGTCAGGGAAGGTGCGGTGGTATTGCACGGCCACCGGGTGCAACTAAAAAAACCGTCTGCCGTCGGAGAGAAAGAAAGAGAGTCAGAGAGAGAGAGAGAGAGAGAGAGAGAGCGACGAGCAGGATTGGAATAGCAGTATTCTACCGTTGGTCTTGATGCTCGGCTTCTTCTTCTTGAACACGAGTCCAGGGAAGATCAACTTGTCGATTCCTTCGAGGAACTCGGCCTTGTACTCCGCGGCCTTCGGCTTTGCCTAAAAATGTGTCTGCGGCACCACGATTCACGCCTACGACGCTCTGGAGCACGTCGATAATACACATCTTGATGAAGACCTGGTTGCCGGCCTTCGTCCTGCCGTGGAGTCCCGTACCGCCCACCTGAACGGAATATAAACGGATAAATCGAAGATTCCCGTGGGGATCACCACCTTTTTTAAACCACTGCTAGCTTACATACCGCAGAAAAGCAGAGCAACTATGCTAATCGAAACAACCGCGGAGTTCTACCGTTGTCGTGGAGGTGCAAGCGCTCGAAACCGGGCACCGTCGCGGCGCTCTTGCCATCCGGGTCGGAGGCAGATGACAGCGTTGAGGTAGTCGAGCAGGTTGGTCTTGTGGCGCAGGACATTGTGTGGTTTCTAAAGAAATATATCGAAAGACGCGAGCTGTTCCTACCCCTTGGGTGAGCACGTCGATCAGGCACAGCTTCACCGCCCACCGCGTGCCCAGCACCTTGATATATTCCAAAAGAATCTTTTTCAACTGATCCCTCTCGGCCTCGTTAAGAGTCTTCACCACATATGCATCATCGTCGGTGAAGAATATGGCGGAGCCACTATTCCCGCGCTACGGATTCGTCGCCTTGATTTTCCAGGGGCGGACCGTCAAGCTGTTCTGCAAAAACAAGGGTAGTTTCTGTTGGGGAAAGCTTTCAAAGGGCTGGAGAAAGATGGCCAGGCGTCCGTCGGGGTGACGGACCGACGAGACGCTACTATCGACGTAATTCATATTCGGAATTCGAAATTTTTATGCAAAGCGCAGTTTGGGCGCAGGCCAACGCTAAAAACTGCGAAAGCGCCCCCTAGGGTATTTGAGGGCTTTTCGCCGCCGCGGCTCGGTTGGCGCCATAGTATAGAGGTTAGCACGCTGGGCTATGGGGCGAACCATCGCTGGTTCGACTCCCGCCCGCAGCAAAATTCTTTGCTTTTTTGGTCAAATGAATCTTTCTCGAGCCCTTTAACAATTTTAGTGGAGCCGATCAGCGCCAGCTAGAGCCACTCACGGAGAATTCCGCCTCGTTGATGCGGAACTTTTGGCGAATTTCCCGGAAGAGCTCGGGCCCCAGCAACTTGATGACGTGTGGTTGCTGCCGGACGTCGACGAAATGCCATGTAGCTTCATGGGGTGGGTTGTGCCTCGTCCTCAGCCCGATCGATAGCGCGGGCTGGAGCACCGTCATCGTTTTCTTGACCAGCTTCTGAAAAAAAATTATGAACTATGCGAGAGCATACCTTGTTGGCTTCGCGCTGCTGCTTCCGCTGGTGCTTCTTCTTGGAGGCGCTGGACGAACTCTTCTCGGATCGCTTCATGTAGTTGTTGCCGATGAGAGAATGCAAGTTTCTTTATTTGAACGTTATTTAAACCCCCTTTTCGATGCTAATATATGGAGGTATGGAGATTTGTTTTTCATTCGCAACTCATATTCAAGCTTTAAATAAAGGAGCGCACAGCTTCTATCAGCGGTATTTTGGCTGGAGGCTTTCCTGATCAATCAATCGACTGGACCTAAATAGCATGTTGTTACAGTAGCGGACAAAAGTATTGGGATTTTTTATTTTTGGCAAAATCTCGGGAGAGTTAGCTCGAGGTCATCTCAAAAGCTGGTCCCTAGTGGAATTCAAGATGTGTTTTCATATGCAATGGGTTGAAACCGGCCGCCCCATAGCACAAGAAAATTAGGAAAAAATTTCAAAAAGCTCGACGACAAAAGTATTGGGATTTTTCTTTCTGAAGCCTAGAAAACGAGCAGGCAACCTCGCAGAGCTCTTTTATTGACGCAGAAGGCCCAACTACAGCTGAAATTTGTTTTTCTTATAAGCGATTCCATTCCGGTAGCGCTGAGGAATTTTTTGTAAATCTCGATTTTACTATGAAAATTTCCTTTTTTTGCCTCTAACTTTTTGAATATAGTTTTAATGTCAGTTCGCTCTATATATTCGGATAGAGCAGCTCAAGACGAGCATTTTCATATATGTATGTCCATAGTTTTTCGGCATGCCACGGCAGATAAAGATGGCCCAATTTTGTGCACCGGGGTTTACGTGTTCGTTTCATAGATGGGGCCCCATTTTACTATGGACGCCGCCGACTGAAAAACTGGGCCCTATGTAACTCTGCGAGGAGCGGGTTTCCTGCAGGCCATTGTATATGAAAATGCTCGTCTTGAGCTGCTCTATCCGAATATATAGAGCGAACTGACATTAAAACTATATTCAAAAAGTTAGAGGCAAAAAAGGAAATTTTCATAGTAAAATCGAGATTTACAAAAAATTCCTCAGCGCTACCGGAATGGAATCGCTTATAAGAAAAACAAATTTCAGCTGTAGTTGGGCCTTCTGCGTCAATAAAAGAGCTCTGCGAGGTTGCCTGCTCGTTTTCTAGGCTTCAGAAAGAAAAATCCCAATTCCTAATTTTCTTGTACTATGGGGCGGCCGGTTTTAACCCGTTGCATATGAAAAAGCATCTCAAATTCTACTAGGGACCAGCTTTTGAGATCACCTCGAGCTAACTCTCCCGAGATTTGGTCAAAAATAAAAAAATCCCAATACTTTTGTCCGCTACTGTACCTTTTTCCGCATACCCCTTAAGCCATGCCTTTGGCCATTTGGTACGGTAGAATCTCTAACGAAGCCGCAGTTTCCTGAAAAAAACTCCGATAAAATAGTTAGTATTGGCTTAGCTTACATCTCCATTGGGTGAGTTGAGCGTTTGTGGATTGAAGATTTTTAATCACCGTGCTCTCTCTCTCTCTTTCTCTCTCGCTCTCTCTCTCTCTCTCCCTCCCTCTTTCTCGCTTTCTCTCTCTCTCTCTCTCTCTCTCTCTCTCACTTTCTCTCCCTCTCTCGCTCTCTCTCTCTCTCTCTCTCTCTCTCTCTCTCTCTCTCTTCACACTCTGTCCTTTTCTCCCGCTCTCTCTGGCACTCTTTCTCACGCTCCGCGTCTCACTCGCTGTCTCTCGCTCTCTCGCTCTCTCTCACTCTCTCTCGCTCTCTCGTCATTGTATGCAAGCCCCCTTGACAAAAAAATTTCGTTTATTTCCTTTGGAAGTAGTAACACACGGTCTACAACACATGAGATCTATTGGGAGAATGGGGCCAGAGAATAGCGAGAAACGCGAGAAAAACTTGCTCGGTTCCGCGTATATTAAGAAGCCGTGGGTCAAAAATATAGCTTTAACATCACAAAGTCACGGGAATCGGCTCTGTTTAGGTAACAATGAAAGTACAAGGAAGCGACTTCAGGAATTCATAATTTTAAAACTACACAACTCCTAAAGGAGGCAAAACGCAAAGGCAGATGAAAAATAATTCCGGGGAATACAATGTACGAGGCCTAATCGAGGGCAGCGTCCGGACGCGGCCTGAGGGCGGTTCTTCGACTTCTTCTGGTTCCGCTTCCGGTTGGCCGTGTTCTTGTCGCTCTTGCCCCTGCTGCTCGAAGCACCGGTGGAATTGTCGTCAACTGAAAAACCAAGGTCAAAATCGCGAGCTCGAAGGGGAATGGAATATTTGGCAAGGCTCTACCTGGGGCATCCACGCTCAGTTTCTTGAACTTGTCGGCAATTCCGGATTTTGGCGGGAAAACGTAGCCGAATACGCCGCCCAGAACCTGTTCTTTCCATTTCTTCGCCGCCCCGCCGACCTAAACAAATGCTGCCTAACTTTGCAGTGATGCTACCTTTCGCTGCATAATGTCGATGATCCCCATTCGGAGCAGTTTCTCGCCCTCAGCCGTCATCCCGATGAGGCTCGGCTCGGCTTGCTAAGTTTCAGATGAATTGGAAAGTAAAATTTGCATGACGCGTAGTAGCATTAGCACGGCTTGACAGGAAATTAAAACGTCACTGTGACATACCGACTTCGTTTTGTCATCCAGCGGCACGTTGTCGAGCATCAGCAATAATGAGTAGTCCACGAGGTCTCGACGCTCCAAAAACTGCAAAACGTTCTTTAGAGAGTTGGTCCGCATCAGATAGAATTGGAGAGTTGGAGAGTGAGAGAAAGAGGCAAGAGATTACTTTAGCCCCCAGCCGGTAGGTCCCAAAACCTTTTTAAGGCCACCAATCGGTGGTCCTAGGTCCCAGCTACTATCCCTTGGCCGGGAATTGCGAAAAGATAAATATTAAAATTTATACATTAAAATAATGTCTGAGCGGTATTCGAATTTTGCTTGTTTTTGCCATAACTATTTTTTTTACATTATTTTGGGCTGCAATTCAAGCTTTTAGTATATTTTTTGGTAAGAGTTTACTTTCCCCCCACAGCCGAAGGGCCTCAAAGTTTTCGGTATTTTCGCTTATTTTGTCGGGATTTTCGCAACGCCATTCGATAGAGCGTCGAAAAATATACTAAGAGTTTTAATATGAGCCTACAATAATGTAAAATAAAAAAAGTTATCGCCAAAAACTTCCGGCTGGGGGGGGGGGGTAAAGTAAACCGTAGCCTATTTTTTGATGCTCTATCGAATGGCGTATTGAAAATGTCGAAAAAACAACGAAAATATCGAGAACTAGCTTTTTAACCCCATTTTTACAAATTATTTTTGTTTTTGCTGTAGCTATTTTATATATGACAACATTATTTTGGGCTGAAATTAAAACTCTTAGTATATTTTTTGATGCTCTATCGGATGGTGTCAAAAAAATCCCGAAAAAAATAACGAAAAGATCGCAAAATTTGGGACCCTCGAGGTGGGGGGGTAAAGTCAACCGTAGCCAGATTCTTTTGGTTTTGCTTTTCGGTTATTTGCTTTTCCTGCTGGGCTGTTGACAACCAGTGACACCCAGGGTTTTCAGGGCCAAAATTCTGGCTTCTGTTCCCACCTCCAAATCCTGGGTCAGGATCGTCTCCACTTCTTGGCGCTCCTCTTCCTTGAGACGGATGCCATCCGGCTGATTCGTGCGAAGCTCCGAATCACGCAGAACTGACATGTCGCTGGCCTTTGTGCGGTCGGGGTTTCCCTAATATAAACCCATATATACCCTAGAAATGAATTAAACCTTGAGATCGTATTTAGTAGCAGCGGGACTTCCGTCGAGGCAGATGTTGCGCATCACAATGTACGTGAGGTCATCGTGGTCCTGAAACAGCATTTCGTTCGGTTCCCCAAGTAGAGGGGTCGAATCACGACTGTTACAGCCAGTGGTGTCTTTCAATTTGTTCGCGTTTTGCAGCTTTTTTATGGTCAAATACAGGGTGGCCCAAAACCCCACCCTCTCACCAGCGCTCCGGAGCAAGGTCAGGTCGGGTCAGGCCTGAAAGACAAGTGAATCCGAAAATTACATCTTCCCGGAGGTACAACGATAACGTTTCAAACCCAACACTCTTTTACATACCGTGATGGGATCGTAATCATCAGGCACTTCTTCGATTCTCATTGGCAACGAGTAGTCTTCGAGGAAGAAGTCCAGTACGCACTACAAGATGTAAATAAAGGTGCATCGGTCTTCTATTTTACTTTCGCTGTATTTTTCGTCTAGATGATCGCTGTCTCAAAGTTGAACCTTGCAACGAAGTATTGGCTGGTATTACTCGTTTTGCTCATTTTTAGGCCCGATTTTTTTACATAGGTTCACCTTCAAGTCTGCCGTCAGAAAGGAAGAGAGAGAGAGAGACAGAGAAAGCGAGAGCGAGAGAGAGAGAGAGTGAGTGAGAGAGAGCGGAAGAAAGAAGCCTTATCTCTCGCTCTTTCTTTATCTCTCGTCCGCTCTCTCTCGTCCTCTCTTTCTCTAATTTGAATAAGAAACAACTCACTTTTTAAATGCTGAGAGCAAATGAATGAAGAACGTCCGTTCTGCCCGCTTTATACACATGTAGGCTACCTCCACTTCCGGCGTAGGCTAATTGTGGTGGGCCGAGATGTTTGGTGTGCCTGCTGTAACCGTTTTACGCGCGCAACACGAGTGCACAACGCTCCCATTCCAAAAACTTTTTTCTGCTATTTTTTCATTTCAGATTCGATCTTACATAGCGCACTGCCAGTTTCGTTTCTTTATCGATACCACAAATGCGGATCCTTCCATTCCAGCAGGGCTAGCTTGTTCTATTTTTTTTATTGCCTTGCTCCATCAAGCCGTGATTGCCGATTTCCGCAACAGTTCAGTTTATGCCACAGGACAAACAAGCATCGTCAGCCCGAATACGTGAGCAAATGTTTGAAATCCGAATCCTCGCTTTGCATCCATAAATAGCGTACTTGGCAACCTCGCCTTGTTTCGTTCGGTTTTTCAGGCGGATTTGAAGTCGTCCAAACTGCTGCCGCCGTTCTCCTCCGGATGGCTCATCAACAACGGGCCTCATGCGGACAAGTCGGCGATCGGTATGCTGCTGATGGCCAACGTCTTCTTGGACCAGTCCAAAGACGTCCACAATTTCGACGTCAAGGTTGCTTTTTTTTGTATTTCGGCACTCAGCTTCTTAGGGCAATCTGAAGCGCTGCGTTTTGCAGGACGAGAAGAAAGCGGCCAAGCCGACGGAGAGGGATCGAGAGTTCAAGGACCAGTATCGAAAAGTAATCGTCTGTACTTTTACCACTGAGATTTTACAGGGCATCATTCTTTCTGCCCACGATCAGGGAAGGGTGATGGAGACGCTGGAGCAGGAGCTCGATGTGGGTGGTCTGACGACCGACTCTCGCTTCTCTCTCTTTCTCTCTCTCTCTCTCTCTCTCTCTCTCTCTCTCTCTCTCTCTATCCTCTCTATCTCTCGCTCTCTCATCCTCTCTCTCTCTCTCGCTCTCTCTCTTCTATCACTGCGTTTCCAGATGCTGGTTTCGCATGCCATCTACGATTACTCGCTGCTCATCTCAATCAACCACAAGGCTCACGCTCCGAAACCGGTATGCACCTACAAACAGGTTATCTTTGAAAATTCATCCGAATCCAATCCTGAGGTTTTAATCTTGAGTTTTGTTCCAGGACGAGCGCGACAAGGTGTGGGGCTCCACCCAGCACGAGGGAGTCACCAAGGCAGTGGAGGTCAAGATGCGGCTGGTGGACATCCTGCTCGTGGTGGGAGTAAATGGTGTTTCTTAACAAAAAATTTGCAGGATGTCGCCAAGGCCGCCGACTGCAAGCACCAGTTTCTGCTCGGAATCATCTCGTTCGTGTTCCCGGATAAGGAATGGCGCAAAAAACATTGTGCGCGGATGGGCATCAAAGAAAAGGGTAGGAATCGTGAATTTTCTCAGCATTGCCAATATTGCGACCGACTGCGGAGACCGAAATACCAAATGCCGGAAGGCCACCGTCATCACCAATCTGTACCATCTCACTTCCAGGCACGGCTGGGCCGTCGAGCAGCAAGAGCAGGAGCAAGGGCCCGAAGAACAGCAAGAAAGGCGCGGAGAGCCAGATGAGCACGATCTCGAAGAACACTACCATCTAAGGGTACGCTCTTCCTGTCTCTCTCGTCCCTCGTCTCTCTCTCCATGTCTCTCTCTCGCTCTCTCACCCCTCTCTCGCCCCTTTCTCTACCCCTCTCTCTCTCGATATCTCTCTTCACGCTTTCGCTCTCTCTTTCTCTCTCTTTCTCTCTCGCTCTATATCTCTCTCGCGCTCTATCTCTCCCCATTTTTCTTTCTCTCTCGTTCTCTCTGCGTCTCTCTCTGTCTCGCCCTCTCTCTATCTCTCTGTCTCTCTCTGTCTCTCACTGTCTCTCTTCCTCTTTCTCTTTCTCTTTTTCTGTCTCTCTCGCGATCGATCGCTTTCATTTCCGCCCATTACAGTTCCTGGCTTCCCATAAAATCGCCGACCATTCCATTTTGGGCGACGTCAAGCACGGTGATGACGACGCCCCGCTGGTATGCCAATATAAATACCAAAGTATTCGAAATGTGATTTAGGACCCGCGTAACACGCTGCGCGGCACCATCCAACGCGGCGACGCCATTGAATCCGTTGTCGTGAAGATGAAGTTCGTCGACGTGCTTCTGCTGGTAAGGGGGAGATGCTGCTTTTTGAGAAAATTCTTGCTGGATGCGGCGAATGTGGTCTCCCGCAAGCACGAGTTCTTGCTTGGCGTTGCGGATTTCGTGTTCCCCGATCCCAACTGGCGCGTGGGATATCGTCAGCGCATGGAAATCCAAGGTAGAAATCCTCAATTTTGTCGGCGTCAAGTTGGAAAATTGCAATCGACCACAGAGATCAAAACCCTATGCATGAAAGGCCGATCTACGCATTATGTCATTTTTAGACAAGGCCGGGCGGATGAACATCAAGGGCCGAGGATCGACGAGCAGCAAGCGGAGCGCGAAGAGCCAGAAGAGCAATTAGACGGCTTCCACTTCAAGACGCTCTCTCGCTCGCCTCTCGCCACTCTATCTCCCCCCTTCCCTTTATCTCTCTCTATCTCTCTCTCTCTCTCTCTCTCTCTCTCTCTCTCTCTCTCTCTCTCGCTCTCTTTCGTTCTATCTGTGTCTCTAGCCTTCTATCGCCCCAGTTGACGGATGTGTGAATAAAAATTTTTTCCGGATTTCGTCGTACATTGTGGAACGGTTGCTCTACTAATCTTTAGGCTCCGCAATACGCGAGAATCGGTCGTTCTGCATGAGACCGGGGCACTTTCGCAACGCGTACGATTCGCCTTTCGCATTTCGCCAAGAATTATATCCTCATTCGTCTCTTTAAAGGCACCTGCACGTCATCTTTTGGATTTTGCGTGCGGTGCACGCCTGAATACCCTTCGGCCAATCGAACCGCGATAGCTTTATGTCCGTTTGTGCTGGTTGCGATGTCTTTGTGGTCGCTATCTGGTCAAATCCGTATGGTATCCATAGCCAACAAAATCGATAGTCACTAGCCGGTCCCTTCAAAGGTATCAGGAAAGCCTTGTAAAAATTTGCATAAGTCGGGCTTTGATTCTCTAACGATTATAAACCAGCCGCTGGGCTACCCCTTGCGCTCCCTCCCGTTCGCCGAAACGCACGAGACCTGGCTCACTATGCACAAAATCGTGCAAAAAATTTGGCCATTTCGCAAATTGACGAGACGTCCTGGACACGTCTTTTCGAGGGCTTTCGATAGATGCCTAAATCGTAAAGCTCGGGCAGGTCTGAGGCCGGCTAGGGGGGATTTTTTGGACAGCCTGTAGGGCCTTCCTGGTCCCTTTAAAGGAACCAGCAAGGCAGTGTGTTTCCCTATGCATTTTCCTTGTGCGCGACGGCCGTCCCTCCGATGTGCGTATTGGCGTCCGGAGCCTTAAAGCGCGGCGTGTGCGTTGCGTGGGGCGCACGCGGCAAGGTTCATAGGAAACCCGTAGCCAACAAAGTCAATATTCAGTTGCCGATCCCTTTAAAGTGACGAGCCAGGTAGTATAGCGCGTTTCCTTATGGATGTGGCCTTGTGCGTGACACAAAAGACGTTTTATTTTCCATGTCGCGGCAGCGGCAAAATCCATATGCGATAGTGCAATTCCGCCAAATTACGATAGCGCAGAAGTTGTAGAATTTTCCTCGTTCGAGGTGTTGACGTGTAGGCGCTTCTTTGAAAATGGGTTATCTACATTTTTCGGGCTGCTTCTTCAGCGTACACTATCGCGATAAGGGAGTGAGCACAAAATTTTTCGACCCCCGCCACCGATCCATTGCATTCCAAGAAGTTTCTATATTCCCCTCAGCTGCTATTTTTGACGCAACAAAATGGGTTTTAATTTGGCAAATGTCGTCACGATCCCCGGAATTCTCAGCTTTTTGATTACGGTCGGTTTTCTAAAAATTCCGAGAGGATTGGGGGCTTTAAAATATTGAAATATCTTACTGCGAGTTAATTCAGAATTTTTCAGCTTTCCCTGATCGTCACACTACCCCTCATCACCGTTTTTATCACTGAGGGATCATTTTATGTCGAGATTTTTGCTAAGGTAAGGTTTTTCAATCTCTCTCTCTCTCACTCTCTCTCTCTCTCTCTCTCTCTCTCCTCGTCCTCCTTCTCTCTCTCTCGTCTCTCCTTCTCTCTCTCTCCCTCTCTCTCTCTCTCTCTCTCTCTCTCTCTCTCTCGCTCTCTCTCTCTCCCTTCATCTCTAGCTTGCTTTCACTATCTGCTTACTCAAATGTATTTCTCCACTCTTGCGCTGCGCAGGTTAGCTTGCTAAATGACTCAAGGCGTGTAGCTCGCTCTCTCTACTCCAACGCTCACTCTTGCTCTCTCGCGTTCTCACCCTCACCCTCTCAACTTCTGTCGCTCTGTCGCTCGCTCTCACTCCAAACCGCTCTCTCGCTCTCTCCCTTTCTCCTGGTCTCTGGTTCTCTCTCTCACCTTCTCCCTCTCTCTCTCTCTCTCTCACTCTCTCGTCTCTCTCTCATCTCGCTCTTTTCCTTTTCACATCTCTGTCTCTCCATCACTCTCTCCTACCCTCTCTCTCTCTCTCCCGCTCTATCTATCTCTCTGCTTCTCGGTGCCTTTCTTTCTCTCTTACGGTTTTTACATCCTACTTATGTAAACCGTACGTATGCGGTCGCGACAAGTGGAGCTGACCCCGAAACGCATAGAAAACCGTTAGATCAGAATTCGATCCGTCCCCTGGCCCTTCTTCGAATAATAGCTGCTCCTTTACGTTCACCATCTCACTTTTACGCCCTAAACAGCTTACTTATGTTGCTTTACGTACACCGTGTTTTTGTGGCTGCCACGATTTGAGTAGTTTGAGTATTTGACTACCTGTCACATAATTTGTCACTTTAGCATTATGGATGGTCGATTGTCTACGAGCCGTTGTTGATCGTATCGCTCGGCATCGCCCTCACGATATTGATCGGCATTTTGACGGGCAACGAGTTGGTGGATCGGTTAGGAAAGTTGAAGGTATGTTTAGAAATTCGATAGTTCCGACCTTTCCTAACTACATTCAATTTCCCAAACATTCCTATAAAGGCTGCAAAAGGGGAGCGCTTGTGAGAAATTAGGAGAGATATAGATAGAAAGAGGGAGCGCAAGAGAGAGCGAGAGAAGGTGAGGGAGAGAAAGAGAGAGAGAGAGAGAGAGAGAGAGAGAGAAAGGGGGAGGGCGGGGGGGGGTGGGGCCAGGACCGGAGAAAGGGAGAGAGCGAGAGAGCGAAATGTGTTGAATGTCCATTTAATTTGCCTTTAGACTCTCGTAGTGTACGCCATCGCCACAGTGCTTCTGATCATCTGCGGCACATTGATAGCCGTCAACGCATCAAAAGCTTCAAATATAATATGGAAGGATACACATCGATTGGCGCGCTATGTTGTAGCCACGGTAAGGCCTTTAGCTAATCTTTGTGCTTTAAAGGTCCTGAAAATGCGAGAATCGACCGCCTGGTGGTTCTTAGCGCCTTTAAAAGAACACTGCCTTGCGAACATTTTTAAAAAATTCAAGCACAAATACGGCTCGTTCCAGATATTCGTCTTCGTCGACGTCATCCTGTACTTGGGGCTGATTCTGTTGACCGTCATCTACAAATAATCATTCATCTGCATAAATTTCACTTTATTCTGGATGCACACAATTCAATTGACACAGACAAACGGGCGTGAAAATACCCTTCCACCGGCTGGGTCTAGACAACCGAGGTGACGCACCTAAACACCAGACACCTATCGTTTTTGGCCGAAACGTCAAGCTTTTAGGGCTAACAAAATGGGGGTACGATCATTACTTCTAAAATCATTACTTCTAAAAGTCATTACTTCTAAAAATCATTACTAGAGATGTTACGAATCAAGTAATATAAAGACCAAGTAAATTTGCTTGAACAACTTTATTTGCATCTGAAATCTTCAAGTAAATATAAAATTATTTGACTCCGTTCGCTTGAATAAGCATCAAGTAAAATAAAATTAATTGATTTACTTGATCTTGATTGATTTGGGAGAATTACTTGATTTTCAGCGAAATTACTTGATTTTGTGCAAATTCGCAATGCAAATCAGGCAATTGTGCCGCGAACCCAGTAAATTAGCATGCGATCATGTCATAAAGTTCATTACCATCCGAAAAATGCCAGAATTCCTGAAAGCTATTGTTTGATCAATTAAATCAAGTAAATCAAGTAATCTTACTTGGTTCTTTCTCGAGCGGAGTCAAATAATATTATGTTACTTGGTCATGCGCTCAGCCCCATCCAAATAAAATAATATTGTGCCATTGTATGCAAATAATCTTGATTGTTAATTGATTCTTAACATCTCTAATCATTACTTCTAAAAACGTTTCTTCTAAAATTTGGTATGCCGGATTACCAGTTTTTCGGCACATTTATGCCCAAAAATATGCTTAGAATTTTAGAAGTAACGACTTTTAGAAGTAATGACTTTTAGAAGTCATGATTTTAAAAGTAATGATTTTAGAAGTAATGATTTTAGAAGTAATGATGGGTAGCCAACAAAATGAGATTAACACGCGTCAATTTGGAGTTGTCGAGAAAGTGAAAGCTATAGACCACCAGCACCTTTTGAGATACCGTAACCCGGCCCTGCCAGGGGGACTTCAACGGCCCTTTAATGTGTTTCCTAACCCAAAGCTGGCTAGCGGAGATCATTTGGGGATGGAAAGGGCAGGCTGGCAGAGATCATTGGGGAATTAAAGGGTTTGCAGCGATAATTTATGGCACGGAAAAAATTTAAATTGTTTCTTCAGTCTCTTTTCGAGCCTTTTCATTTTCGCACAAGATCTGCACCTCGAAAATTGTCGGAATTGCGTGTCATCCTAATGGGTTTCGTCTCCAAAGTTTTTCTATGTGCTCACGGGACTGGCAGGGACTGGGCACCCATCTTGGGGCCAACCCGAAAAGAGTCCAGCCCCACCCCCCTTACCCTGGCGCAGTGGACCAGACGGGTGGCGCGTGGGACCCCCGTTATTGACCCAGTTCGGTCCGAAATGCCATTTGACCCCGAATTTTTGGCGCGCACCACCGAATTTCAAAAAATTTTTTTCAATTTTTCAAATAAAAATTTTTTGCCGTTTTTTTAGCTTTATCTTTATGAATTGCTCTTGTTGTCACGTCTCATTTTGTTTCTAATTGTTTCTGACCTGAATTCGACTTAGTTTCTTGCTTTTTTTTGATGGAATCCAAGGGTTTTTTCGTGTTTTTAGCTTTATCTTGGCAAATATCTCTCTCCTTCACGCCTCATTTTGTTTCTAATTGTTCCTCACGTGAATTCCGTTCGGTTTCTTGCTTTTCGGATGTAATTCCACGGTTTTACATGAAAAATACTTCTTGTTTCAGGGTTTTCGGAGGTGTTCAGCCGAGTTGCTGGCCGGTGGACGGCACGGATTCGCTGTCAACGGCGAGAGGCAGCCACCATGATGGTGAATCCGCGATGAGGAGGGTAAGGGGCATTTTGTGTTTTATTTATTATGTATTTTCGACGGAGAATCAAACTTATGGAACGATAACTTAAGGCTAATCAAAAAAAAAGACTTTTGTTATATAAACTGTTCCAGGCGAGCGCACCACGGCTTCATCGTGCGGGAAGTGCGTTTCGGAGTGACCCAGCCACGGACCTACTTGGCGGAAGGCGAAGGCGGCGATTTCGGTTGGTTTCTTTTGTTAATTGCTCTGGTTACGGATTGGCTGGCTTGGCTCCCCATTGTAACGGGCAGGCTAGCAGACCCCATTGAGGAATTTATTTTTAATTTGAGCTCCATCGACTAGGAATTAGCTCGATTTCGAGTTGAGAAATTACGGTAGCCGGTAGCTTCGCAGTAAAAATTGAGGAATAGGTGTTAATCCTTTCTTACGGGTTACGGTCGGGGCAGACTGGCGGTCGCCATTTGGAAATCCATTCCATTTCTTTGTGACGGCGTACTGTAGGGGGTGGGCTAGCCTGGAGAATTGAGGAATCGGTCCTAAATCTGTCAAAACGGTTACGATAGGGGGGTAACGGGTAGGCTAGCAAACCCCATTGAGGAATTTATTTTTAGCTTGAGCTTCGTCGACTAGGAATTCCTTACTGTAGGGGCAGACTAGCAGTGAAAATTGAGGAATCCTTTCCGTTTCTTCGTTACGGCGCGCTGTAGGGGATGGGCTAGCCTCGAGAATTGAGGGATCGGTCCTAAATCTCTTAAAACGGTTACGGTAGGGGGGTAACGGGTAGGCTAGCAAACCCCATTGGGGAATTTATTTTTAAGTTGAGCTCCATCGAAGGAATTAGCTCGATTTCGAGTTGAGAACTTACGGTAGCCGGTGGCTTAGCTGTGAAAATTGAGGAATATGCGCGAAGCCTGTCTGACGGGTTACTGTAGGGTTCGATTTCATCATAACGGCTGCGGTAGGGGGTAGACTGGCAGGTAAAATTGAGGAATCGGTCTTAAGTATGTCCAAAAAAGTTACGGTAGGGGGTAACGGGCAGGCTAGCAGACCCCATTGAGGAATTTATTTTTAATTTGAGCTTCGTCGACTAGGAATTCCTTACTGTAGGGGCAGACTAGCAGTGAAAATTGAGGAATCCTTTCCGTTTCTTCGTGACGGCGTACTGTAGGGTCAGCTAGCCCGGCAAATTGCGGAATCGGTCCTAAATCTCTTAAAACGGTCGTGGTAGGAGGAAACGCGTAGGCTAGCAGGCCCCATTGGGGAATTTATCTTTATTTTGGTTTTCGGCTTCATCGGCTGATAATTACTTACGGTTACTAGCGGTGACAATCCAGGAAATCGGCTCGATTTCGTCAAAACTGCTTACTGTAGGGGGGTAGGCTGGCAGGTAGAATTGAGGAATCGTCTGCATCGGCTAGTAACTTTTGTTGTCGAGGCATACTAGCACTCACCATTTAGGAATTAGCTCAATTTCTTCGTGACGTTTTGGGGGAAAAATGCAGGAAAAGCTGAATTTATTTTTGTTTTCATGTTTAGCTTCATCGGCTAGTGATCACTTACTGTAGTGGCGGGCTAGCATGGGCGATTCAGGAATCCGTCCGGGTTGCGCGTCGCACTTAGTAGTTCGGCGTAGATTTAGGGTCGAGGGTAGGGTGCCGCATTGACTAGGGAATGGTCTCCACTCGGCCTCGAATTTCGAGTTGAAAGATAGCTCATCTTGTAGAGCTCGACGAGACGAATCGATTGATGTAACTTTTAGCTGCGGATACTGTAATACAACAAAGTTACAGCCGTTTAAAGTTTTTACCCCGACCTTCATATGCCCTTCCCTGATCCCCTTCAATGTGGTCCAGTGGCCGAGCGGTTAGGAACTCGCCTCCCGGGCTGGGGGTCGAGGGTTCGGATCCTCTCGCCGTTTTAACTTTTTGCTTTTTTGGCTCAAGGGTTACTCTTGGCTTTGTGAAGATCTGTGTGTTTTGCGCAAAAAGCAAAAAGTTAAAACGGCGAGAGGATCCGAACCCTCGACCCCCAGCCCGGGAGGCGAGTTCCTAACCGCTCGGCCACTGGACCACATTGGAGGGGATCAGGGAAGGGCATATGAAGGTCGGGGTAAAAACTTTAAACGGCTGTAACTTTGTTGTATTACAGTATCCGCAGCTAAAAGTTACATCAATCGATTCGTCTCGTCGAGCTCTACAAGATGAGCTATCTTTCAACTCGAAATTCGAGGCCGAGTGGAGACCATTCCCTAGTGAGGAGAAGCTTGGACTTTATCGCCCACATCTTAATCTTATGCGTTCTTTGCGAAATGTCGAAAATCATCATGTCGAATTCATAATGTCGAAATTTCATAATGTTGAATTTCGTAATGTCGAAATCGAAAATATCTAAATTCAGAATGTCTAGATTCAGAATGCCGAAATTCAGAATGCCAAAATTCAGAATGTTGAAATTCAGAATGCCAAAATTCAGAATGTTGAAATTCAGAGCGACGACTGAAGCTAGTTTTTCCGGAAACCTAAAAACCTATACAACAGATTTCGACAGTCTAAATGCATTAAATTATGAAATTTTGAAATTCGACGTTATGAAATTTCGAAAACAAGCTAGCAAATCAGATCTTATTGCTTACCTTTGGAAAGACGGATTTTTCAGGTGCCCGGCGGAGGCGACGGCACCGACCCGATGATGGCCCCGACCTGATGATGGCGGCAACGACGGGTCAAGGGGAGTCTCGGCCAACGAAAAGCAGCGCGGACACGCCGATGGTATCGTTTTCTCTATAACATCATATGCATGAATGAAAAATTCAACTTATCTTGCTCTTTCCTCTCTCGTGCATGAATTTGGTCCCATCTAGCGCCGTTTTTCTCACCTCCACTGGTCGCTCGCTCCCGACGCACTCGTAGAACTTGGCGCCGCAAAACCTGAAATTATGATTCGAACGTGGAAGACATATATTCTGAAGAGGACCGATAGGAATTAGATAGAAAATACGAGATGACGATAGATTTTTGTCAAAAAGGATTTTCGGTCTTTTTTAGGCGTTTTTTCACGGCGGGGTGAAAGAGAGCAAGTGCTGAAAAGGGGTCTTGAGCAGATGTTAATCATTTAATTGATTTTAAGATAAAGATAGGGCCTAAATTATTGATCCGGCGGAATAGAGAGCGAGCGAGTGAGGTCTTCTTTCCCTTTAATGAGCCACCCATAGGCCGAAAACACTTTGTGGATGCGCTTGGGGTAGGAATGCAAGCGAGTATAATTAAAAATAATAATTTTGACGCTTAATAAACAATATTTTTCCTTCTTTCTTGCAAATTCAAGTTTTTTTGCCAATCAATTACGTGATTTAATAGGAAGTCGAAGCACTCGAACTGGGGTACCGTGGATGGCTTTGGAATTGGCTGAATTTTCTTTCTGATTTTGATCGCGTTTTTCCGCTTGAAAACAAGCCTAATTTTTGCTTCTTTTGCAACAGATGTTGATAATTCTCACAGTTCTTATGCGACGATTCCAAAAAATTTCCGGGGGCGGTTCTCGCACTCTCTCTCTCTCCATCTATGGCGCTCTCTCTCTCTCTCTCTTGAGCACAGATTTCCGTCTGGTGTGAACCTGTTCATGATCATGTCAATTTAGGTAATGCGTCGGCTGGCCTTCGTATTTGCCGATGAGGATACAGCCGGTGACTTCTTCGGCAACAAAAGTGTGCCGATCCTGGAGTATGAATACGAAAGAGGCCCCGATAAACATCTGGAGGTTTGGTTCTTAGACTCGCGAGTAACAAATTTAGGCGTTGGCTGACCGAATTACCGGATTCATTGACTTGACGATCTGCTACATTCATGTTGCTGGCACTGATTTCTTCAAAGAGCTCTACAAGTTCTTCTTCTATACAGAGGTAACTCCCGCGAAATTTCTAAAACTTTTTCGTTTAGCCGAACAATTTCCTGGTGACTACGCTCGACGATGGCCAAGAAGGAATTTCACAAAATAACATCGAGTAGGGTCAATTTCTGTAGCGATATTTTTTTTGTTTAGGCTTCTCGGCGAACCAGGACAAGAACAAATGCGCCTCATGATGAGTTCACGCTCGCCCGGTTATGGGTTCCCAGCCACGAAACAAGGAGAACGCTTTGACGAACTTCACCCGTGGCACAGCCTCGTCGTGCTCCAGTTCTGCTGTCAGCCGTATTCACCGACGTCGATCACCACAAACGCACGCCGCCAATTCATCTCCGAAGATTTCGTCCTATTGAATATCATTGATGTTCAAGCCAGCGCCGGTAACAAGATCTTCAAAATAATCGGAATTGCGCTCGACGGCAAATGGAATGCCCGCCGACTAACCGATGTCAATTCATGGTCCGATCTCCTCGTTTTTCCGATCAATATTTCTTTTATCTGTTTTTTGGATATAGCCGAACTGATGTAGCTGAAATTTGATACCTTTATTTGTAATTCCCACGGCGATTTTAGAACATGTTATGCCAATATTCCCCGACTTGATCTGAATTTCCTAGATTGTCACTTGATTCATCTTTTCGTGTGTACTTTGCATAAAGCAGATTGCCTTTACTGTCTACATCGGTTTTTAGAATGAGAATTTTGATTCTACGTGCGTCATCGTAATCGGCAAATCCGCAAAGAGGTCGCGCGGTTTCCCAATTTGTAATTTGACTTTATCTTAGACATTGGTGAACGGCTTGGACGGCATCTTGTAGGAAATCATTGGCAAGGCGATAACCTTCAACGTCTCTAGGTGCAATAGCGGCTTTTCCGTGGAATATTTAGGAAACAGTGGATTGATGAAAGCGGTTGAAAGCCTTATCGGATTGGCGGAGGATAGATTAACAATTTTGATGGTTGCGTTTTGAATGACGACCGTCCTCATGGCGTGGCGAAGCTGAGTTTCAAAGGTCTTTTAATATCCGGCGGGCTCGGAGCCGCGACTTCCAAGGTTATTTGTGCAATAACCCGAAAATTACGGTGATTTGTCACCGGATCTTTTGGAAACAATACGTAAGAGCAGCTGCTTTCGTAACGCGCATCTGCCAAACCAGGCAAGAAAGTCGTTGAACATTTTTTCAGGTTACTTTTGAGGATGATAAGAAGCGGGAGGGGTAAAGTCACTACCCCCGAAAGAGAACATCCTCGCACAGTTGAATTACTTTCGGATGGGCTCGGATGCGAACCCGCGACGTTTACGTGGCAAGCGAGCACCGCTTTCAGGAAATCGTCGACTTTATACTGCCAGCGTTTTTCCTGCTACCTTAGCCTGCAGTCTCAATACAAGATTTTGGAGTTTTGAGATTTTTATTGCTAAGATGAACGGTTCGGTGTCGGCATCGTCACATCAAGCATCAACGACCAAACCGGATGGACATACACCTAGAAAAATACCGGGGGTTTTCTGGGAATAACGCAGTCCAGGAAACGCAGCGCATACCAACCGTATATGATTTCGGACATGCGTCACGGTTGAGATTTTCGCGAATCATCCGCCTGATGAACTTGTCCTCTCGGAAGAGTAGGCTACTTTGAGCTCGTAGCATTACCGTAACACCTAGATTAGCTTTTCAGGCCCTGTTTACCTATATAAGATTTTCCTTCTTTTGGACAAAGTGCTTGGTGATGCAAAGGCTATTGTAAAATCGAAGTCCCCACCTCCTCTCGGATGATCCACTCGAAAGTAGTTCGCCGCAAAGGAATACAGCTTTTCTTTACAAGGAGTAGTCGGAGCTTCCGGAAACTAAAACAAGATGAGGGAGGGCGAAACAGCGAGATAGAAGAGAAAGAGATAGTGATAGCAGATAGCGAGCGAGAGATACAGAACGAGGGCGAGAGAAAAATAGAGAAAGATGGAAAAAGAGGGATGAATAGCGGGAGAGAGCGCGCGTTAAAGAGGGAAGCGCGCGAGAGGAGAGCGAGAGATAGAGAGAGAGGGGGTGAGAGGGTGAGAGAGATAGAAAGAGAGAGAGAGACAGAGAGAGAGACAGTGAAAGAGAGAGAGAAAGAGAGAGAGAGAGAGAGAGAGAGAGCGGGCGGCTTACGTGGCGATCAGAAGACGTATTGATCCGTGAGATGGCTTGATGATGCTTCACCGGGTCGAGGGGTTGAATATGTCCCTCCCATTCCAACTGAACACCGAAATTTTGAAAACTTTTTTCCTCACTCACCTGAAATTTTTGCGTAAATTCGAAAAATTCGCTCGGTGTGAGCTGAATTTCGGGAAACGCATAGATTACACCAGGCGCTAAGGATTCGCGTTGCTCCAGCAACATCTAAAAACGTTTTTAAGGGCTAGCGCTGGACCCGCCGGGGATTTGGATCCACTTATGACAACATGGACATGGGACAAGCCGTTTTTGACCCTGCCGATTACTGTAAACACATCGCGAAAAACCTTCCGACAAAGTAGGCATTCACGGATTTTAAAATCGTAATTTATTGATCAAGACAAACCTTTTTTGAGATTTTGATATTGCCATCGGGTTAACAGTTTCATAACTGACATCGACACAAGTTTTCGGAAAATTTTATGTATCCCGTTCGAACTACCAGCAATTTCGCGACCGGGCATGATTTTGAGACACTTTGTACATTTTTACTACCTTTCCGCCTAATACAAATCTTTACCAACTAAAGCAGCCTACATGAAAACGCGTAGCGGCGTCATGAGTAGACAGAGTGGTCCAACGAAAAGCCTGTGTCGGCCAGCGTCTGCATAAATCACCTGGGTCGTTCGAACCATCGCGAAATATCTGGAAAGCGGGATTCGGTTTTAGTGATTGATCAACAAATTAAACATCTCAGCCGTGCTGCGGCCCATACCTTATTATCGAACAAATACTGGGGTCTCCCCTAACCCCCTCCCCCCCCCCACGCTACAGCGGTTCGCAGGAGTGACCGCTATGGGGGCATTTGCACACCATTCGAAAGCTCTCGAAAAGGCGAGAAAACCAGCGGGTTTTGGTTTCTCAGATTTCATCTCATTCTATCGATATTCAACGTTTTTATGAAAAAAGTGACTTTTCGGTACTCGTCGGAACAAGGGGTGGGGGAATAACGGGGGGGATAACGGGGGGAATAACGGGGGGGTCGAGGTGGGGAATCATAATTCCTATTTTTTTCAGTGCTCTGAGATTTCGCGAGTGCCATTGGATAGAGCATCAGAAAATATACAAAAATAATTATTTTCAGCACGAAAAAATTTAATATAAAAGTTTTGTAGCATTAAAACTTTAGTTGAAACATATGGGCACCACATAGGATAACGGGGGGGCGACCTATTTTTGGCGCTTTGAATAGTTTCGATATTTGGAAAATGGCATTCGATTGAGGGCTAAAAAATACACTAAGAGCTTTTTTATAGCCAGAAAAAACCACATTAAAATCATTTTTATTACAGAAAAACTTTGTTCCCCCGTTCGGTTTGTAGCAACCCGTTGAAATTGGATACGACCGCGCCTCGCGAGAGGGCAGTACTTTTTTGGGACGCCCTGTATCAAGATGCTCGCTGAATATGTAGATCAGCTTTCAACGACGCTTGTTCTCATAGCCTGTTGGTGATTTAGTTTTTCATATCAAGCATTATTTTTGAAAAAACCAACATATAGTGGTGGCTGATCGACACAAGCAGGGCGGCAACCCATCAATCGTTGCACTTTGGCAAGTACTTCGTTGCACACGCGACGTGGGATACATCTGTCGACGTGGCGCAGCGCTCCGAGCACAGCATTCAACTGAAGCGCATCGAGATGTGATGTGATATCATATCGCCGGTGTAAAGGTAAAAACGTATTAAAATCATTGCAGCTCCCTTAAAAACCGTGAGTTAAAGGGGCTCCGAAATCGCATAATTTTTGCCTCTGTTTAGACGTAAAAAGGCTCTAATTTAAAAATTCTGACACTATTTCCTTATTCCTCACCGAATTTAGATCAGTCTAGACCTCTTAATATTAAAACTGATCAGAGAATCGCCGAGATCGAGAGATTGGATGCCTTACAAGGCATTACGACATGTAATCGCCGCCCACCCAAAAAGTCGTTTTCGCCCCATAAACATTTCTGTTTTCCTCAAATATTTTGCGTTTTTTGGCAACGAAATAACCTTTCTGGCACTTCTCGGTAGTGACCATTACGTTTTTTGACCGGTCGGTTCAATTCCAGCACGGATGAATTCGACTTCGAAGCCCCTTTAAGGTTTTTCGTTTTTTTATTGGGACGCCCTGTGGGATATTTTGAGCAGACACGAACGCACAGACGCCTGACATGACATGAAGTCCGTGGACTTTACTAGCGATACGGACCTGTATGGGACGTCGCCGTTGCTTCGAGCCGGGAGCCCGGGCTGGCTGAAATTAGGCTATAAGGTTAGAATAGGTGCTTAAAAATTTTGCGGGCACCGGAGGGTTGGTCTGCGTCCCGTCCGGACCGGGGACGCGGGACCGTCACCTTCATTTGCATAAAATTAGGGGACGGCTGGGGACGCGTCCGGGATGGGACGGACAGACGGGACGGTCAGCGTCACCCCGTCCCCGATGCAAATGCGGAATCATGCAAATGATTTGCCTGCGAGTTAGGTAGAGTTTCCTCTGGGTCTCGCCCGCGTATCTCTAACTGTAACCCTCTTTTGGTCGAAGTGGAAATTCCGTACGTGAGATAGTACATCTTGTGCAGAATTTTTTGCTGATTCCGAATCCGCTTTGAAAAGTTGCGGAACACTTCAGATTAAAAAGTTACAAGCGTTTTTAATACCCAAAATGCCACAAATCGCTTACTTTAAAACGTTATAAAAATTCCGTAAAATACTTTTGGGGGGAGAATAAGCCATTTTCCGGGGTAAAAAACGTGCTCTTTTGAATGGGCTATCTCACAAACCCGTAGCTCGAAATTTCGAAACTTCCGAAAATCGACCATCTTGGGCAAGGGTCCGCCAAAAAAAACTTTTTGCAAATTTTGAGCCACAGGTTCGTGAGGTAGCCCATTCGAAAGAGCACGCTTTTTTAGCCCGGTAAATGTGTTAATTTCCTCCCAAAAGTATCTTACGGAATTTTTAGAACGTTTTAAAGTAAGCGTTTTGTGGCATTTTGGGTATTAAAAACGCTTGTAACTTTTTAACTTGAGGGGTTCCGCAACTTTTGAAAACGGATTCGGAATCAGCAAAAAATTCTGCACAAGATGTGCTATCTCACGTACGGAATTTCCACTTCGACCAAAAGAGGGTTACAGTAAGGGAGACAAAAATACATGCTACGCACTAGTCAGATCGGGTTAAAAGTGGTACCCAGATGGCGTCGGCGCTGCGGGTTATCGCGATTTTTTGGAATTCACTGCCAAACTTAAAAACTCCAGATTTACAAGTTATACGGCAAACATTCTGTTAATATTGCTGACTCTACATGCCAGGGTATAAGCACTTCATCGGAATCATCGAGGCAAACATACGTCTCGACTCCCGGCGGGTATCATGTCCATGAACGGCGTGCCGTCGATTGACTAAAAAAGCGCATTCGAATGCAGCAAAATGGCTCTTTAAAACACCTCATAATGTTTGGAGAAAACTTACCATCGTAGAATAATTCGAGCCCCTCAATCGTAAATGGAGGTTTCGCACCAACGAAATGCGGCAGATCAAGCGGTAAAGCGGGCGAAAGAATCCTCGCCATCGCATGCGGTATTGACTTAATGGGATGAGGAAACTCTAGAATTATTACAGAGGGATGCGAGAGAGAGAGAGAGCGAGCGAGAGAGAGAGGTGAGAGTTGGCTAGCAAGAGAGAGACAGAGTGAGAAGAGAACTTGATAAAAAATAAGAAGGAACGATACAGAAAAAAGCGAGAGAGAGAGAGAGAGAGAGAGAGAGAGAGAGAATCATAAGGAGAAAAAGAAAGAGACTTACCGCACCGGCTTCTTGTCGGTATATGGCTCACGCCCCAGAAAATGCCGCTCTGTCATGTAGCGATCGTATCCCGGTTCCTCCGCATCCAAGGGAATACTACAGGAAATAGAACAGATACAAAGTTAAAGCTAAATTCATGTGGAATTTCTCGAATCCCGTGTTGAGCTGGAGGAGTTTCCGAATTAAGACAGGAACTGACCATTTGCCAAGAACATGGAAAATCTGATTGCTGATACTGCTCACACATATTGTGGCGCCCTGTCGTGTACGGATGCTGAACTCGTATCTCTCGGAGATCAACTGAAAAAGGTGGAAACTTTTTCTAGCTTCCTGAGGAATGTCCTGATAAGTGTTAGTGTGCCGCCTGCGGAAAAGCGTCAGTTCCGTCAACGCCCCTCCCCCGCCCACGATAATGCACTAGTTCGCACCAAAAGCGGGAGTACAGCTGTGAATCTTGTTGTTAGTGGCTGGCATAGTGCGTTTTGACGGCGCAGACGCGAAGCATTACGCGTGCCGCCTGTCTGCACGAACCAAGCATGATATTTTTTGGCATGTCAAGCGTACGCGATGCGCGCGGCGGGCGCTGCAAAATTCATGGAGAAGCCTCGGCCCTGCCTGGCCGATCCCTTTAAAGGGCACGTTCAGGGACGTTGTTTTGGTTTTTGCCGCGGCCGGGGGTCGAACCCGCGGCGCCCACTCGGGAGGCACGGATGGATGCCACTGAGCCACAGCTACAACCTAGCGAGGGCGAGGGGCGCCCCACGCCGCAAAGGAGGGGGAATCGCCTGTCACAGCACGGGCATGCTGTGCGCGCGGTCCCTACGTCCATAGGGTGTACACGTTGGGACGAGTACACGGCCCCTCCCTGAACGTGCGCTTTAATCGAGAAGTATCCACGGAGGTAAGCGCGGGAAGGTGACATTATGACTGACGAACGATGAACGGAATCCTACTCGCTCAGCTGCCTCATTCGGCATAACGAGAGCGTGTATCGTCAGTGCATCACACTGGCCAGGAAACAGCCCCCGTCGCTTCACTTCATTCCTAAATTTTGAAAGTTGTATTGTGCATTTTAAAATGCGAGCCATTGATTTTTTAGTTTCAATTTTCGCCCCCGAGAAGTATTTTTCCACGATGCCTTTCTTTTTTTTATTTTGAGGTTCTGATTTATTTTATGTAACCTATCTGATAAAGAATTTTTGAATATGTTGGCGATATCTTTTTTTGCAAAATCGGCCGGGAAAAAAACAAAATAATCGAGGTCAAAATTTGTCGATTTTAAAGAAAGAAATTTGACAGATCACTTTGAAAGTGTTATATCCCAAGCTTTAAAGACCAGTAGCAAATTTCGACAACGAGGTGATGATCAATGTGGTCGATTCTATCGCTGTACAAATTTTAAGCCAATTCTGCGTCCGGTTTATTTGGGCTGTCCCAGTTAGATGTCTTCCCGAGACACGTGCCATTCGCAATTGTTCGTCCGTAAGTGCGTGGCTTTTCCGGGAAAATTCCGGTCAGCTTGGCCGTTTTTAGCGCTTCCCATCCCATTTAAAATCGGCCTTTAGATAAGCCAGGAAGTAATAAGACAAAAAATCTACTAAAAAGTACCTGAATCGCTTGGTGGTCTTCATGAGCATGACCAACTCGTCGGGGTCCATTTTGGTCAGCACCAATTGCTGCAAGTTTCCAGCCAGCATCCCGAACACCGGCATCCTTTCCTGGAAACGAGGCGATTAGCCGCATCTCGGGGGTCAAACCTCAGGGTGTCCCAAAAAAATCGACGCCCCTCTAGCGGTCGGGGGAATTTCGGATCGGGATGATTTTTACACCATTCGAAAGCTCTGGAAAAGGCCAGAAAACAAGCGCTTTTCGTTTTGCAAAAATTTTTAGCCTGCTGTCGATATTCAAGAAAAGAGGAAAATCAGCGTCTTCCTGTTTGCTTTAGCAAGCAATTCCATGCTGATTTTGCATAAAATCTGCCGTTTTCATGGATTTTGGTCCTACATTTAGCGAATAACAATCTTTTTCTGAAAAACGAAAGGTGCTTTTGTTTTCTCGGCTTTCCGAGAGCTTTCGATAGATACCTAAATCATCACAATCGGACATGACTGCGGCCCGCCAGAGGGGGTCGATTTTTTTGGGACACCTTGTATTTGTCAAAAAATCATGGGGCATCTTCGGCAAGTGCCAGAAATTCGTGTGCATTGCGAAAAGTCGAGGAAATTTTAAAAAGGCCGAAATCTTTTAGGGACTAAATCATCTTCTTGCAATCCAGGGGGATTACAGGTCGTAACCATCACGCAGCTTTATATTAAAAGGCTATGGATTTAGATTCTAGTGAAAAGCAAGAAGGCTGGCGTAATTATCGCGTTTATCAACGAACAATCGAAGTATCATGGAATTAGAGCAGCTGATAATGAAGGGCGGGAATCCTTTTCGAAGCGCGCCACATTTTAGGGGGTCACAGCGAGACAGGCGGCATTAATGAAATAGACAGATACACGACGGCGCACGGTAGTTGAGCTGTTTATTGACTTGGTCGCATAGGTACAAATCGTAGTGTTTAGGCCCGAAAATTTGCATGTGGCCGGGCCGGCGCTCGGCTTGGTCGCGGACACGGCCGGTTATAAATCACTTGCAGCCAAAATATTCATGCAAATACGAAAAATATTACTTTAGAGTTTAGAGTCTTTAGATAGATTGGAGTTTAGATAATGCCTCGCATTTTAAAGGCATTTGCATGGCATCACTATTGTGTTTCACAATTCGCGACGCGACGATCCCAACGACGATGATTGGCGACGCGACGATTCACACTACTTTTGTGGCTATCGATACTTCGATTCTGCCGGCTCCGACAAATGAAGCGCGTCCTTTGTTTTTTTTTTTGGTTACGTGATGCGTCACGATCCGGAGAGCGCCACGACCCCGAGCCGTCGAAAGCGATAGGAACGTTTTGCCCTCTTTTTTAAGGGGGATGTGAAATGCGTTTTCTGGGTAATTTTTCCATGCAGATAACGTAATCTGGCGACTGGAAGATGGCTTCAACGGTCCTTTAAAGGGCTGTTTTTTCCACGAATTCTAGAACGAATACATTAACCATAATTTCTTGGGCGCGTCTTTCTGAGGGTGAGACATGTCAGCAGCGACCGTTTAGGAATCGACTTCATTTCCGATAGAGGGGTTACTGTAGGGGCAGGCTAGCACTGACCATTTAGGCATCAACTCGCGGGGTTCTTCTCCCGTTAAAGGGGCGAACAAGGTATGATTCTGGATTGCTGGCCACGGATTCTCTAGGTACAGAATTTTTTTTAGAGCTTCCCGAAATTCCTTGCAGCGGTGTTTTGAATGGCGCGGTGTAGCTGTCTAAACTTAGCGGCAAGGAGGGGTGGATCGCGGCCCTATCACTTTTAAAGGGACGAGCAAGGCAACAACTGGTCTTCGTGATGCTGAGGTATCGACAACTGCGCGTTACTCCAAAGGACTTGCCGGTCAGGTAATTAAGCCAATGCAAAAATCCTACAAGATGGAGGCTTATTTGGAATGTCGCGTAGCTGTCTAGACCTAGCGGAACAGTGGGGTCGACCCTCGCAGATTCCTTTTCCTTTTAAAGGGACGGTAAAGCATCTCTCGGTTTTTGTGAGCTATAGGTTTTCCTATGAATTTCACCGAGAGCCCGAGACCACGGAATCCAGATAGCCGGCTTCGCAATTTTTGCACGAATCTTGAAATGCCTGGTAAGTTCATGAAAAAATTTTTAGAAATTTTTTAGTAAAAAAACTTTTTCCCCCTACAAAAACTATCGAAAATTTCGAAAAACACGAAATTTTGATCAAAAGACGGCCATTATTCGGCGAAAAACCGTTATGATTTGCATTTTGTAATAGAAATTTGTAAAGTTTTTGCGTTTAGGAATAGCAAGAAACAACTTATCTTTTAGCTACTTATATTTAATAAAACGGCAGTATGCTGCCCCCCCCCCGGTAATGCGAAAGATCCCGGAATGCTGTTTCTTTTGAGGTGCCGGTGTAGATGTCTAGACCTGGTGGCGACAAAGGTGTCGATCCTGGCGGTGCCTAGTCCCTTTAAAAACGCACGGCCTTGCTAACATTTTTAAAAAATTCAAGCACAAATACGGCTCATTCCAGATATTCGTCTTCGTCGACGTCATCCTGTACCTGGGGCTGATTCTGTTGACCGTCATCTACAAATAATCACCTATGTGCATAAATTTCACGTTATTGTGGATGTACACAATTCATCTGTTATGAAGCTTAACTCTGGGTTTTCAAGGAACCCGGAAGCGTGTGAATATACCCTCTCACCGGCTGGGTCTAGACAACCAAGGTGACGCACCGAAACACCATACACCCATCGTTTTTGGCCGAAACGTGAAGCTTCTAGGGCTAACAAAATGAGATTAACACGCGTCAATTTGAAGCTGTCGAGACCTGGCAGACGACGGGGCCAATTTTCCGGTGTCCAGGATACTTTAAAGGATGAGTTAAAACCTCGTGAAAGCTGTAGACCACCAGCACCTGTTGAGATACCGTAACCCGGCCCTGACAGGGGACTTCATCGGCCCTTTAATGTGTTTCCTAACCCGAAGCAGGCTAGCAGAGATCATTTGGGAATGGAAGGGGCAGGCTAGCAGAGATCATTTGGGAATGGAAGGGGCAGGCTAACAGAGATCATTTGGGAATGGAAGGGGGCAGGCTAGCAGAGATCATTTCGGAATGGAAGGGGCAGGCTAGCAGAGATAATTTGGGGATGGAAGGGCTTTCAGCGACAATTTAGGGCACCGATATCTTGGTTTATTCTTTTCATTCATTTCACTGATATTTCATTTATTGGGAAGTAACGTAGCAGCGATTCTTTAGGAACCGTATCGCTTTTTCGGACCGTTTTTTTGATGTATGGGCAGGCTAGCAGTGTACCAGACAGTTTCTTGTTCTTGTCTTGTCCAGTCATTGACCTCAAAAATTGTCGCAAAACGATGGATTTCGTCTCCAAAGTTTTTCTATGTGCCCACGGGACAGGCAGGGAGTGGGCACCCATCTTGGGGCCAACTCGAAAACATTCCAGCCCCTCCCCCCTTACCCTGGCGCAGTGGGCCAGACGGGTGACGCGTGGGACCCCCGTTATTGACCCAGATCGGTCCGAAATGCCATTTGACTCGAATTTTTGGCGCGCACCACCGGATTTCAAAAATTTTTTCACATTTTTGCAAAAATTTTTTTTGCCGGTTTTTTTAGCTTGATCTTTATGAATTGCTCCTGCCTTCACGTCTCTATTGTTTCTAATTGTTTCTGACATGAATTCTACTTGATTTCTTGCTTTTGTTGGATGGAATTCAAAGCTTTTTTCGTCTTTTTTAGCTTTATCTTGGCAAATATCTCTCTCTTTCACGCCTCATTTTGTTTCTAATTGTTCCTCACGTGAATTCCGTTCGGTTTCTTTCTTTTCGGATGTAATTCCAAGGTTTTACATGAAAAATACTTACTTTTTCAGGGTTTTCGGAGGTGTGCAGCCGAGTTGTTGACGGTTGCGGCCGCGGATTCGTTGTGGACCTCGGACGGCAACATCAATGACGATAATTGGACAATTTGGCTGGTGAGGAATTATTTTGTGTTGTATTTATCATCTATTTTCGACGGAAAATCAGGATTTTGCGGATTCAGATTGAATTTTTCTGTTTTTTTTTGGGTTTTTGTTAAATGGCTTTTTCAGGCAGCAACCGGGATGAGACGTGAAGAGGAGCGGAACGAGAGCGGAAGCGGAGCGACGACAGCAAGCCGCACAAGAGCAGGAGCTGGACCCAACTAGAGAAGATACGTTTTTTTTTATACTTTTCGGCTAATCTTTTTTTATCGGTAGAGGCGAAGGCGGACGCGTGAGGATCGGGCGCCATCTGAGGGATCTTCTGCCGACGCGAGATGACGATGCTGAAGTTGTGTAGATGACGAAAAGTAAGGTACGTTGTTTTGTTTCAATTTCTCGAGTCAGGGATTAGACTTTTTATGGATTTTCTATAAGTGGTAGGCTAGCAGTGGTCATTTGGAAAATTGAGGCAAGTTTTCATAGTTTCTTACCGAAATGACATACGAGCAGTTGGAATTCGGAAACTGGCGAACTCCGCTTGGGGCTTTCTTGAGCAAGGGGTAGGCTAGCAGTGGTCATTTAGGAATTGACGCAATTTTGCATAGTTTCTTCTTGCAAGGAAACACTAGCAGTAAAAATTTGGAAATACGTTAGCTCTGTTGGGGTTTTTTGAGCAAGCGTGGACTAGCAGTGATCCTTTGGGAAACGTTGGCTATCAGAGATCAATTTTGAAACGAAGGAAGCGTGTGGTAGTTTTTTTGGGCAAGATTTAGGCTAGCGATTTTCAGCCGACATGAATTTTAAAATGTAGGAAACGTTTGTTAAAACTCTATTTGCAGGATCGCATGGAAGAGGCGGGGACGACTTTTCAACGCGCCGCGCAACCACTTCTCAGCGACGTTGCACATCCCAAGATCGTCAGCCGGCGCGCGTCACCAAGCTATTCGTGGCGACCGACGAGTTCGGTTCGTTTCTTTCTTTCTATTGCTCTCGTCACGGATTTATTACTGTAGGTAGTTTAACGACGTTTTGGGAATCTGGATAATTTTTGTCGTTTCTTACTGTAAACGTAGTGGTTGGTGTACGCGTATGCGTAAACTAGCAAAAATGTGGAATCGCGTCGATTTGTTTGAACGATTACTGTTGAATGCAGGCTAGCAGTGGTCATTTAGGAATCGATGCAGTTTTTGCGTGTTTCTGACCTTAATGGCGTACGGGCAGTTGGAATTCGGAAACTGGCGAACTTCGATTGGGGCTTTCTTGAGCAAGGGGTAGGCTAGCAGGGGCCATTTAGGAATCGATTTCATTTCTTCTTAGGGTTACTGTAAGTGGCAGTCTAGCAGTGGTCATTGAGGAATTGACGCAATTTTCGATAGTTTCTTACTAAAAACACCAGCATGCAGTAGGAATTCGGAAACTGGCGAACTCCGATTGGGGCTTTTTTGGGCAAGATTTAGGCTAGCAATCTTACTTTGGGAATCGCCGATCAACAAGCATGAACTTTAAAATCGAGGAAACGTGCGTTAAAACTTTCTTTGCAGGCGGCAGCCAGGATTTCGTGGAAGAGGCGGTGGTGACTTCTCGAGGTTCAACAACTTCTCAGCGACGTTCATATCCCAAGGTCGTCGGCCGGCGCGCGTCACCAAGCTGTTCGTGGCGGGCGACGAGTTCGGTTCGTTTCTTGCTTTTATTGCTCTGGCCATGGATTTCTTATTGTAGGTAGTTTAACGACGTTTTGGGAATCTGTATAATTTTTGTCGTTTCTTACCGTAAGCGTAGTGCCTAGCATATATGCGTATGTGTAAACTAGCAAAAATGTGGGATCGCGTCGAATTTGCTTTAACGATTACTGTAGATGGTAGGCTAGCAGAGGCCATTTAGGAACCGAGTTCTATTCTTCTATAGGGTTACTGTAAGTGGCAGGCTAGCAGTGGTCATTTAGGAATCGACGCAATTTTTCATAGTTTCCAAATGTAATGACATGCTCGCAGTAAAAATTCGTTAGCGCTGCTTCGGGGCTTTTTTGAGCAAGGGTAGGCTAGCAATGATGCTTTGGGAAACGTTGGCTACCAGAGATCAATTTTCTAACGAAGGAAGCGTGTGTTAAAAGGCTTTTTGCAGGCGGCATCGCCACGAAGGGATAGACGGCACTCGCAGAGACGAGGCCGCTCAACGACCAGTTCATGACGACGGCCGAAGAATCGCAGCCGGCGAACGTCGGCGAGACGTCCGTGGAGGACACGGCGACCGACGAGCATCTCGGGAGGGACCGGCGCGGATGGAGTCGTTCGAAGAACCCTCGCGGGTATGGCACCAAGTCTCAAGAATTTTCTACACTTCTTTGACGTGCCCGAGTTGCGGTTTCAGTAAAGGGTAGCTTACTGGGAATCGATTTCATTTCTCCTTAGGGTTTACTGTAAGTCGCTGCGTACTGCTCGAGGGCGGTCGCCGAGAAAGACATCATGCGCAACGCCTGCCTTTCGGCGTATGAAGATTGACAAGCTGCGGGTATCGGCGGAAAGATCGACGACGCCAAGCAGTTTGGTCCTTTTATTTCTTTCAAAATGCTCTGGTTACGAATTTCCGAAAGTTCGGGTAGGCTAGCAGTGACTATCAGGGAACACGCACGATTGTTTGCCGTTTCTTACCGTAAGCGTAGTGGTAGGCGTATGCGTATGGGTAAACAAGCAAAAATGTGGAATCGCGTCGGATTTGTTTTAACGCATACTGTTGAGGGCAGGCTAGCAGTGGTCATTGAGGAATTGAGGCAATTTTCGATAGTTTCCTACTGAAATCACATACGTGCCGTTGGAATTCGGCAATTGTTGAGCCGCGCTTGGGGCTTTTTTGAGCAAGGGTAGGCTAGCAGTGATGCCTTGGGAATCTGAGCCAGCAGAGATGATTTTGGCAACCGAGGAAATGTGTATGAAAGGGCTTTTTGCAGGTGGCTGCCTTGCGGCGTGATGAACGAGGCAGGACGCGAGGCCACGCGCCGGCCAGCTCGACGCGCGACGGCCGGCTTGGCGGCAACGACCTCGGCGAGACGATCGTCAACTTCAAGCAGTTGGGTTCGTTAACTTCTTTCAATTTCCTCGGATTTAATAGGCTTTAACAGATTATGTAAATTTAATTGGATTTAATAGATTGTTTTTTAGCTGTGACGACAAATGGGAGACGAAGGAATGACAGCTGAACCACCAATTCGATAACGGCAGACGGGGACCAAGCGGATACGGTCCGTTTATTCTTTTCAATCTCTGGTTATTACTTGGCTGCAGTAGGGGTAGGCTAGCAGTAACTATTGAGGAAATGGTTTCTTGTGGTTTCGTGGTTTCGATTTCATTTCTTCTTAGGGTTACTGTAGGTGGCAGGCTAGCAGAGGCCATTTAGGAATCGATTTCTATTCTTCTTAGGGTTACTGTAGGTGGCAGGCTAGCCGCGGCCATTTAGGAATCGAGTTCTATTCTTCTTAGGGTTACTGTAGGTGGCAGGCTAGCCGCGGCCATTTAGGAATCGAGTTCTATTCTTCTTAGGGTTACTGTAGGTGGCAGGCTAGCAGAGGCCATTTAGGAATCGATTTCATTTCTGCTGAAGAGCTACTAGTAATAGCAATTTGAAAATCTATGAAACCCTAACTGAAAGTGACCAGGAAATGCCAAAATCCACCCTCTTTATCGACTAGGTCTTGACAACTACGCAACACTCCAAATGACAACTGTCTATTTTTGTGACACTATAATATGTGATCCTACTAGAGTGCACTGCGTACGTAATTGGGGGTGTCGCGTAGCTGTCAAGACCTAGTTGCTAAAGGGGTAGACTCTGGCACTGCCTAGTCCCTTTAAAAATAAGTCGGCGGAAAGCTTATGTTATATAAACTGTTCCAGGCGCCTCGCCGCGACCACACCGGTGATTCAGGCAGGAAATACGCGGCGCGCGGGTACCGGCCGCCGGAAGAGGTATTTTAATTTTACGCTTCATCTAACCTCTTTTTGTTGTTTTCCGGTCCAGGAAGCAGCATGAGGTGGAGAGGCAGCTACGATTCGACCTGCTCTACGACGGTCGGCCGGCGACACCAAGACGGCCATTTCGGTTGGTAACTTTGGTTAAATGGCTCTAAGTACGGATTTGTTACTGTAGCGGCAGGCTAACAGTCACCATTTGGGAATTAGCTCGATTTCCGGTTGCGGAGTTACGGTAGCCGGTAGCCGGACAGTAAAAATTGAGGAATAGGTGCTAATCCTTTCTTACGGGTTACGGTAGGGGCAGACTGGCGGCCGCCATTTCGGAATCCATTCCATTTCTTCGTGACGGCGTACTGTAGGGGCAGGCTGGCAGAGGCCATACTGTAAATAATTGGTTACTAGTAGCAGCTAGAAAAAATATGAAACTCTGACTGAAAGGGACCAGGAAATGCCCGAATCGACCCCCTTTCTCGACTAGGTCTTGACAGCTACGCAACACTCCAAATGACAGCTGTCTATCCGATTTTGTGGCACTATAATATGTGACCCTACCAAAGTACACTGCGTACGTAGTTTGGCTTGTCGCGTAGCTGGGAAGACCTAGTTGAGAAAGGGGTAGATTCGGACACTTCTTAGTCCCTTTAAAAATTATTCCGTGAAAAACTTATGTTATATAAACTGTTCCAGGCACGTCGCCGCGGCTACACCGATTCGTCATCGAGGCAAAACGCGGCGCGAGCGTTCCGGCCACCATCGGAGGTATTTTCATTTTACGCTTCAGCTTACTTTTTTTAGGCCGTGGACGCCGAGGTTACGCGAAGGCTGGCGGACAACGGCGCGACGATCACGCTGGAATTGCGATTACGGTTGGTTTCTATCTTTCAAATGCTATCGTTACGGATTTCTTACGGTAGGGCGTAAACGAGCGCTGACAATTGCGGAATTTGCGTGAATTTTGTGTAAAGGGTTGCGTTAGCGGGCAGGCTAGCTTGGAAAATTCGGGAATCGGCTGTAGCGACTAATAATTACTTACTGTAGTGGCGGGTAGCAGTGACAATTGAGGAGTCGGCGCGATTTCTTCAGAACGACGAATTTTAGGGGGTGAGCTAGCAGCGACAATTGCGGAATCGGGGCGAATCCTCTCTGACGACTTACTCTGCGGGTAGACTAGCAGTCACCATTTAGGAATCGATTCAAATTCTTCGTAAAGGCGGTAGGCTAGCAGTGACAATTGAGGAATCGATCAGGTTGTCTCGCCATCGGTTCCTGTAATGGGCAGACTAGCCGGGAGAATTGGGGAATTGGCTTCTTTAGATAGTGATCACTTACTGTAGTAGCAGACTAGCATTGGCAATTGAGGAATGCGTTCGGATTGCGCTTCGTACTTGCCCGGAGAGAGTTTTGGGTGTAGATTTCGGTTTTCATGGTAGGGGGTGGCTTTGAAAAGAAGCTTGTAGCTTCTTGCGCACTTCTAAATCTTATGCGTTCCTTGCACAATGTCGAATTTAGGGCGTCGAAATATCAGAATGTCGAAATTTCATAATTTTGAATTTCGTAAAGTCGAAATTGAAAATGTCTAAATTCAGGATGTCTAAATTCAGGATGTCTAAATTCAGAATGCCGAAATTCAGAATGTCGAGATTCAGAATGTCGAAATGCAGAAGGACGACTTAAGCTAGTTTTTCCGCAAACCCAAATCCCTATACAACAGATTTCGACAGTCTAAAAGCATGAAATTATAAAATTTCGAACTTCGACGTTATGAAATTTCGACAACAAGATAGCAAATCACACCTTACTGCTTACTTTTGGAAAGATGAATTTTTCAGGTGCGCGGCGACGGCACCGACAACGCGAAGTGGACGCGGATCAGTGACGGATCGACGCGTTCGCGAGCGACGAAGAAGCGCCGACCAGGCAATGGTATCGTTTTCTCTAAAACATTATATGCATGAATGGAAAATTCAACTTATCTTGCTCTTTCTTATCCCGTGCATGAATTTTGGTCCCATCTAGCGCCGTTTTCTCACCTCCGCTGGCAAATCGCTCCCGCCGCACTCGTAGAACTTGACGCCCCAAAACCTGAAATTATGATTCGAACGTGGAAGACAGATATTCTGAATACAAACATGAGGAATTAATTAGAAAGTGCTGAATATGGATAGATTTTTGCGAAAAAAGAATTTCCAGGCTTTTTTTAGTACTTTTTCAAAGCGTGGTTCAAGAAAGTAGATGCGCAAAAAGGGGCTGCGGGTCTCTTCTTTGTGCTCTACACAAAATTTAGTTTTTTTTTCTACAAAGATTAATTAGAATAATCATGTTTTCCGTTTTGCCAAGAATTTTTGAAACAAGAACTCCAGAACTCCGGCCCGGCACGCTACTAATGACGGAGTGGCCGAGCTTCAATCCCCGAAATTTTAGGCCACTGATTTAAAATGGAACGATTAATTTTTGAAAGTTTTGCCCTGTAATGTGTGTGTGTATTGCTCTTGCGCTTCTTCCTGGCCACAGCTATTTTTGCAAGCCCTCTGTAACCCTTAGAAACTGCTGTTTTTCCGCATGACGGTGCGTCCCGGCCCGGATTCTCATGATTTTGCTCAGAATTATTAAAACCCCGATAGTTATTGAATTCTCGCATTCATCACTTGTATATAACAGAAGCAGGCATTCCAACGCCGTCTCGTCTTCATACTTTGCCTAAAAATTTTTTGTATTTTTCAGGCGCGTTTCGGCGAATTCGCCTACCCAACGTCGTCGATCGTGCCCAACGTCACCTATAGTGCTGATTTTTATGGGAACCATGGATCGATCACTTGGTCAGTTCCGCCTAAATACCGGCATTTTGTGTGTTTCGTTTTTGATGTTTGTCTTTAGTAATTCTCTCGGAGATGTCGACGCAAATTAACGACCAGTACGTCTACACGGATCTGTACTTTGATGCGCATCAGCAAGCGCTAATCGCATTCACCGGATCGGATCTCTTGGTGAGCATATTTCTTACTTTGCTTCTGAAACGGTCCCGTTTTTAGGAATACTTCCATGATCTTGAAGCCTCGGCTACGCCGAAACGCGACCCGGGCGATCAAAAGGTAAGCTACTGCTTACAAGGAGTGGCTTTTAGGTGACCTTGGAATTTTGCGATGTAACATAGTCGATAGAGCTTCAAATTCCGTACAAATCCGTCTTCAAAGACTGCTTCAGAAACAACGGTTTTCGAGAATAAATCTCTCAGGGTCCGTATTTAGTTCAGCGGCGGCCAAAAATGCTAAAATCGGCCCCTTTCCGAGCTAATTTTTCAAAAACCGTGGTTGTTCAGCAGTTTTTAAAAGGTGGGACTTGTTCAGAATTTGAAGCTCTATCGAATGAGCTATGTTACATCGAAAAATCCAAGATCACCTCAAAGCCACTCGTTCTTAGAAGGAATATTGGGAATATTCGGACCTTAGACGCCCAGTGTGTTCTCGACTGATTTAGTAGTTGTTAAATTAAGGTTTTTTCAGGTCAGCGACGACTCCAACTGCGTGCCCGAATACTTGCAAGCCATGATGAGCCGTGTGCGACAATATTGCCTATCGAATTGTAAGAAGTTTCACTTGTTTTTTTTTTTTTGTTTGCTTATCGCTCCGTACATCGAAATGTATTTGTTCCCTTTAGCATCCGGCGGGCGCTCTACTTGGGCCGCTATGTTGAACGAAAGAGGCTACACGGACATCCAACAGGGCACCCTGGCGAAACTTTTGCAGCAGAAGTCCAACGCCAACATGTTCAAAAGCCTATCGCTGGAGTCGCGCGAACGACATCTCGACGGAATAATTCGCTGGCTAAACCAGGTATCTTATGTTTTCATGTGGATTTGAAATTTTTTAATTGGATACCATGTTCAATAATTTCTTCAAAGATTTCGAAGTCCTGAAATCATGCTTTCTGTGAAAAATTAGCATACGGCTCGTCGTGCTTCTCCATAATCATATACCTTCGCTAATATTATTTTTTTTCAGCGCGGCGAATGAAGCCAACAGCCCGATAGACGAACAACACATAAAACGCACCCAAAGCCACCGACACACAAGGATCAGAAATCGTTTTCAAATATCTGATTTCATCTTTGTCTGTATCTTTGACGTATTCACATTCATCCCCATTACAGTTTGATAGTATCGCCACAAATTACTTTCTTCGTCTATCCACATTGCTACAATTTCGTTTTTCCAGTTTTCACCAGTATTTTCAATAAACAAGTGCCCGAAAGAAAGTTGTGTGAATCGCAGCAATTCTTCAAATTACATTCTGTCATTTGAAAGGGACAGTTCCTTCTGCGCTTACGACTTTTTCAGGCGTCTTTTTGCTCAGGCTGGCAGGCTAGAGACAATTCAGGAATTCTCCAGCTTTTCCTTGTATCTTTTGAAGAGAGGGCAGCCTGGGAGTGACAATTCAGGATTTCTCTAGCTTCTCCTTGTATCTTTTGAAGAAAGGCTTCTCCTTTTGTCCGCGAAAATCTGCGAGAAACTGGAATCAGCTCGCATCATTAATGCCACAAGGGGGTTATCTCGGGACAGCGATATGGTATGATTTCAAATTCAGACAAGGTTTAAATCCCGGTAGCGTTGGACAGATGTGGCCCAAACATTGATTATAGACGTCTGCTCATCGACCGTGACCGAATCAACCGAATCGACCTTCGTTGCGACTTAGAATTCTTTTGGGTCCATATCAACTCTTGGCAAACAAGGAAAGTTTTTGACCCAGTTGGCAAATCGGTATGTAACATACATCAATCGATAGCGAATTAAAATTTAATGATTTAAATTTAACAAGAAATTCATTATCTAAAGAAGCGACCCGAAATTAATGAAATATACCATTTGAATCAACAAAAAAGTCTCTAGCAGATAAGCAATCCAAACAAAACTTATAATGACAAAAAAACAATCGATTTCGAGATAATGGGTTCCAGGAGCCTTGGAAAAATCCGGCTAATTTTGAAAGAGGGGCGTTCCGCAAAAACTAATATGTAAACCTCAGCTTTATTTTTAATTCTTTGTAGATTGATGTATGTGTAAGGCGATTTGCCACTTGGTTTAAAAACACTTCCCTTGTAAGGTGAGGCTATTTTCCTCTTTCAGGCTTGGCAAATGTTTCCGATCGGCCATCTCCGCGTGACGCTTCTTTCGGCTGTGCTTGATCAGCTGACCCATCGAGAATTGCTCACTTTACAGCGGGTCAACAAATCGTTCAGGTAACCACGCTGAAATTCAGAAGGAATCGAGTAAAAAACGCGCCGGAATCACCTGTTTTTCGGCAGCCAGAAGAGATCCTCGATTTTTAAAATGCACACCCACGAGCTGTGGCTTTCCGATCAGAATCTCGACTGACAAAATCTCGACTGACAGAATCTAGACTAATTAGAATCTCGACCGTTCAAAATCTCGACCGTTCAAAGTAGTCGGTCGCTGCTACACGGTGCGAAAAAAATGTTTCACTGGGGCCTAACTCGCAAAAATTGTCATGCTGGGGGTTTCCCACACACAAAAAAATGTTTGAGAAATTCCACTACGTATTTCAGCGACTGAAAACGTTTTCCGCAGTGGGCTTGGCTGAGTTTTAGGGCTACACGACCATTCGAGATTCTGTCAGTCGAGATTTTGTTAGTCGAGATTTTGTGAGTCGAGATTTTAACATTTTACCGTCTAGACCTAGTGTCATATTGGATCCGGATAGATCGCTAAAAAATATACTAGGTGATTTAATTTCAGTCCGAGAAAGTTCATTTTTAATGATGTTTAATTGATTAAACTTTTTAGCTAAATAAAGTAATAATTTTAAATTGTCGCATTTCGGGCCGAAATTAAATCGCTAGTATAATTTTCGACGCACTATCCGATGGCGATCGACAACTAAATTTACAAGAAAGGAAGCAAGCCTCTACGATAGCCATTATCAGCCAGCAACAGCCCGTGGGTGTGCATTTTAAAAATCGAGGATCGATCGGATAGGGGGCGAACAAATTCCGCGGGTTTTTTTGGAACACCCTGTATATTAAAATACCGTAACTGTTTCAGACGTTCGATCAACCGGCGCGGGTTGCTTCCCCGAAAACTATCGTCGACGGCGGTCGAGATGGAAATATGTGATTGCGAGGGAGATTTGCGACAAGAGGCGGACAATCGTGAAGTACATCTTAAAGGGCTAGTTCAAGCCAATAAAACAAAAGAATTTCCGCCGTCAGGAGTCGAACCCTCTCTGCGTTTTTGTGTTTGCGCCTCTCCCTTTTCCCCAATCTCTAATAGCTGCCGTAATGGGGGACCGTTCGGGCGCACTGTGCCTACGCCCATAGTGTCCCAAGGAACCATCCCAAGCTCTAAAAGTTGAACCAGCCCTTTAAAGGGGGTTTTAAAGGCAAAGTTGGATACGCTTGTCTACCCCTCCTCCCCACAGGGCCATGGAAACTTTTTGGTTGACCCCGTTTGTGACCTAAAAAATCGCGTCGGGCCGGGCCGGACGCCATTTTTTCCCGCCCGGGCCCAGCGCGGCCCGACTTTTTATGTCAAAAGCAGGATCATCCAAAAAATTTCCTGTTTACGTGGTTTTGGTGGCGTCAAAGCATAACGGCAATACACGTTGATGTGAACAGGTGCTGGTGCACAATTTTTGCAGCCCTTTTCGCCAAAATAGCCCTTTCTATATTGGCTCCCTCATTTATTCAGATTCTGGCACACGAAATTTCGGTCTGGCTTATGGACACGGCGGGATTGCGCCTCGCTCTACGAAGTGCCGACAATACCGTACGGATTAGTATTGGACGGCCGTACCGAGAAATCAAGTACCTTTCATCCTTTCGGCCCTGTTTTAGGCATTCTTTCAGCGCCTGGACGGTCCCATTTTATCGGTTGATCGGCAGTTTGCCAAGGTCATTGGTCACGCTTCAAAAGGACCTGGAGATCACGCATAATTCTACCAGATGCAACGACGAACTGGGCTGCAGTTCTTCCAGCAGACCGGTGCGAATCGATGTGGGTATTTATATTCATTTCCGTAAAAATTACACAACGGCACGGCACTCGCATAATTTCCCAGTGCCTGGAAACACCGCATCCTACTATATATAAAAAAATAGTGTTTGTGTGTGTGTAGACACTTTGCATAAAAGGCTCGAAAAAAACCGGGTTATTGAGATATCAGGACGGGAAAAGCGTTTTAGGGGCCAACTGAAACGTATTTAGGGGTATTCGAAGGCGTAGATTACTGCGCGCTTATTAGATTTTTAAGAAAATGACGATTTATACCTTATTTTAGTCTTTTTAAAACATATGGAAATGTTCTCATTTGCATACGAGCCGTTAAGGTGCGCATTCCGGTTTTTGTCACGCTCGCATTCGGTCGCTTTTGTTTTATTTAGTTGAGAGGTTGGCGCTAATTCGCTAGAATGATGCAAAGTGAGCAGCTTTTAAAGATACCCCCGCAAAGGCCAGGCGTGAAAAGCCGCGTAGCGGCTTTTCAACCCTGGTTTTCTCTAAAACAAGCCCCTTTTTTGATTTTTCAAGCGTCACACGGCCAATTAAACAGACCAAAAACGGTAATGTCCCGCGACGGGGCAAAAGCGTCCAAAGGAGCCGGGCGTAGCGCGACGGTTTTTCCGGACAAACGGTGTAAAAACGTTAACAATTGCAGGCGAGCCCGTTTTTTCGTTCACTCGCAGCAGTCAACGAATTCCATTTATACTTTGCGGCCAGCTTCAATCGACGCTCTTGGAATATCTTTCGCAAGGTTCAACTCAATTACCGAGGCAGTATCGGGGAGCTGCACTTAGACGGGGTAGGTGAAAACATAGAAATCGATTTTGTCGAAAATCATTTGGTGGAAAATGATCTTGTCGAAAGTTGATTTTGTCGAAATATTATTTTGTCAAAATTTCATTTTGCCGGTTCGTTGAGAGCTTTCGACTGACACCTGAATTAACGTCAAATCGCAATCTGAGAGTGAAAGAGTTGATTCCGATTTGTATCCGAACAGCCAGTCATCAAGCAACACTTTGGCAGAACTGGGTGACCGAAACTCCGTGGCGCGATGCAGACGAGATGCGCGATTTTTGGTGCGGGTGGACATTCCGTGAACGATCGTCGCCGGTGGTTACGTTTACCTGCATCTACAGTATCGAAGGAGTTGGCCTGCTGACCGATGTGAGTACGGTAACACATCAAATTTTTCCGGCACAAGCATAGATTTTTTATATAAGTAGTGCAAGTGTTTCTAAATTGTTTTTAGATATTCCTAAGCATACAAACCTTACAAAGTTGATTAAAAGATTTAATTTTAGGTAGGAAAATCCATTTTTTTGGACCCAAAAATGACAAAATTTTCGAGTTTTTCAAGGGTTTTTCTACCTTTAAAAGAAGTTTTTCTTGTTTTCTTTTCTCTTTTTGTTTTGTTTTCTTTTTTTTTTCTTTAAAAAAAGTTTTTTTCTATTAAAATTTGATTGCTAATTTTGCTAAAACAACCTTCCAAGACGATCATCAATTTTCATTCAGATAGTCTTCTGTCCGGCAAGAATTCCGCAACGAGGATTGGTGCACCTCATTGAAGCCATCCGGTTCTGGGATTTGGATAATGCTGACGACGATGAGCATCACCAGGTCATCAGGCCCGAAAAATGCTTGGTACGGCTTTTGAAGTTCAGCAGGCGATCCAAACTTTCTGAACGACGATGGGCCGCAACGGGGTTATCGTTTTCCAGGAGCACCTCGCGAGGAGGCTTGAAAGCAACCACCATGGGTCCATGGAACGTGTGGATGGGATCGAGGCGGAAAGAATGAAGCAATGGGTCGATAATGCCCTCGAGGTATCGACTATTAAACAATCATAACCATTATAAATCTTGGAGCCATATCTTGCCTGATCTCAGGCCAATAGCACTACTGTCGCGTTGTCAAATTCCTCAATTTTAACGCGATTTCTGGCCGCACTCCAGTTACTTTGATCCTCCTAGCTATTTAAATTGTCAAATCGGGGTTATTTGTCCTCCTAGCTATTTAAATTCGTTTACTTAGATTGATGTTTTACGATTACCGCGTACGGCGTGTCCCCTAAAAAAAGCACCCCTCCCGCATTTCGCCATATTACATCCGATCGGTTCCACAATCAGACCAGTGGTGTAGCATGTCCTATGTAACCACAATCCTGACGTATAGCGTCATAAATATGGTAGTTTTCGATATGCAACAAAAATAAACTTTATTATCCGTTTTCCATAAGGTTTTCGTCGGAATCGACCCTTCTAATATTCAGTGAAAATGAAGCGGCAAGCTTTGTTTACCGCTAGAAATTTTTCCTGATCAATATTCGTCAAATGACCGGGGATTTCAACAATTTTTGTAACTCACCCGATATAAAGCGAAATTAGGGATTCACAGCCGGAAGTCGATGCAAATCGATGCAAAGTCCAAAAAGAGCCGAAAAACCGCTAAGAATCGCGTAAAAAAAAAATAGTATTTTGGCGATAACTCGACAACTACTGTAGTAATAGGGCTACAACCCCGGATTGTGGTTATTTAGGGACTGATACACCCTTGGGCAAAGTATGTGTTGGAGGACTACATCCAGGCCCGTAAGAGGGGGGGGGCGAGGGGGGCGAGCCGCCCCCCCCGAAATCGGCCGAGGGCCGAAAAGTTCATAAGGGGGGACCCTTATGTTTTAATTTTTCCAAAAAATTTTTTGCCTGCGGCGCTGTTTTTGCCTATTTTTAACACTAGTTTTAGTGTTATAAACTCTATGTTATCAAAAATTTTGCCTGCGGCGCTGTAGTTTTAGTCATATTAGTGAAAAATTTTTGGGGTCGCCCCCCCCCCCGAAATTTGGGTTTGTTACGGCCCTGACTACATCCCAGATCCGAATATCTAATTAGCATACGCTGCATATCCGGTTCTATTGTCCCCCATTTATCGTTGCTCCCCCTCATTGTTCTGTATCTTTCCCAACCCGCTTGGTCTACCCTTCTCTGGAATAAACGTTTCGTCTACCTCACCCACAACTACAACAACTGGCGAGCAAGGATTCGAAGACATGGCCGACCCCGAGCTCAAGGCTCTGCTGAAGCAGATGACGGAAATGATGGCTGCTGGACAGGAGCGTGAGAAGAAGATGGAGGCACAGCTCGAGGCCTACCGCGCTGAGACCCAAACGCACATGGGCACAGTTAGCGAAGACCCTCTGGGTAAATCCGCAGGTCCAAGCCATCCCCGGCCTCTGGATGCGGTCGAGCTGAGCGCCCTTTGCTCACGACTCGTTCGGTTCGACTATGATCCATCCCAGGGTCTTACGTTCGAAAAGTGGCTTGAGAGGTTTGATAACCTCGTGTCCACGGAACCGCGCATCACTGAGGATAACAAGAAACATCTTGTTCTCAGTATGTTGGATGGCAAAACCTATAGCCTCCTAGCGGATCACGAAAGACCAACGGAACTGTCTGCCGTGAAATATCCCGACATGATCAAGTCGCTGACAGACATGTTCGGTGAGAAAATGTCGCAGTTCAGTCGACGTTTTCTGGCATTCCGTGTGGCCAAAGCAGCCGACGAGGATATGCACTCCTACGCAGCACGCGTCAACAAGCTGTACGAGCTTGGTCGTGTCAAGGAGATGAACGACGATGAGACGAAATGTCTTTCGCTTCGCTTCCAACTTTGATGCGCCACGCTCGTGTTCCACTCTACAAGTCAAGCGCACCCACATCACCGACAAGTTCAATGGTCCCATGCTGATGTACCACACTCGTTCCGCACCTCAAGTCAAGCCGTCATCGCCACCTCAAGTTCAACTCGTTCAAGTCCGACTGTCCGCAGCGCTCATCTTTGAAGGAGGGAGATGTTGGAGGACTACATCCCAGATCCGAATATCTAATTAGCATACGCTGCATATCCGGTTCTATTGTCCCCCATTTATCGTTGCTCCCCCTCATTGTTCTGTATCTTTCCCAACCCGCTTGGTCTACCCTTCTCTGGAATAAACGTTTCGTCTACCTCACCCACAACTACAACAGTATGGGACCGAAATGTAATACGGCGAAATGCCGGAAGGGGGCTTTTTTTTGGGGCGCCCGGTATGATTATCAAACTCGCAAAAAAAAGATTTGCTGGCTAAACCGATGTTTTTCGCAAAGAATCCATTTGGTGCTAGTCTTTGGGAAGTCCCGCTCCAGTTTGTTAACAAAATTAGATCAGTCACGGCGGGCTTTTTTTGCTTTCAGCCCCTTTAAATGAGGGGGAAATTGGCCGAAAACTCATCGGGGTCGATAAAACGAACGCCGTAGAAACCGGTTACGACAGGTATTCTGCGCGCGCGAACATATCTAATTTCGCAATCCACTTTCAGGACACCAAGCGACCAACGGCACTGCAATTTTTCCAAATATGTGTATATGGAAAATGTGGGTTCGGAAAAGAAGGACGAATTCAATCCATAAATGCTGCTTAGAAGTATTAACTCTGTTTTTAGCGTTCCACGTTGCCTGCGTATGGCAACCGACCGATGGAATCAGCCTTCACGCCCAATTGCTGACATACATTTTTGACAATTGACAAAGTCAGGGCGTGTCCAACACGCATTCTTTTGCGAATAAACATCGTTAGACTATCTCGCACTGAAATTGGTTTTATGGATAGAGAGACAGGAGAGGGGGAGTGAGAGATAGAGCGAGAGAAAGAAAAAATTGAGGGATAGAGTGACAGCAGAGAGGAGATAGAGAGAGAGAGAGAGAGAGAGAGAGAGAGATAGGTTGGGAGAGAGACAGAGAGAGAGAGAGAGAGAGAGAGAGAGAGAGAGAGAGAGACAGTGGGTGCAGTTGAACGAGTGCCCCAAAATCTGCTGTCTATCTCAGGTTTCAGAGCCATTTATTTTGGCGGACGACCACCAGGGCCCAGCCCAGGGCTCACCGCCATATCAGTGCCCAAATCTCTGGATTTTTTGGGGCCCCAGGGGGATTTTTGGATTGTGCCTCGCATACCTAGGCGACTATTTTACAATTCAACAAAGTCCACGGCTATTTTTCGTTTCCTAAAGAGACCGGGAAACGCTAAAATCTACCCCTTCCATCACTAGACCTCGACAAAAACTCGAAACGAAAAGGACGTTCTTAAGGTGTTAAGACCTAAATTTTTAAGGATTTTTGGTGATGCTCCGAGCTTCTACCACTTTTTTTGCTGCCAAGCACAGCTGCTTGTTGACTGACGTCCCGGGTTCTTCGGGGTAGAAAATGAGGAATTGCAGGGATTATTCTTTCAAAAAGGCCACGGCCTCGAGGGCCCATCTGTTGAAGGACGGGAACAAAACTTGAGAAGCAGGAAAAGGAGCCGTTCTTCATCCTCGTCGGTTCATTGAAATTTTCATATTCTCTCTCATTCTCGTTTTCTCTCACTCTCTCGCATTCTCACTCTCTCGCTTTCTCACTATCACGCTTTCTCACTCCCTCGCTCCCGCTCCCTCTTTCTCTCTCTCTCTCTCTCTCTCTCTCTCTCTCTCTCTCTCTCTCTTTTCCCCGCTCTCTCTCTGCCGCTCTCTCTCCCGCTCTCTTTCTCTCTGCCGCCTTCTCTCTCTCCCTCGCTCTCTTTCTCTCTTTTCCTCTCCCGCTCTCTCTCCCGCTCACTCTCTCTCATTCTCTCTCTCTCTCCCGCTCTCTCGGTCACTCACTCTCTCTCTCCCTCTCTCTCTTGTCCTAGTTATCTCTCTAAGGTATCGTACCTCTTTACCCCTTGCCCGTCTCCGGTAAATTACGAATTCAAAAAGGGGGAATTTCGCGTTTGATTTTCCCGAGCTGCTGTGTGAATCGTCGCGTAATGAAGAGGGCCTGATCAGGGCTTTTCTTTGCCCACCCATCACACCAATTCGGCTTCTATTTTCTCAGAAAATAGGAAAAAACAGAAAAGATCTTTTGTCTGAATAGAAATATCCCTATTTTTTGCCGAATAGCCGATCAGAGATGGGATTCTGTTTTGAGCGCCATTTGAAAGGACTTGCGTTCTTCCTGGCAAATAGCCAGAAGCGTCGGTGACGCGACCAGCCACATGATCCTTGGCCCCTGCTTCGTCGTGAAAACTTGCATTTCAGAATCCTGAAGCTATTTCCGCAATCCTTACAAAATTTTGATCATTCTAGTCTTTTTAATTGTGTGCCTTTTAAGGGATTACGATATGTTATCGCCGCCCACTCAACTCCACTCTCTCTCTCTTTCTCTCTCTCTCTCTCTCTCTCTTTCTCGCTCTCTCTCTCTCTCTCTCTCTCTCTCTCCCTCTCTCTCTATCGATCATCCGCTCTCTCGCTCTCTCTCACACTCTCTTTCTATCACGCTCTCTCTCTCTCGCTCTCGCACACGCTTTAGTCTTGAACAACCCCGGCTACACACTTTTTGCGTTGTTGCAAGTCGCTGCCAACGATTTGTCTCCCGGCGAGAGAGCAAAAGACCAAGAGAAACAAAGCCCTCCCACTACAAAAAAGGACGCAAAAGCCGTAGGCGTCTTTCTCAATTAGTTGCCCCAATTTGAATTAGCTTAGCGGCGCCCCCCGGGGCCCTTCTTAGGGCCCCTCGTGGGCCCTAAGAAGAAGGGCCCTAAAGGAAGGGCACTAGAAAAAGAAGCAGCCTCCCCGAATATTTGGCCCACCACTGTGGCCCCGCTACGTCTATTCTTACTACCCTCGCAAAGCCTCGAGGCAACATGCCAAAACTGAGGGAGTTATTTGGACGTTTTGTAAACACTCCAGAATCGGAGGGAAATTGTCTAAGAAATACTTCAATTATTTGGGCTGCTGAACGTAGGCTGGGCTTAAGCCAAGCTCAGGCTCGGGCTCAGGCTCAGGTTTAGACTTCGACTTAGGTCTAGGATTGGGCGTCGGCTTCGCATTGGGCTTGGGTTGGGCTTGGGCTTAGCATTGGGCTTTGGCTTGGTAAGGCTTGGGCTTAGGCTAGGTTTAGACTTCGAGTTGGGTTGAGGATTGGGCTTCGGCTTCGGCTTCGGCTTGGGCTTGGGCGTAGGCTTGGCTTGGGTTTGGGCAGTGTTGGGCTTAGATTAAGCTTGGACTTGGGCGTAGGCTTAGGATTAACTTGAAGCGTTTAGGATTTGTCTTTTAAGCCTGCTTCTAGACCAAGCCTAGGATCAGATTCACGCTTATGCTCAGTCCTAGGCTTCAGCTTAGGCATAAGCGTAGGCCGAGTCCAGTTTACAAGTCGGAGTCTTCTCTCTCTGTGACTTTCTCTCTCTCACTCTCTCGCTCTCTCTCTCTCTCTATCTCGCTCTCTCTCTCTCTCTCTCTCTCTCTCCCTCCAACCCCCCTTACACCAAAATACCAATCAAACCACGCTTTTTCACTCAATTCTGCTCCCCATTCGACCCGAGCTCAATTCCAGAATCCGCCATCCATTTCTCCCTCATCTCAAGGCCAAAAAGGGCTCCTCCTCCCCTCTCCGTGTCCGAATTATAATGAGCCCCATTTGCTGAAGGGCAAAGCTGGGCTCGGGCCTCGATTTGTCCCGAAGCGATCCGCATTATTCCTCTCGGAGAGGGCACCCTGCCATTCCGAAAATGTTCTCTGAACGGGAATCTGGGATTCAGTCCTTGGTTTACCTACCTTAATTTTCATGAATAAAAATTTACTTCGAATAGTTTATACTTTTTAAAGGGACCAGCAAGGCATGGCTATGGAATTTTTTTTTGGTTATCATTTTGAAACGGGACAAAGCCTATTCGGTTCAGAATTGTTCGCTGATTAAGGCCTCGTTTACAGAATTTGCGAAACGACCATCTTTGAAACGTTACGAAGCGATAAAATGTGAAAAATGCTAACATACGCCGTTTTCGTCCTTTAAATCGTCATAATTTTCTTATTTTGGTAGTTTTGCAGATTCTGAAAACGAGGTTTAAATCAGCCGAAGATTCTGGGCAAAATCGGTTTGATTTTATTTCGAAACTCCGAAAACACTAAAAAAACTTCTTTACTTGTAAGTGGTCACATCCCCTAGCTAGTCCAATCCATATCCTGCTTTTCCCGGTACCTTTCTAGGGCTTGCGAAGCGATAGAATCGACCCATTGCACCGACTAGGTCCAGACAACGGCGCTAAACTCGAAAACTCTGGCCAATATCGTTCTGACGGTCATAGTAGTCACCGTTACGCTAACAATTCAGCTGCGATCTTGAAGCTCCGCGTGGCTGTCCAGGCCTAGTCGATTTAAGGGGTCGATGCTTGCTAAAATGTCGCTCTTTAGCTTATTACCATTTGCTAAGAACTCCGTACCTGAGCTTAGATCCAATGTAAAGATGTAAAAATGTCCCGTGATGAATAGGGTTCATTTTGGCTTCCTTTTTTTTTGTTCATCGGAACACATGCTCCTCTTCAAAAATTCTTCTCTCTCTTTCTCTCACTCTCTCTCTCTTCTCTCCCCCACGCTATCTCTCTCTCGCTCTCTTTTCTCTCTCCCTCTCACACCGTCTCTCTCTCTGCCTCTCTCTCTCTCTCTCTCTCTCTCTCTCTCTCTCTCTCCCTCTCTCGCGTCCCTCACTATAGCATAATAAAATTGAGCCATATTTTAGTGGACATACCCCTTTGCATCATCAGGGATATATATACAAAGCTTCCGGAAAAACATATTTTCGGCCTCAAATCACGTTTAAAGCGCACGTATACTCTGTCCAACGTATACACCCTATGGACGTAGGGACGGCGCGCACGGCCTGCCCGTGGAGTGGGAGGCAATTCCCCTCCTTTCCGGGGTGAGGCGCCCCTCGGCCCCCCGCCAGGTTGCACCCGTGGCTAACTGGTATGCGACCGCGCCTCCCGATCGGGAGGGCCGGGTTCGACCCCCGGCCGCGGCAAAAGTCTTTGCTTTTTTCCCAAAAAACGTCCCTGAACGTGCCCTTTAAAGGGGAGTGGACAGTTTTGCATCTACCAACCTAAAGAACAGAACGTACATAATCACATCAAGTGGCTGTTTCGAACCTTTTTGGTACATTTCTAATCAGTTTTCGACACACGAGAGCCATTCCGCTTCCGAGTTTCGCAACAATCCTATGAAAGCCCAGAGTTCACGCGGCCGCTTTTTCCAATCTTCGGTCCGCTTTTGGCCGTCCCATTAGTGCGTGGGGCCTGAAGTTGACGGCGGCCCGGCCTGAACTTGTCAACTCCATGCACTTCATCTGCTAAAAGTTCTTTTTCGCGTTATCTAAGGTGTCAAAAAATGCTGTTCTTCAGCTCCGTATGTTTTGTTATTTAAGCCTTGATTTTATTGCGTTCAATGGGCACGGAAAAAAACTATCTCCCTATCTCTCTATCTTTCTCGATCTCTATATCTCTCTCTCTCTCTCTCTCTGTTTGTCTCTCTCTCTGTCTCTCTCGCTATATCGCTACCTCGCATTCTATTTCCCTATCCCATAGCTCTCTCCCTATGGATTCTTTCTTTCACACTTTCTCCCTTGCTCTCTCTCTCTGTCGCTTCGCTATATCGCTACCTCACACTCTATTTCTCTACCCCCCAGCTCTCTCCCTCTCGATTCTTTCTTTCTCACTCACTCTCTCTCTCTCTCTCTCTCTCTCGCTCTCTCTCTCTCTCTATTGTTCGAAATGACTTCCAAGGTCCCAAAACTTCCGACAAATGGAAGATATTCTTCGAAAACAGCAGGATCCTAAAAAAGGAAATGTCGTGCAGCCGTGGGCCCTTCCGGGACCTGCCGCTCGTTTTTATGAGAGTTTTATGAAAATTGGCCCTTCGCCCAGTTCGGGGAGGGCCGAGAAGAGCTCTCGACGCTTTTCCGGCTCTCCCCCCAAAACTATATTCTTAACGAAAACTTTTTATAGCTTTTTTTTACTTTTCCGATATCTATGACCGGAAATTGCCTGAAATCATCTGGATATTTTGTATTCTCCAATTTTCGATCTTAAGCCGGATTAAAGGATTTTCCAGGAAAATTCTGAATGAATTTTGGAGCTTCAGTTTTTGCAAGCCACAGAATTCATGCCGCCGAAATCCCCATGAATTCGAGATGACAGTGCCCTCGGGCTTCCATTTTCTTCCACCATTGAAATCCGGCCGAAAATCCAGCCCTCAGAAAACATGCATCCGTTTTTTTGACGCCTTGATTGACGGCCTGCCACTTATGCAAAGGATTTGTGGAGCGGGGTGTAGTGATGTTTTTCAGAAAACTGACGTCAATTTTGAGTAGTAAAATTATTTTTCTTCCTCCTTCTTGCTCTCATGTCTCCCGCCCTCTCTCTCCCTCTCTCTCTCTCTCTCTCTCTCTCTCTCTCTCTCTCACGCGCGTCTCTCTCTCTCCCTCTCTCTGTCTGTCTGTCTCCCGCCCTTGTTGTCTCTCTCTGTTTCTGCCTGTCTCTCTGTTACTTTCTCTCGCTCTCGCTCTCTCTCTCGCTCTCTCTTTCTCTCACTGCCTCTCATATAGTCGCTCGCAGGCTCGCACTCCCTCTCCCTGTATGTCTCTCTCGCAACGTCTAGCCCCTTGTCTTTGCAAAACCCTGGAATGAACCCCATCCACCGACTAGGTCTCAACAGCTACGCAACGCTCCAAAAAGCTCCCTTGTATAGTGGAACGTTGCAAAAGCCGAACGGATTCAGTTTCATTAGACTTCTCGGCAAAAGGGAAAGATTAGTCTTCCTGAGAATCATAAATATTCATCAGCCCCCGGGTTCATCGAGGTGTGTGTGTATCAGAGCACCAAAAATTGGCCGACCTTCTCGGGGGATTTCGTCGAAAACAAAGTGATGTTCCTCAAAGTTCGCCAAGGGCTCTTAGAGGGAACTAAAGCACAAGCATTAGAATCAACCCCTCCTTCGACTAGGTCCAGACAGCTACGCGACACGCTAAATGACGCATGTGACGACAAAATGGCCGTAGTACCATTGTTCCGCGGATCCATTCAACAGCACGCTTAAATAAGAGTCATATTTTGGCAACCGTGTTTTGCAGCGTCGCGTAGCCGTCGAGACCTAGGCAATTTCGGGGGTCGATTCTGCGGCTTCCTGGCCCCTTTGAGGCACCGTAAATTTGGAATTTCGTCGACACCTGCGATCGACGATTGCGGAGCGGCGTAGCTGTCTAGACCTAGTCGCTTAAATGGTTGAATTCATGGCCTTACCGGTCCCTTTAATTTACCGTGATTTCGTAAGAGCGTAGATCCACTTCGTAGCGTATTCCTCGCCATTTGTTGCCCCTTCTTCCAGCGATCTGTTCCCGTAGTTCCTCCCTTTAGTGGGGCCATCTCTTTCTCTCGCTCTCTCTCCCTCTCTCTCTCTCTCTCTCTCTCTCTCCCTTTTTCGTTGCAGGACCCAATTTTGTCGGAAAGCATTAGTGGCTCCCGTGCTTTTTGCTCCCAGCACACAGCCAGCCAGCCGTTCGTTGCGAGACCCCCGGTCCCTGCCATCCGGCCGACCCCTAAAAGAAAAGCATCCCAAATTCGTGCCCTCCCCCCCCTCTGCTGCCATCGGCTTAATCAGGTTTGTTCCGGGGGTGCTGGATGCACAAACGGAACATACGTTAAGAAATGCGGAATTTGCATCATTTCCGAGATCTTGGTCTGCTAAGGTTTTTAGGGGAAAGGTTCAGAATATCTAAAATGAAAATCTCTAAAATCAAAATATCTATGAGAATATCCAAAAATCAGAATACCTAAATTTAAATTTTAAAATCTCGAAACGTCAGAATCTTTAAGCTTCGACCATACAAATTTCGATTTTGGCGAAAATACACTTAGGTTTCCGGAAAAAGGAAATTTAGAGATTCTGACATTTAGAGATTCTGTTTCTAATGATTCTGATGGGACGCCGGTTTTCAGTAAGGTTTCTGAGTTTGTTCAGGCGTTTTTCCGGCTTAGAAAAACCATAATCACGCCTTGCCGGGCCCTTTAATCAGTTATATAACCTTTCACGCAAGGAAATTAATGGGTGTTAAATTTAATTTTTTTCCGACTTTATTTACGCTTTCCATTTTTTGTTTTAATGATTCGGAGCATGCATTTGGGAAATATTGTCGATGCGGATGCCATCCCGACCACCACAAGCATCCACTGCAAAACGAGCGGCTAGAATATTCTAGCGCCACACTCACCCGCATTTTTCATCGTTTCCGCTTCGGGTTTTTTTTGCGGAACGTACGAGGGAGTACCTCTCTCTCGCCTTTCCATCTTCTTTTCTCTCTCTCTCTCTCTCTCTCTCTCTCTCTCTCTCTCTCTCTGTAATTCTGACGACAACGTAATTCCCCTTCAAACCATCAAAACCCGACCCATTGTCCTATCTACCGTAATCCATGCCTTCGAGGTAAAGGGCCAATTATTCACGTCGTCTTTCCAGTTGTTGACTGCCCACTTCCGGACCTCAAAGAATTCGTTCCCCGTGAAAGAAAAAGGGAAATTTTTCAGCGAAGCTAAAGACTAGGGCCTAGGGCCCTAGTCCGCAGCCCCCTCAAAAAGCCATTAAAATTTGAGGTGAATGGGGGCCGGGGGGGCTTGCAAGGAGTAGTTCCGCGGAAAGAAGACGACAACGATTGTTGTATGGCTAGAAAAAGAGGGACCATTTCTAACCTTTGTATCTCGATTTTAAATCTTCTATAAATTTTATTTGCGATATTTTTTTTACTTATACCAGGGTTGAAAAGCCGCTTCGCGACTTTTCAACCCTGGCCCCGTGTGATCCCATGATGTTCTTCACTTTGCATAATTCTCACGATTTTCGATCACAAAAATGAGAAAACGCTATTTCTCTTCCCTTATATAGGCTACCGCAACTTCCGGCGTATGCTAATTGTTTCCTAACAAAGAGGGTGTCAGATTTTTCAACAAAAACTTAATTTTAACGTCGAAAACATATAATATTTCAAAATTTTATTAGCGTGCAGTCATCCCCAGACCATTACGCACCTAATGACGTATCAAACATGCCCTTAACTACTCCCCTTATTAAGATACTACTGGAACAACCTGACGGAAGTTGCATGCAAAGTGGCACACACACACAGACACTATTTTTTTATATATAGTAGGATTACTCCCGAATTTCTATCAATTTAACGGCAGAAGAAAGCGAACGAGCGAGCGAGCGAGAGAGAAAGGGAGAGAGAAAGAGAGAGAGAAAGAGAGAGAGAGTGCTAGAAAGAAAGAACGAGACAGCGTGCGAGAGAAAGAGAGAACGAGAGAAAGCGAGAGAGTGCGAGAGCGAGAACGGGATAGAGAGCGCAAGGGAAAAAAGCGATAGACGAAGACTGAGAGAGAGAGAGAGAGAGAGAGGGGCGTGAGGGGGATGTCTGGACCGCACTTCATCTATCATCATCGACAAAGTCAATTCCAAAACCCGGCCTAAAGGCACTTGGAAGTACGAGACTCGCCCCGTTCGCCGACCAGTTCTAGACAGCGACGCGACATGCCAAAAGCCGCTGATACCTTTATTTCACAGCCTGTGTCGCGCGAATATTTTACAAAAATTGAGGCTAAAAATTCTTGTTTTCCCACGTCGCGTAGCTGTCTAGATCTAGTCGACGTCAGAGGTTGATTTCCGCACTTCCCAGTACCTCCAAGCTTTTTTCATCCCAGCATTTGCATGGAATAAATCCCTGCAGCCATTTTTCTCCTTCACACCGTGGCCAGCAAGGCGGGCCCTCCTTCTAAGGGCCCATAACTCTGATCGCGAATTATGGCCCCCTGCCCTCGAGCGGGACGGGACGGCTGTCATGTCGAGGCACAAAGAATGGCTTCACCTCGTCCTATAACATTCCGGCAGGGATTCGAGGTTTTGGCTGAGGGCTCATAACTTTGTGGGCTTAGCATAGAGTTAGCTTAGGCTTGGATTAGGCTCAGCTTGGGCTTCGCTTAAACTTAGCTTAGGCTTTACTTGGGCTTAGCTTAGGCTTGGCTTCGGCTTAGCTTAGCTTAGGCTTAGCTTAGGCTTAGCTTAGGCTTAGCTTAGGCTTAGCTTAGGCTGAGATCAGGCTTAGCTTAGGCTTAGCTTAGACTTAGCTTAGGCTTGGCTTAAGCATAGCTTAAGCTTCGCTTAGGTTTAAGCTTCCCAACGGATTTTGTAGCTTCTCGTACAATGTTCAAGTGCGTACCCAGGGTTGGTCCATTTGGTATCCGGATCCTATCCGGATAATATCCGGATACGGGTATGTATCCATACCCGCCGCATTAGCATATGTTCTTTGGATACGGATAATATCCACAATGGATACGGATAGTATCCATATCCGTAGAATGGATTTTGCCGGATACGGGTATGGATACGGATACAGATACGGATACTACCCGGTATCCGTTGCGGATACTTTGGATACTTCCGGTTTTTTATGCAAATCACGGTATTCATTTGTATTTTGTATGGAAGTCGTTACGAGAAGATATTTTGTTTAAGTCTAAATCCAAGCACTATGCAGTTACAATGTTACATCCACCGATTGGACAGCACAATTGTGCACAAGAAGATTTCCTTTATTCTTGAAGTTTTCTTAGGTGGTACTGGTGTCGTGTACTTGGATCTTAAAGCGTTGGCACATTGGGGATTTGTTAGAATTGCGGATTCACCCCTTTTTATCCTGTTTTCGATGCGGCTGAAGAGTGATGGTGAATCTAGGCTTTAATGTTGATCGTTTCCATACAAAACCAAGCTGAATATCGTGATTTGCATAAAAACCGGAAGTATCCAAAGTATCCGCAACGGATACCGGGTAGTATCCGTATCAGTATCCGTATCCATACCCGTATCCGGGAAAGCCATGCTAATTTTGGATACGGGTACGGATACCTATCCGGATACCAAAGTATCCGTATCTGCCCAAATTAGCATAGGTTCACGGATACGGATATGTATCCGCATGTCCGAAAATGGGTACCGATGCTGGATACGGATATTCAAATGGCCAACCCTGTGCGTACCCACGCTGCAAATTACGGGCCGTAGGAGTGGGTCTCACGCCGGGATTTCCGCAAAGCTACTGGTCAGCTGGTGGTGTTTTTCGTACCGGATACCTACAGCTACGTTAATTATTACTTGACTACCTCTCTTTTACTGTTCTTGCATGTTTATTCACGTACGCTGTGCCGCTCCTAAAGTGACTAAGAACTTTATAATCTGCCCTCTCTCAACTGAAACTAGGCGGCTGCACGGCGCGCTAATAAACGCCCATATTTTTTTGAGCATATAGTATAGTAATCGTGGAATGCTGCGCGAAAGTCGACACCTGAAGGGCCATTTCCACGCTTTCCAGCCCCTATTAATGGTATTCTAAAGGAAAACCGTAAACTGTTTTAGAAGCCTTGGCTAATGGGCTGTGCTATCCTGCCATGACCGGCTTGCGGTTGGGTTAAAATTCAGTTTCACATGAGAAGATTCTGCACGTAAAGTCCGGAAAGGATAAAATCGCGGCAGCCGGAATTCTAATTGACAAAATCCCCGACATCCACGTTCTCGACAGCCAGAATCCCAACAGTTAAAATGCCGACGAGAATATGTCGGGATTTTGGCTGTCGAGGCTTATTTCAGTTGTCGGGATTACTTGTCGGTATTTTGCCTATCAGGATTCTGGCTGGAATTCCTCGAAATTCCTATGCAAATCACAGATCATGCCTTGAAATTCCCAATTTCCCACGGTTATGTGTGCGTCAAGGCTTCGTCTTTTCGCGCTTTTTCCCAGCTTCTTCCCCTTCTACGTTCCCCAGTCTCAGGCCGTTTCCAAAGTTTTCAAGTGGTTCGCGGGGTGGGGTGCGGCTCGACAAAATTCTCACACTTGTTTTCTCGGCGGCGGCCCCCTCTGCTTCCTTACCCTTCCGTCGGATGCGCCCCATCTTCCCGCGGAAAGCACCGGATTTCCGATTTTCATCCTCATCTAGGGGGTATTTTTTCAGGTCGCGTATTTTGGAACGTTACGGAATCTATACAAAAGATGGTTTTTTTGGGGTTTTAAAAGGACGAAAAAGTTGAAAAACGGCCCCCGTAACGTCGACTAGGTCTAAACAGATACGCATTCCAGCTTTTGCTGTTTTTTGAAGCTGTCTTCTAAAATTTTGCGGCTTCTATGCGTAAAATAGTAGATTTTCCGGTTTTTAAAGGGACTGTGACACCAATGATCCCTTAACTTCGACTAGGTCTAGACGGTCTGCTTGCTATCATTTTTTTGGTTTTTGGATTTTTGGTGCCACATTCTATAAAAATACTAAACATACTTAAGAAAACGTTTTGGAGCTTTAAAGGGGCGGAAAGCCGTCAGAATCGACCCCTGAGTAGCCTAGGTCTAGACGGCTACGCGACACGCCAAAACGCATTTACGATTTACGCCACTCGGTCATTTAAAACGTTATGCTTCAAGGCATCAGAACGAAATTACCACGTAACTTGGCTTCACGCGTAGGTGTCTAGGCCTAGTCAACCGAAGGGGGTTGATTTTGGCGCTTCCAAGTGCCTTTAAAACTCGTCAGAGATCTGCTTCACACCTACGGAACGCCTTGATCAAAAAATCTCTGGTTGTAGCCCCTTCGGAGCACGGGGTAGGAACATCTGCTTTCCGACGGGTTTTAGCCTCTCGCGTAGGTGTCTACACCTAGTCGATATTAGCCGTCGACTTTGGTGGTTTATATTTTTAAAGAGAAAGCATCCTAACTTCCTGGTCCCTTTAAAAAAACACCCAGCATCATTTTGGGGCCAGAAATTGGAGTAATGGCAGCGGGCGTGGATGGACTCTCGCGCTCCACCGGTGGGCCTCCCCCCTCTACTGCCCCGAAATTGCATATCGGATTACAACAAGGGCCCGCGGCCAGTACCAGTCGAGCGTGTGCCCCGGATCGGGCGGAAAAACTAGACCGTGATGACCTCTCCTTCCGCTTTTTGGCCTGGGAATCCGCGTAGAACCAAATTTCCTCAATTTTTTTTTGGTGAGGTGAGTTTTTCCGGGCCTTATAAGTTGCCTCTAGCCCTTGACCGCAAACTTTAAAGGAGCATGGAAGGCACGAATTCGGGGATCTGTCAAAATCTCGGATTTTCAGAACCTCCAATTTTTAGAATCTCGAATTTTCATCATATCGAATATTTACAATCTCGAAATTCCCATGGTCTAAAACATCATTAAAAGCGCCGGAAATTGTACGCCTACGCCCTGAATCCAGCATAGGCATATTTCGAGAATCTGAAAATTCGAGATTTTGAAAATTTGAGATTGTGAAAATTCGAGTTTCTGAAAATTCGAGTTTTTGAAAATTTGAGATTCTGAAAATTCGAGATTCTGAAAATTCGAGATTCTGATTTTCGAGATTCTGATTTTCGAGGTTCTGAAAGGTATTCTTCAAAATGCCGTTTTCCTTTAGCTTTCTTGCCTTCCTAATCCCTTTAAACCGTACGTTTCCACGATTTTGAGACTTATTTTCGTTTGAGCTTTTCAGCTCGTCTGTTGTAGCCCCCCTAAATCCAAGTTCTCCCTCAATAATCGCCAGTTGCCACGAGAATCCCGACTTTTCGGCGATGTTCCTCTGGTTGCTACAACATGCCAATTTTCTCCTTGTTCGCCGCAGTGGATTTGCGTCAGCCGCTCATCTACTGATTTCGTGTTTTTTTTGGCCTACTGTATCTGGTTTCTGAGTGTATTTTTTACCGTATTTTTCGCTTTTTCGATCTTACGGTGCCTCAATTTTCTCGTGTTTTCGCTTCCTCTCCTCGAATCAGCTGTTATCATAATCTTCCAGATCTCATGGCCGCCCTCCTTGTTATCTGTTGTTTTGGCGGCCAGCCATATGTGGATTTGCATTTGGAAAGGGTGAGTTTAAAGGGACGAGGACGAGCGAAAATCGACCTTGCGATCGACTAGGTCTAGACAGCTAGAGTACGCTACACTACGCTACGTCCATGCTAAAGTCCAAAACTCGGCTCAGTCATTGTTTAATAGCCCTTTTCGGCTCGCAAAATCGAAAAGCCTGTACGCGTCTTTTGGCGTATGGCGTACTCGTCTAGACCTAGGGGGAAGGCAGGGTCGAATTTTAGGCTTGTGAGCTTGCAAAGTTGTAAAGCTTGTAAAGCTTTTAATTGTAAGGTTAAAAGCCTAAAATTCAACGCCGTGCTTGCTAATTAAATAATCTTTTCAGATACACTCCCAGCACCTCATCGACCCGACAGACTGGATAGCCATGGACACGGCCGGCGATCTCATTTCCAATGTATCAGAACCAGTCCCGGGATTGGATCGAATATTACGGTAAGTCTAACCTTCCAAAGGGGCCCGGAAGCGCAAGAATCAACCCCTTCAATCGACTGGGTCTAGACAGTTCTGCCATGGTCCAAAAACTGCCCAAAGTACGCGTATTTTGGCGTTTCACGTAGCTGTCTAGACCTAGTCGACATTAGGAGTTGATTATTACGCCTCACGGTTCCTTTATTTTGTTTGCCAAATCGAATTGCATAAAATCAAGTAGCTTTTTAGAGGCGGTACTCCCTTGGCGTCGTGTGATTTGTACAACATCACCTTTACTACCTCAGCCGATCAATCTATATTTTCTAAAAATAATGGGAGCTTGGAGTGCCGGTGAGTCTTCCTCGCTCGCTCGCTCGCTCGCTCGCTCGCTCTCTCTCTCTCTCTCTCTCTCTCTCTCTCTCTCTCTACCTCTCTTGCCTTCACCGCTTCCGTCTGCCTCTTATTCCAGTCCAATCTACCCTTGCCTTTCCAGCCCCTTTAAACGCCTGATTTTCTCAAGCCCCGCATCCCATTGAGTTGTAAAAGTCACCCGGGTCCCCGGTGTCTTTTACACTTTCCCGACAATAGATTTGCATTGTCCATAGGGGCTTCAGGCAGGCGCCAGCCACCGATCAAGCCCTCCCCCCAAGCAGTCAATGCGCAATTGTAATGCGCAAGATAAGGGCGAGAGAGTGGGGGGGAGAGAGGGAGAGAGAGAGAGAGAGAGAAAGAGAGAGAGACGGCAAGGGGAACACATAACACTTTGGATTACGGGGGCCAACTCTGGGCGAACAGTTGACCCTTTATGAAATCCCTAGGCGGGGATGAGTCGGATCTGGGCCATGCCATTTCAAGTTCATTTTAAAGCGGCCGGTAAGCGTCAGAATCGACGCGTTTTATCCACTAGATCTAGACAACTCTGAAACCCACGATTTTAAGCATTCACCATTTCTCGAGGCGGCTACATTCGACTTAAGCATAGTGAAACATCGCGAACTTCGCGTTCCTGCATTTTTATGTGTTTTGAAGTGCAGTGTAGCTGACTAGACCTAGGGTATGGAAGGGGTAAATTTTCGCGCTTTCTAGTCCCTTTAAAGCTGAATAATCCGAGATTTGGTAGTCTATTAGAGTACCACCAAATCCTCTCTTTCTTCTCATCATTGCCACCCTCTTTCTTTGATGCCCTTTCCATCGATCACAGAGCGAGAAAGGAAGGGCCCCCAGGCCGGTGTGGGCCGGGGGCCATTTCGCGAAAAGCCCCCGCCACGCGACTCGGACTAGTTGGTTGTTTTCGAGCAGCTTTGAGCTCTAACTTTGAGCGCGAACTTTCAAGTTACCTCTCTCAAAGCCCTTTTTGAACATTTTTGTGTTCGAAGGAATATACCGCAAATATGGCGGTACCGACATCTTTGGATTTTTTGAAAGCTTCAGCTTTGAGTGCAAATGATTCACTTAAAATTAAGCTACCGGAAACGGTATACTATTCTTCCGCGGCGCTGCTAGCTAGGCGAACAGTACCTATGCAAAAATCAGCTTAAAAAGGATAGTAGAGCGAACTTAAATCATTTTTACGATCTTAATTGTAGTGCAGATTCCTAAAACATCACTGCCATCCGATACCCCAAATAAATTGCCAAAAAGCCATCGCCAATCTCGCCGCCGGCGCTCTATTTGAATAGCCGCCGCGCGGGTTGTTTTTCTCTGAAAAGCGAAGCCCCAAAATGGCTATTATGGCAATTTCCTAATTGATTTTGAGCATATATTTTTTATCGATTTACTCGACCCAATCAATTAAAAAAATCAAATTTTCAGGTGTCCGCTGCGCTACTCCGGACAGTCGTGCGAGGTGCAGCCACCCATTGCCTTGCCCTTGATACAAACATATGTAAGTTGGAATCGCAAATGATCTTTGCTAGCCTGCCCCTTCCATTCCCAAATGATCTCTGCTAGCCTGCCTACACGATCGTTTTTAGAACTTCTTCACCCCGTTCGCCGGAAGCATGATACTCATCGTCGGCGTCGTGTTGCTGGCCATCTTCTTCGTCACGATGCTGGTAGGTTTTTTAAAGGGGCTGAGAAGTAAATTGAGTCCGAATGACCGTAGAAAGAGAGGGAGAGAGAGAGAAAAAAGAAAGAGAGAGAGAGAGAGAGAGAGAGAGAGAGAGGGAGAGAGTGAGAGAGCGTGAATCGCTGTTAGCGTCGTCACCGATGCGTATCGAGACGTTTTTTAGCGAAATGGCCTGCCTCCCTGATTTTGCGCCCCCGGGGCCATGAGTCACACTCAGGTTTCGTAACTTGTCAAGCTCCTTTCTCAAAGCCTTCTTTGGGAGCTTGACGCTATCGAGCAGCATCGGGGCCCCGCCCCTTTTGTAGCAACCCCTAGTTTCCTTACACAATTGATGAGCTGACGAAACCTGAAGCGGCTGACTTTCTCATTCTACTTGACCTTCTTGCTAACGTTTAAATGTGGAGATAAGCGCTAGCATCAACCCCTTACGCGACTAGGTCTAGACAACGACGCGATGCGCCAAGACGGGCAAGCAATAGGAATAAGAATCAAATCAACCTCCGGTCATTAGGGTCCGAAAGATGTAAATTCGATGTGTCTTGGCGCGTCGCGTAGTTGGCTAGACCTGGCCGTTGAAACCAGTCGATTCTGCCGCTTCCCAGTCCCTTTAAAGTGTATTTCACGATTCCTGCTCCTCAATTCTTCGTTTTTTTGGCCTCCGGCTCGTTTCTATCGACCCCAAAACTTTTCTCAAAACACCCCAGGCGTGTTGAGTTTCAGCTGTTGCCCGCATGTGTGTATCCTCAAGGGTAAAAAGAGCCCCACGAGCTTTTCGTTGGCCTTCCTCTCCTACTCCTCCTCCGGTGGCAATTGATTTTTTTGGCCCCCTTCGGCTGGGGCGGGAGAAAGGGGCCCACAAGGGCCCCATTTTTCCCGCACCATTGGATGCTTTTTCTTGAAAGGGTAGGCCCCAAAGCGGGCCCACCCTCATACCCATGCATGGCCCATTTTGGTGGCAGTGCCTTGGCTTCGTTTTTGTGTCTCTGGGCTTTTAAGTGACGTTTAGCGACTTCAGAATTTTTGTTCTCCTTGTTTATGATGCACTTATTTTTCGAAATCTTAAGCCTATAAAGCCTAAGTCTCAGCTTATAATTAAGCATAGCTGAAGCCTAAGCCTCAAAAATGAACTGAAAACTAACCCAAACATAAGACTAGGCTAATTCTAAGCTACTCCTAAGCTAAGCCCAAAGTTAAGCCGAACTCAAGTATAACCCTAGGCCTAAGCCTAAGCCCAAGCCTAAGGCTAAGCCTAGGCCTAAGCCAAATCAAAGCCAAGCCTCAGCCTCAGCATCGAATGACATGACATCGAAACACGATTTATCTGGCTGGAAATTCCAAGTTTTTCAAACGTGTTTGGAAAAGCGAAACGTCCTGAGCATTATTGGCTTAGTTTCTAGAACTGCGGACTGTAGTTTCCCCGCGTTGGCTGCTGAAACCAAGTTTTTGAAGCTCATGAAGCGCTCGAAGCCGTGCTTCGCTAACGGTTTTTTAATTTGTGTAATGCCACGAATCTAGTTTCAAGTATCTAAAAATATTAATTTCGTCATTGCTCCGATTGCTTTGGTATTTGAACAGCTTCTGCAGCTTTCTAGGAGCCGGTTTAGGTAGTCCAACGTCCACTCTAAAACTAATCCCAAGCCTGAGCTTGACCTAACAAGCTCATTTAACCCGAGTCCCAACTTTACGAAAACCTATGCCCCTGATTCTGAATTCTCCGATCATTTTCAAGCCAAAAACTCCGCGGGCCCACACTCATTTTAATGGAGTTTTGAATCGGAAATGAGGCCTAGGGTGGACCCGGTTGGTTGCCGCGGCACCCCTGCGAAGAGATTCTCGGGGGTGGGGGGGGGGGGGCTACTCTCTTTTTGCCTTTTACACTTCGGAAAGGGTGCTGACATGCTATAAGACGACACCCTCCTTTCCTGCCCACACACACATACACAAGCCACCCCTCCCCCGATAAAATAATCCCCCCGGAATTATGGGACGTCTTCGCTGGTTCTCTCTCTCTCTCTCTTTCTCTCTCTCTCTCCCTGAATCTGCCCCTCGAGAACTTGTTGGCTTACGCCACGAAATGATGATTTTAATGGAGGCTGGATCAGTGGTAGTGTCGGATTCCAACTTTTGAAACTTACTTCTCTACCCATACTCGAGAAAAGCTCCCATTCTTAATTTGAAACCAATTCGTCAGAGCCTGTCACTTGGAGCGTCACGTAGTCGTCTAGACCTAGCAAAGGCAGGGGTCGATTCCCACGCTTTATGGCTCCTTGAAAGGACCAAGAAGTCCAGATATTTCATGGATTTTGTGAAACCGACTACTTGTGGCACTTGACACCTTTCTAAACTCTGAGGAAGCGCGCAACCGGATTGGCGCCCCGGAAAATCCGTATTTTGCCATGTCTGGACCTAGACCCCGTGGGGGTCGATTTTTGCATTTGCTAGTCCTTTAAAGGCGCACTGACAGCAAGCGCTCATGGTGCTTAGGCGGTATACGTCTCTTTTTTGCACTTTCTATTACGGTTTTTATGGCTGTCTCCTCCTTCATCTCGCTCGGTCTCTCTCGCTCTCTCTCTCTCTCTCTCTCTCTCTCTCTCTCTCTCTCTCTCGCTCTCCCTCGTTCTCTTTCTTTCTCTCGCTCTCTCTTTCTCTCTCTCTCTCTCGCTTTTCGGGCACGTGCCCTAAAGGGAGCGGAACACAGATCACGTTCAGAGAGGGGCCGTGTACTCGTTCCAACGTGTACACCCTATGGACGTAGGGACCGCGCGCGCTGCCTGCCCGTGGCGTGGCAGGCAATTTCTCTCCTTTGCGGCGTGGGGCGTCCTCATCCCCACGCCAGGTTGTAGCTGTGGCTGACTGATATGCATCCGCTCCTCCCGAGCGGAGGGCCCGGGTTCGACCCCCGGCCGCGGCAAAAATCTTTGCTTTTTTCCGAAAAAACCTCCCTGAACATGCCCTTTAATTCGAAATTTTACCGCGGCTGTCCCTTTCAGCCACTTTGAATTTAGCAATCCTATTTAAGCGTCCGCGCTTGTAGAAAACTCTGACCCAATGAAACACCCCGGGGCCAAAAATGACTCACTTAGCCGCTCGGCAAGCATGACGCTTATCAGCAACTTTATGAACCTAACGGGGTCCATCCGGTGCAGCCCCGAAATTCACACCAAAATTTTATTGAACCGCCTGAAAAATGGCTGGATGAGCGCCGCGCTATATTGCACCCCATTTTATGGAGCCGCCTAACAATGGGCCCTGGCTGGGTCGCGGCACTCGTTTATTGGGGCCAGCCGAGTCTGGCATCGCCGATAAGCATTGACGGGTTCATTTGAGTTTTCACGCCTTTGCAAGAGAGCGCGTTTTTCAAAATTAGTATCTAGCTCTGTTAAAGGGTTATATCTCTTGATGGCTGTATATTACTGATAAATTTAGTATTTTCCTAATTTCCTATTTATTTATTTGCGCTCTTGTTTGGCAGACCGCGCCTTTACACGTACTAGCTTTACTTAACGTAATCGAATACTATCCATTCAAGACGGCCGAGCGGGCCGGCACGTTGCGTACCGCGGAGCGGTGGCTTCTTAAGGGCTCTAACCTCTAAAATTGTTCCCTTGGTTCGACTAGCGATAGACAACTACGCGAGACTCCAAAAGACGTAGCAGTCGAAAAATTTTGCCTGGACAAAACCTAGTTTTAAGAAAATTGGAGTTGAAAGGCGTCAATTCGACGTTTTCGCGCTTTAAATTTATTCCTTCACCCCTATACCGTATACCCTTACAAATTTCCTTCCGTTTTTAACCAAAATGAAGCTCAACGTTTGGAGTGCTGAGCCCTCCACAAAAACCTCAAAATTTTGAGTCATTCCCGCTCGTGGGCGGAACTTCAAGCCACCGTAGTCGATCCCTAGATCCTCAAATCTTTATGAGAGCTCAAACAGTGCTATTTTGCAGTGCAGAAGCTTCTCGGGGTCGAAAAGCACGCGAAAAACCTTGTCCCGCCACTCGGTTACACTATTTGCGCTTCTCGTTTTCGCTAATCTGCGGGGGGTGGAATTGGTCCCGTGGGGAAGAGGCCCCCTCATCTCATCCCTCAAATACTCAACTGTTTGTCGACAGTCTCCCTTTCACACACAACTTGAAAATATATTAGGGAGTAGGGAAGATGGGTCGGTTGGATCGGTTAGGCGAGCCAAAAAGCGGAAATTAAAGCACTTCCGGAGCTTCAAAATATCGTCTGTCTCTCCCTCTCGCTCGCTCTCTCTCTCTCGCTCTCTCTGTCGCTCTCTCTCATGCCTGATTTTGCGTTATGCTCCGTTATCTCGCAAAGCTGCCCAGCCAGCCTTGTAAGCCCCGGGGCAAACAGAAGCCGAATTTTTGGCACGAGTCCGGCTATACATTTCGAATTTCAAAACTTTCCGGTTGATGTTTCTGAATTTTAGACTACTGATAATATTCTTATAATGTTCCAGATGCTTCGCGGTTGTTTCTGCGATTGCTTCGGCCCAATGTACTGGGGCTGCGGCAGAAAAGACGAGGAAGAGGATCGCCCTCTCGATCAAGAAGTCCTCCAGAAGATGCTCAACGAGTGCAAGAGGAGCGACGTCAGGAGGGAGCTGATGGTATGTGTTTTGGCCTAAAGGGACTGGAAAGCTGGGAACGTCCCCTTTCCCTATACTAGGTCTAGACCGCCAGGCGGACCGCGTAGCTGCCTAGACCTAGTCGATGAAAGGGGTAGATTTTCGAACCTGATTGTCTTAAGGGGTATTGTTAATGGAAATCTGATGTCAGCACCCCTTTCAATTGGAAAAAAAATTAATTTTTGTTTTTTTTTCAGGCTCACGAGCAAGAGTACGGTCCCGTCTCCACAATCTCAGATGGGATGGCTCAGCCCTATAACACTACCGTAATCGTCCCTTCTGCCCCGGCAGAGTACAGGTACGGAAATTTGGTTATTTCGACGTGGAAACGCGTCATTTGGCCACTTACGTCGCTGTCTAGACCTAGCCGGCCCATGGGGTCGATTTTCACACGTCCCAATCACTTTAAAATTAATTTTTTAGGAGACCGCCCTCTCCTCCTCCAGCCTACAGTTCCGTGGCCGGAAGCGCTGAACGACTCAACTCTCAGATGCCACATACCCAAATTTAAGGCCAAAATTTTCAATGATTTTTACACGTCTAGTCCACCTTTGATTAGTGCGCAATGCCCATACCCAAAAACTGTGAAAACCGGTAGCCTTCCCCCCCTCAGTACCCACGCTAGCCATCACCCCTTTGTCATTTCGGAAACCCAAGAAAAATTTATGAAATTACGGGTTGACGTTTTCTAAGATTTCTGTATCAATTACGCCATGAAAATTCTGAATTTTGATCACAAAGATACCTACAAAAATCTCGTGCCTAATCAGTTATACCCAAAATTCGAATCTCTCTCTCTCTCTCTCTCTCGCTCTCTCCCTCTCTTTCTTGCTCTCTCTCTCGCTCTCTCTCCCTCACTCTCCCTCCTCTCTCTCTTTCTCTCACGCTCTCTAGTCTGCCTCACCCAAAATGTCATGAGATTTCCAGTTTCAAGCTTTATTTCGATCATGTATCATTCGCTGAGTGAACTCTAGTCAAGTGTACATAAGATTTCGATGTTCTGTTTGGTTTCCTTTTCCGAATCGTCCACAGTATTTTGTCGGGATAAATGACCTCCATCTGGGTTTCTGGGGCCTACAAGCCAGATCTGAAAACATACTAATTTTTCGAATTTTTACGTTTTTTAATTTTAGTTATATTTATCCCGACAGTTTTTTTAGATCTTTTAGTGACGAAAATCCCAAAAAAAAATGTAAATCTTTTTATTCTTTTCAATAGCATAAGGCTGGATATCAATACAGAGCAACGAGATTGTAACAATTAATGAAATAAAAATGGCATTTGAGGTATCAAAAAACCTGTCATATTACATTTACACATCACATAAATGGAGGCTAGTTTTATTAAATACAGTTTAAAATGATAGAGTAGAAGCCTCAGTAGATCCTGCACTCGCACTTGTCGATGACGGCGTGCGGGAGAATGTTCTGAAAAGTGGATCTAGAAAAACCTTAATTTTAAGGGATTCTCGGCCTTTTTCAGTGGAACGATCAAAAATTTTTGGGCCGTTGAGTGGATTAGGGGATTAAACCTATCACGGCTTAATAATATCAAAAGGTTAATTTGGGTTTAGATACCTTTAAAAACGTACCGATCTCTCCTCGTCCAACACCGGATACGAAACCTTCGTGTCCTTCCACGACGCCGGGACGCAGTGTGGGCGCTCGTTTTCTTGGTTTTCGTACTAAAATAACATTTAAATACGATTACAATTAATACAGTTTTGCAGAGATTTTAGAGTGAAATTCGAGTATTACTTACCATACTCAAATCCTCAAACATACACATGCCAATGTTCAGCTGGGCGGGCGAGTTGAGGCCGGGCGGCTTGATGGAGAGCGGGACCGGGCCGCAGGACTGAGATGAGGAGATGTTGAGAGAGAGAGAGAGAGAGAGTGAGAAGGGGAGAGAGAGAGAGCTAGAGGGAGGGATAGGGAGATGGAGAATGAGTGAGATCGAGCTCAAGCTAACCTGATGGCAAGGAATCCCGATCGGTCGCGTCCTGATGTGGAGCATGGCCTCCTGAATTCCCAAAATCTTGTTGGTCGAGTCGATCGGCACCAGGGCCACGATGGGGAACATTTTCTCGTCGAGCACGAGCCTGAAAAAAATACTTTTCTCTAAACTCGATGGAACGTATCAAAATCGATCTACAAAAGGCTAGAAAGTGCAAAAATCGACTTGGTCTCGACTCGGCCAGCGGAGCGGCATCCAAATTGAATTTTTTGGCGCTTTGCCTCGCTGTCCATACCTAGTAGCTTAGGTAGCGTTTTCCGGTTCTTAGCTCCTTTAAATTACCAGAAATTGACTTACCTTTCTGGTTTCGGCAGTCGGCACGTAAAATACGCGTTTCCCTCGCCGTCCAGGTCGTACGGGACGGTGCAGAGAGTGTTCTGAATTATTTTTTGAGCATCATCCAATTACCAAACGATCTCTGCTAGCCTGCCCCTTCCATTCCAAAAGATCTCTGCTAGCCTGCCCCTTCCATTCCCAAATGATCTCTGCTAGCCTGCCCCTTCCATTCCCAAATGATCTCTGCTAGCCTGCCCCTTCCATTCCCAAATGATCTCTGCTAGCATGCCCCTTCCATTCCCAAATGATCTCTGCTAGCCTGCCCCTTCCATTCCCAAATGATCTCTGCTAGCCTGCCCCTTCCATTCCCAAATGATCTCTGCTAGCCTGCCCCTTCCATTCCCAAATGATCTCTGCTAGCCTGCCCTTTCCATTCCCAAATGATCTCTGCTAGCCTGCCCCTTCCATTCCCAAATGATCTCTGCTGGCTTGCCCCTTCCATTCCCAAATTATCTCTGCTAGCTGGGGTTGCTTACCTGCTCTCCATCTTCAACCGTCAGAATCCCGCGGTGCGGCGCATATGGGCTTCCCATAACTCCTCGGGCTCCAATTTTAATTTCGACAATGGCCTCGACAATTTTGTGGCCGTAGGTGAGGGTGATGAACTGAAAACGCGTTGTAATTTAAGAATCCTGGTTGACTTTGGTATCTTTCAAACGGTTGTTACATTTTTTAAAGGAAAAAGACACGCTAAAGCAAATCTTAGCGGTTCAAACAGGTTTTGTTTCAAAATAAAATCGTAAAAACAATTTAAGTTATTAATTTAATTTAGTTTAGGTTACGTTTGATAGGTATGCAATCGCTCATGCGAATTTTTCTATACTCACCTGGTCCATCTCAAAAACGACACCGCGGTAGAAGCGATACGAGGGGAAAATGTGGCGCTGAATCTTGGCGGCGAACTCGTAGTGTCGATAGGATTCCTGGAATTTATCGCTTAGTTTAAACTACGTGATGTTTGAAAAAGGGGTAACATCTTTTTTAATGCACTTTACAATTTTACTTTACAAATTTCGGTGGGCTTTACAATTAACATTAAATGTGTCAGGTATTTGGCCCAAAATTTAGCATTTTTCCCTGGTTTTAATAGGATTGAAAAATACAACAAAAATAATATCAACTGTATTGTATTTCTCTATTTGACCAGAAAACCAAAAATTAATTAAGTAAATTCAAACTAGACCAAAAATTTCGATAAAAAATCTATATTTTTGACATTTATGAATTTAAATCGGAAATTATTCAATTAAAGATAGTTTTTTCAATATTTTATTTTTCTAAATTTTTCAGAATTTTTTTCGAATTTTTAAGCAACGTGAAAACTAATATTTAATCGATGAAATCAAAATTACAAAACACCTAGAGTGACCTATTTTTTAGTTAAATTTATCATTAAAATGAAAAATACAAAAGTTACTTACCCACGCCTTCTCGCCCATCGCCCAGTCTCCGCCAGCCGTATGCAACAGGACAGCCCGTCGAAAATCGGCTTTCCGGTCGCTGGCCTCCGACTCGGGGCCCCATACCGGCGTCTGGGCTACGGTAAGCCGCTCAGCGCGGGTTACTGTAGCCACCGAATACGGTAGGAGGAGCAGTAGAAGCGTCGCGGAGACTAGGGAGTAGATCATAGTGTAGTAAATTTCAGTAAGAGTGATTTTTGACGAAATTTTCCTCTTTTTATAGGGTGGAACGGCAGATGTAGTGTGGTTTTTTGCGATACCTTCGTAGCCTGGAGTCATATGATACTACGGATAGTTGCGGTGCACTAATGAGCATCTGGACATACAAGTAGAAGCGCCCTTCCATTTACGTTGATAAGGTCTGAATCTGATGCGTATTAATGAAAGCTCGAAACCCCTCGATTCTAACTTTTAATGAATTCTAACAATAATGTGATTTTTTAATTTTCTGAGCTTTTCGCTAGTGCCATTCGCCATTTGTCGCGGAGCCCCGGATTCTACGTTTTTAGTTAACGTATTATTTAACCGTATTTTTAAAAAATTTCTTACTATTTTTGTCGAGGGAGCTGTCTAACCCGTGCCGTTTTAATATATATTTTTATCTTTAAAATTGCCATAGAATTTTACGGGTTTGGTTTCCCACTTTAAAAAAACATTCGGCATTTCCGATTTTTATTTCATCATGTCGAAATTTATAATGTCGAAATTTCATGATTTCGATCTGCACCCAGACAAAACCCGCGGAAAACCCCTAAATACTATGAAAAAATGTTGGAATTACAAAAATTCGGGAGCCTGAACCATCGGCATTATAAATTTCTAGGTCATCAATCTCGACACTGCGAAAATAACCTTTTCTGTCCACCAATAATCCCCATACTTTTTGTATTCTTTTGTTTGTATTATAATCCTGGGTGGAAATCCAGGTTTTTGAACAGCATTTTTTTAATTTCATACATCGTCTTTTTAAAATTCAGACAAAGGCGATCTGGTTTCGCTTGTCAAAAAACGGATATCGTCACTGCTCCTCAATTTTTCATTCTTCCTGTTTTCTAAAAAAATCCAAACGCTAGAAATTCTCATTAGTTAAGACGATAGCGTCATTTTTTTGATTCCAGTAGGACCAGTATGGGTAATTTGTTTGTTACAAAATGCTCAAAATCTAGAATTATTTTTTTTGTTAAAATCACATTTTCCAGCCTTTCCCCTTGCAAAAACCCGGCACACTTTCGCTCGACGTGTGCTGCTGGCCCCGGCCTAGGAACGCGTCGACCCGAGAGCCCCCCCAGGAAAACGTGTGTGTGCTGTCCCATGGTTAGTCTTTCTCTCTCGCTCTCCCTCTCTCTCTCTCTCTCTCTCGCTCTCTCTCCGCCTCTCTGACCGCTCTCTCGCCGGTCAGACCCACTTTCCGCAAACGAGAGCCCCCCGGGCGGGTGGTGTGTGCCTGGTGCCAGTCGTTTTCGCCCCTGCAAGAGAGTCCTCTACGCCGCTTTCTCTGCGTCTCTCACTCACTCCCTGTCTTTCCCCCTCTCTAGTGTCTGGTCTCTCTTACTCTCCCGCGCTCTCTAGTCTAGGATGGCGGTCTGCGTCTCGCACCTCGTCAGTACTCGCTTTTTCTCATAGTTTAGCCCTAGGGGTAGTTTTCTCTGCGTCTCTCATAGAACTACTGATCTCTCGGCCCCCTAGCGTCTGGGTGCTCTCTTTCTCTCGCCCTCTCTCGCTCGTTTCGGGTATCTATCTCATGCTCTCTAGGGGCATCTATACCCCTAGAGAGCTGTCCCGTTAACCATACGATGGCTCTCTCCATATCTCTCTCTCTCTCTCTCTCTCTCTCTCTCTCTCTTACTCTCTCTCTCCCTCTCCACCCGTTGCCCTCATTTTTTATGGCTTTCAGCCCTCCTCACGTTTTCGCTGACCCCGATCTAGGGCTTTCTCTCTCTCTCTCTCTCTCTCTCTCTCTCTCTCGCCAGGTCCAAAGGGCCCGAGGGCCCGGCCTGCGAATTCGGTGGTCGTCCGTGCCTGGGCCCTAAAAGATGCCCCTACACCCCCAGGGGGGCTAGACGATGATGAGATCCTCCCCGCTTCCGACGGCTTTGAATACCAAATTGAGGAGGGATGAATGGGAAGCGGCCTTTGCAGCATGAACGGTGGTTTTTGGGGGTTTGGAAGGAGGTGCATAATGGAATAATCTGTTGGGTAATCCGATGTGCAACCTTTGCAAGTTGGATGGGGCTACGGTAGCTACAAAGCTTTGCTGGAGTACATGGCGTAATCAGTTGAGAACATCCGTTTTGACAAAAAACGGCTAAATTAGATGTCATAACCGGTTATGCAATAACGGTTTTGCGGGTTTAAATTGCCTAATCCGTTATGTGCAGTGGTTTTCAGGAGCCTTCTGAATTTTATGGCGTAATCGGTTAAGCCCCGTCTTTCTAGACGACTTCGGAATTAGATGGCGTAATCGATTATCCAATGCCGTTCTCTAAAACCCCACTGAATTAGATGCCGTAATCGATTATCACCTGACAATTTCAGAATTGTTATCAATTATATGGCGTAATCAGTTCTCTAATGCCATTTTTCCCGATTCTTCTCGATTTGTTGCCCTGCCCTAAACGTCTATCTCCACTATGTTTCAGACTTCTTCTGAATTGGGACGCGTAATCGGCTATCTAATGCGGTTTTCAGAATTATGCTAAATCCAATGGCGTAAATGATCGTAACCTGCTGATCTTCAGAACCCAACCGGATTACACGACGTAATCGGTTCAGAGAGGTTACTGTAGTCGGAGTTGGCTGTTTAGAAAATGGCGAAAGAATTATTTTAGCGCTCGTACGTGAATAAAATACTGATATAGGCCTACACTGGAGGTTTTTGAGATCTAGATGACAAAAGATCGATTTTTGCGCTTTCTGGTCCCTTTAAACCACAAATCCAAAAATGACTCAGATTCCCTTGACCATTGACTGACTTCCGGTCACTAGCCTACCCCGGTTTACCGGCAGCGAGCCTGTATTTGTCAAGTATCCTAACACAGCAAGCCTCTCCCTCTCTCTCTCTCTCTCTCTCTCTCTCTCTCTCTCTCCCTCTCGCTCTCTGTTTGTGCCTTTGCCTGCGATAGGTAATATTTGTGCAGGTGGTAGCAATATTCTGCCCACCCCTGCTTTTTCAGCCCCTAGACGAGTGTTCGCTTCGGGACCCTCGCAGGTCCTCCTCCCCCCAAAAAAAGGCCAAAAAAGAGGCGAAAAAATGGCTGTCGACTGGTGCCATTCGGTGGCGCTTCCCCCCACACACGCCCGTTGCCCTACATGGCAACATGGCCCGAAAAATGAGGGAAGAGAGCTAGAGAGTGAGAGCGAGATAGAGAGAGAGAGAAAGAGAGAGAGAGAGAGAGAGAAAGAGTCGATGAGAAATTCCCTGGGTGAACCAAATTTGCTTCCGGCTAGGGATTACGGTAGGCTGATCTGTCAAAATGAGGCTCTGAGATACTACGAAGCAAACAACCGCGGGATGTCACAAAAAATGCAAAGCGGGCTAGCAGAAACCATCCAGGAAGCTCAGGAAGAACATAAAATATTTTTTAAGGAATTAGGAAGGCATGGAAAACAACTAGGTAACTTTTTTCAGAAACGAAAAGGTGTTAGAACACGAGGAATTTTTGTTAAAGGCACCAAGAAGCCAAAATTTATCGTCGCAGCCTTCAGGATTTCTGACGGCCATCTTCAAAACGTTTTTTAACCGGTTTTTTTTCATCTTTCTTCGCTTTGATTCCGCTTAAAATCGATCGATTCCCGGTCCCTTTAATCCCCATTCTCCCCGGTTCCCAGAACACCACCGCTACGTCCAGATGGTGATCGATTATGAGAACCGCTCGGGGGCCAAAAAGCCATCCGCCCGGAGCGCGGATCGACCCTCGTCAAAACCCGGGGTCTATTAGCGGGGGCGGTGGCCTCGGTCTGTCTGTCTGTCCGGGTTTCTCTGGCTGTCTGTCTGTCTGCCTAAGTCGGTCTGTCACTCCGCACTCGATTTGTGGTCGCGGGAGAACGGTGCCTCGGCCCGATTGTCCTAAAAAGTGACAGCCAGGCGTTGGTGTTGAGGTCTGGAAATGGGGTTGCATTGAAATATGGTGAACCTGGAAAGCGAATGCTTGATCGGTCATTTTAAAGGGACCGGGAAGTCTGGTAGACGTCCACAATCGACGTCGATTCCTGGCAGAAAAGCCAGATGCCGCCGCGACGCGACCGCACCACAACTTCTTGCCGTTATTTAGGCGTGAAAATAAGTCAATTTGAAATGTCTAATGTCAGGTATGGAACCTTCTAGCAATTTTAAGACTCTAAACTTGTTCAATGCTCAAAATTGACCTAGAGGTAGATCGCTGATTTGCGCGCCTTACGGAGCATTACGACATAAAACTCACGCGCGCAAAAACATAAATTTTGCGTCGGGAACGCTTCAGGTTTTGTTGTCAAATATACGCCTTTTCACAACGTAATTGATCTGTCGGTAATTGTAGGCAGCGTAGCTTTTGTTTTAGACCAATAGTCAATCCTGGAACCCTCGTATTTTGGCTTGTTAGCACCTTTAGTATTGACATTTTGGGTATCTAGACCTAGTCGATCGAACACGTTGATTCTCGCGTCCACGGTCCTTTTAAAATAGAGCTTGCCCACATTTCGATCGTACAGTGGCTTCACGTCTCTTCCCACCCGTCCGCTCTCTTCGTAAACCTCCTCCGATCGGGCCAGCTCACCCATATCATAAGCCATTTTACGGGCGCGTGAACCGAACGCGACGGGGCGGCCATTGAACACCGCCGATGGGGGTCCCGATTCTCGACGGCCATTTTGACCCGCCGCCGATCGTGGGAAAATACTATATGGCTTGGCTGAACGCTAAAAGAAGAGCTGGAATTTGAACCTGGAACAAACATACTAAAGGCACCGTGAATGACTCAAATAGACCCCTTCTATCGACTAGGTCTAGTCAGCTACGTTACAATCCAAAACGCGCTTCCAAACGGGTTTGTTTTAGCCGCCCCGCCCTCTTCAAACGTGCCCTCAGAACCATGCATAAAAACTCTTTTGGAGTGCTTCGGAACCTGGCGTAGCTGTCTAGACCTAGTCCAAATAAGAGGTCGATTCTGGCGCTTCCAAGTCCCTTTAAACAGATTTTTAAGCCGATAACCAAGAGTTGAATTGGTTTTTTCGCAGTTTTTAATGTAAATCCCTCACCTCTTGCTACTACCGTGCTTTTTTCAGCTGCTAACCCCCGGGCTGCGATTTGGGTCGACCCGTTGACCCCCCGGTGCGGTCCTTATGGATTCGCGCTTAGCACAGCACTCCCATTCCCCCTCTGCCCCGTCCACAGGAGCCCTGCGGAAAATGGCCGGCGCTGAGTCATCGGTTTTTTGCAGCACTCTCGGCGATCACGTCTCTCTCGCTCTCGTTATATCTCTGTCTCTCTCTCTCTCTCTCTCGCTCTCGCGCATAGCTCAAGCTCCATCTTTCTCGCTCTCTCCTTTATAGTGGTAGCTTCTTGGGATCAGAACAAAACGGATAGAAGCGATCTTTCAGGAAAATGATCTTCAGTTACCATAAGGCAAGCTAGCAAAGTTTCTTTGCGGAGTAGTGTCTTTAATAAGGCGTAAACTATATATTTTTTTCAGCAGGAGTCATTTAGGAAAATGAGTTAACCTTCAAGATATCTTGATGAAATACCTACTCTCCTCTGCCTCCCCCGCCCCTCTCTCTCTCTCTCTCTCTCTCTCTCTCTCTCTCTCTCTCTCTCTCTCTCTCTCTCTCTCTCTCTCTCTCTCTCTCCCTCTCGCTCGTTCTAGGTTACCAACTTTTTTCCTGGTCCTCCCCTCCTTCCTTGCCGTCCGGCTGGTTGGACCCGGTGTGAGGTCGAGTGTGTGGCCCAAAAAACCAAACGGGACGGGAGGGCCCCCGGTCCTAACTAAGACGGGCAAATAACTCTAGGGGGCCCGCCGGATACACTGCGGGAGGGTACTATTTTTTGTTGGTCTCTCTCTAGCCCTCTCTCTCTCTCTCTCTCTCTCTCTCTCTCTCTTTCTCTTTCGCTCTCTCTCTTACCTTCGGGCCAACCGGATCTTATTGGAGAGACCCCGGTTCGAGGCGGGGGAACTGTCTAAATCAGACGTGAGAGCCTGAGGGTTCCCTGGAAAACCGATTACGCGAGGAAATCCTGTCTGTCGAGGAGGGCAGGGCTATGGATTTTGGAGATGCCAAGATGGGACCTAGCGATGCGCTCTGGAGCCTGATGCCCTGCGACACGCAGCGCGTGCGTTTGGCTGGCGTAACGGCGCGGACGAGACGACTCCCTATCCAAAGATACGGCGGAAGCTCGCGCTGCATGTGAGTTGCGGGTGCGTTGCGTGTGCGCTGCGGGTGCGTTTCATGCGCGTAGCGTGTGTATAGTGGGTGCTTAGCACGTGCTTTGCGCATGCGTAGCATGTGGGTAGCGTATGCGTAGCGTGTGCGCAGCGTGTGCGTATAGTGATCGTCCGTGTGCGTTGCTTTGGCGTGGCGTAGGCGTTGCGGGCGCGACAAGGTTCGTAACGCTACCAAGATCCTTAATATGCCATTTCCGATCGTTTAACGAGCTTTGTAATATAGTTCTAGCGAACTTTTACAGGATTAATGACTTCTCGATCCCGCTAATTGCTTTTCACAAGTAAAACGAGCAATTTTTTAGGCCAATTAAAGGGACCGGGAAGTCAGGAATGAGTAGTTTTTAGGAAGCTATTGGACTGCCACCGAAACTCAAAATTCGATTTTTTTGAATAGCATTTTTAAAATAACCTAGGACTAGGAGCCTAGATCAAGCCAATTTCGATAAAAATTTTGAGTTCACTGTCCGTTTAAAACGGTGTAAACGACGGTCAAGCTTAATTTCTGACTTCGGAGACCCTTTAAACCGGATCTCCGGACCTCCGGGAGCATCACAAATTGCGGCAAAATATTATTCTCCCCCCATCAGACGAGACTAAAATACACCCTTTCACTTTTTCATTGCCCTGGGGTGGCGTTCGATGGCGTCTAATCCGGGGGCCCCGCCCCAATTACCCCCCGGGCTGCCAGCCCCCTCGGCTACCGTATGCCCGTATCAAGGCGTACTCGGCCCCCAGAAAAGTGCATGTGCCCTTCCCGCGACAACCCCGGGGCCTGCGGCTGGAAATGGCGTTTTTTTAGGCTGGCAGCCGTCACTTTTTGCGCTCCCCTGCAGGCCGGCTGGCACGCACTAATGAGCCATTCCGGGGTAGTCTTTCTCTCTCTCTCTCTCTCTCTCTCTCTCGCTCTCTCTCGCCGTTCCTGAGGGTGTGAGAGCGGAGCAATGCGGCAAAAAAAACCTAAAAAATGGCCGTTCCCAGGCTGGATGTGGTGAAAAAACTTGACATATAGCGTTGCACTCTACGGCGTGGACAGTGTGGTTGGAAAAACGTGGGTAAAAGGGATGCAAAAAACTTCTAAAGGTGCTGTGAAAATTGTAAAAACGGTATTCACTAGAGTATCTACCTCGAAATCCGAAAAAATACGATTTTGCGCCTAGAAATTGACGCCGGGGTGATACTCGGTCGTTGCCAAAAAATTCGATTCAGTGGATTTTGGTTGCCGGTCCCTTTAAAAGATTTGAGAAAGCGCGTTTTTTTGCATAACGTGTTATGGTAATTAGGAGGCGAAACCAGCCATTTTGAGTTTTTAAAGGGACCTGGAAGTCAAGCGAGTTCTCGAGTGTCAGCCCGGAAAAACTGGCTATATTTCATGCGCAAAATCCATGAAATTTTTGCCTTCCTAGCCCTTTAAAGATGCAAAATTTTTATTCCTGTATCATCACGGTTTTCCTGATCAAAACAGCGTAATTCCCCAATCTAGCGCCAACCCCGAGATTATTGCCGCAGGGCCGTGCCAGGGGGTATTTTGACCTCCGGCTGGCTCCCCGGAATTCCGTGTCAGGAACGGCCAGCTGAGGGCAGAAGCATCTCTCTCTCTATCTCTCTCTTTCTCTCTCTCTCTCGCCATTCGAATGGCCTGTTTTGATAAGTGGTGATAAGCGTGGAATAGGGAGGCGAGACGTCTCCTGGCCTCTCGACTGAAGTAGAAGAGAACTCGGCGCGAAATTCTGGCGGGCTGGGTGGCTTTTGAAAAGTGCTGACGTGAGGAGGAGGGTGACGGAACTTCTGGAATAGATTGTCGGGGTCTTTTTAGCAAAACATCGTGGTTTCGTTGGTTTTTCAACATTTCTTGTCGTTTGAAAGGGGGTATCAAACGCCAGAATCGACCCCTTCTATTGACTGGGTCTAGACAGCTACGTTGCACGCCAAGTAACGCGTGTCGACCTCATATCATAGCATCCAGTAACTTAAGCGTGATGTTTTGGGAATGGAAGGGGCAGGCTAGCAGAGATCAATTGGGAATGGAAGGGGTAGGCTAGCAGGGTTCATTTGGGAATGGAAGGGGCAGGCTAGCAGGGTTCATTTGGGAATGGAAGGGGCAGGCTAGCAGAGATCATCTGGGAATGGAAGGGGCAGGTTAGCAGAGATCAATTGGGAATGGAAAGGGCAGGCTAGCAGAGATCAATTGGGAATGGAAAGGGCAGGCTAGCAGAGATCATTTGGGAATGGAAGAAGCAAGTCAATTCAAAGAAACCGTCAAATTAGCCAACTTAATTCTATTAGTCGTCACAGTAATATTCTAACTTTTCCGAACCGCTTTGTGCAGGGCTTTTCCTATTTTCTACTTCTGTTTGAGCACAACAATTTCTACCTCCGAATAATTTGATTCGACAAAAAGCATTCAACCCAAGCTACTTACTTACAGCTAAGAACTTTCCGAACCTTCACTTTCCTGCTTTTCGAAAATCAAATTCAAGCGGGCTACAACAAACAAGCATGCGGAAAAGCCGCAAAAACGGGGCTCAATTTTTCGGGGTTTGGCGTAGAACTTGGCCGCACTATAGGTCAAGTCGAAAACGTGATTTTAACGGTAGCGGAAAGTAGAGAATTTGGTTCTTTTGATCGCGAAGAGGGCCGAATGAGTCTAAAGGGCCTGCAAGGCTGAACGATTTTCTCTCTTCATTTTCTTTCGTTTCTTGCTCGCTCGCCGCTCTCTCTCTCTCTCTCTCTCTCTTTTTTCTCCCGCTTCCTCGAGGCAAACCCAGGCTTTTTCTAAGCTTCAACCCAGAGCTAAGGGTACGCTTTGTACCCCAGTCTGTCCATCTGTCCATCTCTCTCTCTCTCTCTCTCTCTCTCTCTCTCCACCATGTCGGTCTGCGTTTGTGTCCCCCCAGGCAGTGTTTGGGTGTGTGTCTGTCTGTCTGTGTGTGTGGGGTAGGGAGGGGGTGAGGAAGGGGCGTTCGGAGGTGGTTCGTGGACTCTAGTGCCAGTCGGCCAGCAGCCCCCCTTCCCCTGCTGACCACAGCCTCTCCCCCCAACCCCGAGAGTCCGCACACACCCATCCACACCCGGCCGCCAAGCCCCCCCGGGGCGGACACGGGCTTTTCCCTTGTTTTTCGAAATTTTTTAGACCTTTAAAAAGACTGGTAAGTGAGCTATGACCCTCTAAAAAAGCTTAAAAATCTGGGCAACTTGGCAAAATTCCAGCAATATTCCTTTTCTCTTTGTTAGCATTTTTTCGGCCTGAGGACGCTTAGCATTACAGATACCTTTTTACTTTTTTTTTGCGAGCCTTCTGTTTTTAGAAGTCTAAAGGGGCCGAGAAGTCACGATTTTTCGCCGCGATGTTAAGAGTTGAGGGTGAAGTTGAGCTTTTCCCGGAGGTGAAGTTAATTATTAAGTGTTTTAAATAATGTTCCGGATCCGGAAACGGCGCTTGATAAATTTCTTCCGTGCATTGGGTTTTTGCAGAAGTTTAGAGGGCCGCGGACCATTGGTTTTTATGAATTTTCTTTAATAATTTACAATTTTTCCTAGAATATTCAATATCTAATGCTTTCTGGCTTTTTAAAAGCGACAAGGAAGTCATTTTACGATTTTCACCTCGATCACCTTTCAACACCTCGCCTCGAGCCAAAAAAATTGACGATGATTCATTTTTCCCGGGGCCCTTGCCCAGGGGTGAGTCAACCATTTTGCCGCGACGAGGTCGTCGGGAATCGACTACGAAAAAGCGTAAACGGTTCAATAGCGTAGCCGGGACACCTTAAAATGAAATTTTACGCTACAGATTCAAAATCTTATCATTTATTTTTCTTGCTTGTCAATACCATTTTTGCATTTTTTTTCTACGAACCAAATCCTCTTTTCTGACTTCCCAAGCCCTTTAAACCGATGGAAAATGCAAAAAGCACATCTGCCTCATACCCCGAGGACATGTAGCGTCTTCCCGGTTCACCATCCCCTGGGGCCAAATTAGCATAATTAGCCCTCCGGTCAGCAACAGGCCCGACCCATCTAGGAATCGCTTAAAATGTAGCTCCCCATCTGCCTCTTTCCTGTCGTTTGGCTCGGGGCTACGCTCGCATGCTAATGACGGCGCCTGGAAAGCGACATTTTTTGATGCGTGTGTGGCTGTGAGAACGGTGGTGCTCCGGGGGGTTGACCTATTTTGGCCCTCGACCCCACCGATTTTCCACCACCTCCCAGAGCCATGTCGAAGCGCGACGACCCGGTTGCAAAAATCGGGATAATTGCCTGATGGTTGAGCGCTTCGGGTAAGGGGGATACGGTAGCTTTGAATTTAGCGATGGGTGTAGTGGGTTTTTTTGGGTTGTCTGGTCCTTTAAAGCTATAACGTTTAAAGGTATTCTTATCTATCTATCGCGCTCTCTCTTTCTCTCTCTCTCTCTCCCTCTCTCTCTCTCTCTCTCTCTCTCTCTCCCTCTCTCTCTCCTTTTCCATGAATGAATTTCCCTCTTTTCCGGCTAAGCTGTCAATTCTCTTGCCCAGCCTGTAGCGTAATTTGGTTCAGTCGGGTACTCGGCGCCAAGCTTCAGGACCCAATTGCCTAAAATCAGCTTCCGGCAAGTCCTAAAAGGCCCAAATGATCCCTGCTAGCCTGCCCCTTCCATTCCTAAATTATCTCTGCTAGCCTGCCCCTTCCATTCCCAAATGATCTCTGCTAGCCTGCCCCTTCCATTCCCAAATGATCTCTGCTAGCCTGCCCCTTCCATTCCCAAATGATCTCTGCTAGCCTGCCCCTTCCATTCCCAAATGATCTCTGCTAGCCCGCCCCTGTCATTCCCAAATGATCTCTGCTAGCCTGCCCCTTCCATTCCCAAATGATCTCTGCTAGCCTGCCCCTTCCATTCCCAAATGATCTCTGCTAGCTTGCCCCTTCCATTCCCAAATGATCTCTGCTAGCCTGCCCCTTCCATTCCCAAATGATCTCTGCTAGCCTGCCCCTTCCATTCCCAAATGATCACCGCTAGCTATATGTCGAAAGCTTCATCCCGGTGTTCAGGGGTGAAGCGGTGGTGTTGGCCGATTCCCCTCCCTGGGTGGCACACGCCAGTACCGGACAATGGCTCCTCTTTTGCCTTGCACTCGCTCTTCCCTGGCGTGGCCTGGCCCACTAGTCCCGTCCCCCCTTTTTGCCTCTTTTTGCCCTCAAAAAGCCCCCTTCGGTCGAACACGGCTTCACCTCGGCTCGATTCCGCAACACTACGCAGCGAAGGGGGCATAGGATTCTGATATTTATGACAATTTCTGGGTTTAAAAAGTCTAGGAAGGCAGGAATCAGAGGTCTTTCCAGGTTTTGCATCGGGTCAGACCGAGCTTAGGCATTGACATAATTATATATCATTTAAATTTATGTAGAAAACACTGAAATCTTACTGTTGGTAAAAAATTATTCCACATCAACAATTATTTTTGCTTTCTAGGTACCTTTAAAGGGACCGGTAAGGCCGTGGATCGACCCTTATCCTCACCTAGGGCTAGACAGCTACGCCATACCCCATATGACAATGTCACGCGGGCTTTAAGGCATCACGAGACATAACTTTCGACCAAAAATTGGGATGAGCCTCGTTCTTTGGAAGCTCGCGTAGCTGTCGGGACCTAGTCGATCGAGGAGTCGATTTTCTGGCTTGCAAATCCCTTTAAAGCAGCGCTGCAAGAAAAAAGTCAACGAAAAAGCTTAATCTCCTTTAAAGTTCCCAGACGACCCGGTTTCAAAAGTCTAATAAACTACGCCGGTCCAGCTGCGCCTTCCCATTACCTGGGGCCACCCCAATACCCGTTGTTGTAGTGTAAGGTGGTGTGCAGATGGTTTTTTCGGTGCAGATGTTTTCAGATCTACGCATTTAGTTTCCTATCTAACGTCATGTTTTGATTTTTCGATACCTCAGATTTCGTTTTACCGTAGTCCCTGAAATTCTGGATCTCACCGTCCCTTTAGAACCGGATCTACCCGGATTTTTCGCGTTTCCTGAAATTTTTGGGATTTTGCTGGCATTTTTCTATAGTTTATAAATTATATTCAGTGCCGTTTTATCAATTTGTCGGAAACGGACTTATGAAGTCAAAAATTCGCCTGTCACCATCCCTTTAAAACGGTGTTTTTCAACAATTTTGTTTTTATCAACGATATTTTCAGAAATTTTCTGCTCTAGAAAATTTTTTTGCATCGTACATTTGCTAAAAAAGCGTCTAGCTACTGAAACCGTGACTAAAAAGGTAAAATTCTCTTGTCACCACCCCTTTAAAACAACAATATACCCGAATTTTTAACAGTTCTTAAGGTTAGGAAAGTTAAAAGAGCTCCAAAACGGCCAAAGGTCCAATTACAAAGCCAAATCCCTCTCCATCAATTTCACTTTGCAAAGCGTATCTCCTCGTAGCCCAAAAACCGGAGGAAGAGGGGAAGCTCGGTCAGGCCGGGCGACGGCCCGACCAGACGACCTTGACCCGATAGAGGGGGGCGAATAGGGGAAAATGGCCCACGAAGAGCCGGGTGGAGCTGCAGCCGAAAGCCGGTAGTTTGTTTCTCTGCTTCTCTGCATCTACAATCCCCTAAATCTCTAGGTATCCATCTACAGGGTGTCCCAAAATTATCCGGACAAAGTTTCAAAGCGGTTTCTTCCCATTCTTTTCCTGTTTTCGCAGACCATAATTTAATTTCTATGAATGTTTGAAGTGTATTTAAATAGCTGAAACAGAAAACTGCGCGCGAATCCATTATATCTCTTCGGCACAAACCGAGAAAGGTTGAACGAAATTCCTTGCCCCTTGCAAACGCTGAAAAAGCGCATTGTTTCCGATCCCATAAAAAACTTCAGCATGATCGGACTAACTAAGAAACCACAGGAAGAGTTCGGAAATGACCAGTCAACACTTTAACCGGTCCAAAAACCCTAGGTTTACACCAGAAAAAAAAACAGCGGGCAAAAAAGTTGAAATCAAGGTATGCGCCGCCCCAGTTACTTTAAAGGATTTGCCCTGGAAGAACCCTAAAAACGCGATATTAATCTTGTCAAAGACCCAAGGATAAACTTTCGACGGTAACGATGATGTACAAGCTATTTAAATTAAGCTAACTTTGGTTTTTGAGGAGCTTGAGCACGAGCAAGCATCGAAACACCCTGACCAGTAATCGGACGGAAATCGGTATTAAAGGGAAAAATGACCATTAACATGATGGAATCTTGGCGGAGTTAGGTCCGTTTTGCCAGAAAACGTCATTTCTTGCCCACAAAAATGTCTGAACACATTTTGAAAGCTTACCCCAGTTTTTATGTTATTTAAGAGGCGAAAAATTTTAACACGCTCTTCGCTCGATTGTGAAGCTATTAATGCGTTCTCCAAAAAAATTTTTTGCACGGTGCATCCAAAATGCCTCAAAAATATTAACAAATACAATGCGGGGGCCGAAAACAGCGGAAAAGTTAAAAAAGTCAGTTTTCAGTTTTGTCCGGATAATTTTGGGACACCCTGTACTAGGATACGATTTTGGTCCGTCTTTAGACGCAAACTTTCATTTTCCAGATCGGGACCTCATGCTCCTGTTCTCTCTCCTGTGCTCTTCCTCTCTCTTTCTCTCTCCCGCTCTCCCTCTACCTCTCTGTATCTCTGGCTCTTCCCCACGCTATCTCTCTCTCTTTCTATCAAGCTATCTCTATCTCTCCCTCTATCGCTCCCACTCTCTCTCCCTCTCTCCATCTCTCTCTCATTCTCTCTCTCTCTCTCTCTCTCTCTCTCTCTCTCTCTCTGTCCATCCCTCTCTCGACTTGGCCTCAAAAAAAGGAAAAAACGAAAATCGTCCCCCGCCGAGCAGACGCGCGTAGAAAGTGAGCAAACGGATTGGCGCCCCGGGTCCTCCCCCGGGCCAAAGATTTTGTCGGTTGAGTCTCGACTCTTCTCTCTCTCGCCTCTCACTGTGGGTACAGTAGCTTTCCCACACTTGTCAAAGACCACTTTGCACGGTTTTCGTAGAAAAGGAGGCGTGTAGAGAAGTCTTTTGGAGCGGCTCATAACCGTCTAGACCTAGTAGAGGGAAGGGGGCGAGCATGAGACTTGTTAGCTCCTTTAAAGCGTTATCCATTTCTATATTTGTTTTTGAATTCCGTATTTTTGATTTCTCAATAATACTATTTTTATTGAGGCACTCGGGGTTTTTTGAATAACACATAGTGCTTATTTTCGCAATTTCCTCCTCAAAAACAGAAAACAAGGAGGAAAATAATATGCCCTGGGGGTATATCATCAACAGGAGCGCAGGACGCACTCATTTCGGTATCTATCCCCACCTTCCGGGCTTTTAAGGTGGCTTCTAAACGCTGAAATCGACCCCTCCCGGCGGCTAGGTCTAGACAGCTACGCGCTAGGCCTAGATACTTACACTACATCTATAAAAGACCGTCAGGTCAAGCCCGATTGGCTTTTTTGTTGAAACGTCGTCTCCCTGGGTCGATTCAAGGCGATTCAGGGAGATTAGCGTATCTGGGTGGACGTGGGACTTTTCTAGACCTAGTCGACACATGCGGTTGATTCTAGCCCTGCTGGTGCCTTTAAAGACGCCTGGAAGCCCTTTTTCTACATTCTAAAGGGTTCCGCTTGTCTGTTTCGCCTAGAAAACGATGTTCCCAAAGAAACTCTGCTTGCTAGCCAGGCTCGCGTCTCTTGAGTCGTTTGCAATTTTTCTACTTCCTATAATCTGCTCCGCTACCGTAATCCGCAGTATTTAGCGATAATCCGAATTTGCACAGAGATCTCTGCTAACTGGAGTTTTTTGAGAACTTGATCAAGTTTTTTTTAGCGCTAAAGACGGTCTTTTGGACCTCGAGGAGGCTGCCAATTTTGCTTTTTGAGAATTTCTGGCGATTCTGAAGTCCAATATGCCCGTGGCTTCACAATCCTCAAATCTACGGCTTCAAATCACGGCCGCAGGGTCAGAATCAATGTTCGAATCCTCGTTCTCATCTTCCTCCTTCTCCTGTATGTGCATTGGATGGGGTTGTCGTCGCCGTCCCTGACATCCTTTCGATGGGGGGCACAGACCGGGCGGCTTTCACCTCGTTCTCCTCTTCCATCCCTTGCTCCCCCTCCTTCTAAATACCCCTCCCCCACCGTCCATTCCGCCCCGCACCTGTAGACGACCCCTGGGGCTACGAATGGGGCGCTCTTTAGGGAGCACCCTAAAGCGCGCCCCCTTCTGGGGTCACGAATTTTTGGGTCAACGATGGGCTGGGTTGGGCTTTGAGGTAGGTTGGAAAGTGGCTAGCGCTTCCCCAAAAGTCTCTGCTAGCCTGCCCATTTCATTCCCACATGATCTCTGCTAGCCTGCCCCTTCCATTCCCAAATGATCTCTGCTAGCCTGCCCCTTCCATTCCCACATGATCTCTGCTAGCCTGCCCTTCCATTCCCAAATGATCTCTGCTAGCCTGCCCCTTCCATTCCCAAATGATCTCTGCTAGCCTGCCCCTTCCATTCCCAAATGATCTTTGCTAGCTTTTTCCATTACCTTCCAAATTCCGTACGTGTCGATTGTCCTTATTTACGTAGTATTCCCTTGGTTTTTCCGTCCCTTTTCCGTTCCACTCCACCCAACACTCCGCCCCAGGACCGTTCTAATTTCGCTGATTTATCTCTGCTAGCCGTTCCCCCACAGCCCAGTTCCGCAAAAAAGTAGGAAAAGAAAAACCGACTCCTTGGGCCGAGCGTTCCGTTTTTCTTGCCTTTTCCCAAAAGCTCAGGACCGTTTGGGCTGGGTTTGCTTTCTTTCTCTGCTCTCTCTCTCTCTCTCTCTCTCTCTCTCTCTCTCTCTCTCTCTCTTTCGCCTCTTTATTTGCTATCCACCCCCCGGCTAACGAAAAACGGATGCGAATGGTTAACGCCAAGGGGGTTGGCCCTTTATTTTCTCAACGGGGGTTTTTCACAGACCTAAATTTTTCCCTTTTTTCTGGCCAATAGAAAAGTGATTCCACGGGATACTCTTTCCGTCTTGTGGAAAACAGTCTTCAAATTAAGTCCATGTTGACACGATGGCCGTTTCTCCGGCCAAAGTTGCCAGGAAATCCGTGCAATCTTCGAGAGAGCCCATTTTTTTCTTAGATATTTTTGGTCAGCCACGGCAATTTTGGACGTTTGTAGATTTTTCGAAATATAAAAAGCGGAAGTGCTACGCAACGCTGCGCAACGCTACGCAATGCTACGCAAAATGCAATGCATTCGCTCCCGACTTTTCGTTGCGTAATCGGTTCAACCGGTCCTTGAGTTTAGCCTGTCACTTCCGATTGGAAATTCAAAGCTTCCATGTCCTCCTAGAACTTTTAAAGGGACCAAGAAGCCTGCGAATCGACCCTCTCTGTCTACTAGACCTAGACAGCTATGCAAAATTACAAAAATCCTTCAAGCTTTTAAATTTTTGGACAAAGCACCACTTGACCAAAATAAGTTAAACCCCTCTTTGGGCTCGTCGCGTTCCTCTCTAGATCTAGTCGCTATAAGGAGTCGATTTTCGCAGTTCCTAGTCCCTTCAAAGCTGAAAATACTTTACGTTTTCATGTCGTAATCAATCCCTGAAGCCTCTAGCCTTGCAACCCATCGAATATTTCCACACTCCAGCTGATTGACATGTATTTTCCAAAGGGGGGCGGGCCGGCGACCTTTTTCATTTTTTGCCCGTTCACGGGACTCCGGGGCGTTCGTTCAGAATTCATCTGCAGGAGTGAGAGGGAGGGAGAGAGAAAGAGAGAGAGAGAGAGAGAGAGAGAGAGAGAGGGAGAGATGCCAGGCGCCAAAAGCCGTGTTTTCCTCACGTCCGGCCGGCGCGGGCACATAAATATGCCCTGAAAATCAGCTGATTTTCCTTTCGGTCTCTCTCCATCTCTCCCGCTCTCTCTCCCGCTCTCTTCTCTCTCTCCTGTTTATTTCGAGTCTGCCGTTTCTTTTTTAAGTTTTTTTTTGTCGGCGCCGAACACCCCGGTCATGTGGCGGCTCTCGGAGCTGGTCAGTCGCCGGATTTACTCACGAGTTTCGAGAATTTCCTGGGATTTATACGGAATTGCACTCGATATTGCCATCCCACTTTTGGAAATTGAGGGAACTTGCTCTTTCTCCCTCTCCCCTCTCTCTCCCTCTCCCTCTCTCTCTCTTTCTTCTCTCTCTCTCTCTCTCTCTCTCTCTCTCTCTCTCACTTTCTCTCCCTCTCTTGCTGTCTCGCTCTCTTTCTCACTCATCAGCTGATCGCCCTCCCCTTTTTATTTTTGTTTATTTGTTGGGGCAGAGCTGATCGGGTCGACAGCTCACGATTCCTTCGAGAGCATCTCCACACGCGTCCCGAGCTTTCCACCCGCCCAAAAATACTCGTGACTTTTTGTCTCCTCCCGCCTGGCTGCTGTTTTCAGTTCTCAGTTATTACTGAGTCCAGATCTCAGGTTCTTAGGGCCCAGGACTACCGCGGTTACGGTGGTTGGCCCAGATTTCCTCATTTTCTCGTTTTAATATTTATTTTTGCGTAAAAGGTCTTTTTCTTATCTCTCTCTTTCTCTTTCTCTCTTTCTCTCTCTCTCTCTCTCTCTCTTTCTCGCTCTCTTTCTCTCTCTCTCTTTATCTGGCACTCTCAATTTTTCGTGTTTTCGATGTTCTAAAACATCGTAATTTTATCTTCCTTTTCCAGGATGCCCTCCCTAAAATTGCCGGGTCTGCTCCACCCAGGCACCGCCACGAAGGCCGACGACCGGACAAGGTTGGCTACCGTCTGCGAGGCCGAATCCTACGACGCACCATGCGGGTTTGCATGCCACGGGGAGCACGACTCGAGGAGCAAATGGGCACTATTCTTCCGATCACAGGTAGGTAGCAGAGATCATTTTGGAATGAAGGGGCAGGCTAGCAGAGATCATTTGGGAATGGAAGGGTCGAGCTGGCAGAGATCATTTCGGAATGGAAAGGGCAGGCTAGCAGAGATCATTTGAGAATGGAAGGGGCAGGCTAGCAGAGATCATTTGGGAATGGAAGGGGCAGACTAGCAGAGATCATTTGGGAATGGAAGGGGCAGACTAGCAGAGATCATTTGGGAATGGAAGGGACCGGCTTGGAGGGATCATCTGTCCTCACATAAAGCCTTTTTCCAGCCCGTCTTCGCGCAGTACTTCAAGCTGCTCGTGCTGTTCGTGTTCGCCCTGGCGCACGTCTTCTACATCACCGACTTTTTGGAAGTGTTCAGGGCGTATGAGGAGACGGAGATGTACATCGCCGCGAGATACCCAGGAACATCAAACCAGGACGCGAATGGGATCCGTTACGTCATGCATCTTCTTGTGGAGGTAAGAGAGAGTGAGAGAGAAGGCGAGAGAGAGAGAGGGAGATATAAATCTATCTAAATTTTTCCAGTACAAGAAGAACCTGTGGATGAGCGTGGCCGCGATGTGCGCCAGCCTTTCCGCGTCGTGCTTCTTCCTGCTGCTGATCAACGAGGAGAAGTGCTACAAGCTGTATACTGTCATGGTGAGTTAGAGAGAGCGAGAGCGAGTTAGAGGGAGAGGGAGGAAGAGAGAGAGCGAGAGAGAAAGAAAATAATTAGAAAATAAAAACGTCCATTTTCAGATGCGCGTGCTCGACATGGTGTCCTTCTTGGCCCTGCCGCTCCTTCTCGTCTTCCGCATGTTTACCGTAACCCAGCTAAACGTGCATCTGAATCGGGTGTTGGTTGGATTGTCGCGACTCTCGGACCCGTCGCTGCTCATGAACCGATTGAAGTGCAGCATCGAGGAGCGAGAGAATGTGAGTTGAAGGGAGAGAGAGAGAGTGCGAGAGAGAGTGCGAGAGAGCGAGAGAGCGCTAAACAGAGAGAAAGAGAAGAGAAGGAGCACTAGCACGGGCAGGTCTTTATCCATCTTTTCCAGCTGCCCCTCTGCTCCCTCGTCATCGAGCGAGCCATCTTCCCGGTCGTCGTCCTCGAGTATCTCCTCGTGCTCGCCGTCATCACCGCGGCGTACATCGGCTTGGCGTACGCGATCGTCTACTGCATCCGGCACTGGTTCCCTCATCAGGGACGTCACCGTGTCGTCCGTTCCGTTTCGCAACGACTTTACGGGCCGCTCGTCTCCGCCTAAGTCATTTTATCGGGTTTTAAAGGGACATTGAAGGCAAAGCTCGTATACAGGGTACTGTAGATTCTCAAAAATCTTGGTTTTGGTTTGAAATCTTGAGTTGAAGCATTTTTCTGGCCAAATTTAGAGCGTATTTGGGCTCTAAAGTTTGACCTAGCTACAGTACCCCAACCGGCTTGACCTTCAATTTTCCGGAATTTCCCCGTGTTTTAGAATAGCAAATTCCCTGCCGTTTTTGATCAAAATCCAGTGCAATCTGCAATTATTCTCCCCCACCACCCACTCATCCTCCTCCCAAAGGCGCGCCAAGTGCAATATGTCAAAAAAGAAGAATTCTTCGAGATGCATTTTCAGTTACCGTACTCCCCCTTAAATGTTCCTTTTCATGTAATTTTTGAGATTAAAGGGGCCGGGAAGTAAAAAAAAGAGCATGACAGCGCTGGAAAAATCGAGTTTCTGATTTCCTGGGGGCGAAAATGAGCATTTGCTAGCTGTCACCATCCCTTTAAAGGGTTTCCGGTACACTGAGAATGACAAAAATCGATTTTTGAACAATTTTAAAGGTGCCGTAAAGTAAAAAAGTTGTAAATTGGACGAAAAGCCAGCTTTTTAGCTGTCTCGGTCCCTTTAGAAGACTTTCGGCACGTTTTAAACAATAAAAAGTCGATTTTTGCTGTTTTTAAAATACAGCCACCTCCAAAAATCGGCAAAAGAGCTCAGAAAATGTTATTTTTTGCTTCGAAATCCCGAAAAATGGCTTTTTCTAGCTGTCACCACCCCTTTAAAGACTTCCCGGCCCCTTTAAACCCTCAAAAATTCTCCCTCCCCAAATCGGCATCCCTGTGATCCACCCAAAAATCTTGTCTCCACACAAACGAAGCCGTTCTTTCTTGAGAATTCCCCAATTTTCTCTGCTCGCCCCCCCCCCCTCTCACCCCGTTACCGGTTCCGCCCGTGATCTGTGTACATCGCCGCCGCGCAACGCTGGCTTTTCATGGCGTAATGCAATCGCCCCTCCTGGATAGCCATGCAAAGGGCAACAAGCTTTAGCCGAGGCCTAGGGGTACGGTAGGGTTACTGTACCACAAAGTCGAGGCAAATTCCCCCAAAAAATTTACCGTCTCCGATTTTTTTTTGTTTTCTGCAATAGGACCAGGAGAGGGCTAGGCGGGTTACGGTAGCTGGGTTGTGGTTTAGGTTCCGAAGCTCGAGTGAACGAGGGTTTTTCCTGAAGTCCCTTTTTTGGTTTTTAGTGCCTGTTTTTTACGTTAGCTACATCAATCCGAATGGAGTTTTTGGGCTGCTATTACGGTATCCAGGGCGCTTCTTAGTGCTCCGAATTTCACCTACCGTAATCTGAGCTAATACCTTTGAATGGATTACGGTAGCCAGGTCAGATTTTAGCGTATGAGTCTAAAAATCGAAAAATTCCGTTTCTTGGCTAAATGGTGCCCAAATTACCGTAACGTAACAAGACTACGGTGGCGAGGTTAGATTTTAATGTTTTTGCGTCAAAAGGTTGAAATTTTTTTATTTTTGTCCGCTAACTGATGCCCGAAATACCGTAACCGTTAGCTGGGATTACCGTAATCGTGCGAATTTTTGACGTGAACTTAAAAAATTGAATTTTTCGATCTATATCAACAAAATAATTGAATAGCTACCGTAAATTAAGAATCGGTTACGCTATTTCAATATCAAAAACTTTTTAAGGGTCAAAAATCCCAAATCTTGAAGCCTAAACCACACCTCAACTACCGTAACCGCCTCGCCCTGTTCTGGCCCAGCCCTCCCCCGCGCGATTCTTCCAAAAATCTTTCATTCTTTCACACAATTTCCCCCACACATTTTTTGCGATTTTCCAGTTGTCAGTCCATTGATGTCTTTCTGTTCTTCTCCGACCCGTTGAGTGTCCATTTGCCCTGCCAAAAATTTGAATATTCGAATTTTCAAATGTCAAAATTCAATTTGAAAATGTGAAGATTTCCCCCTAGAATGTGCGGCCCGGAATTTGGTGCCTACCGTAGCCGGTAGACTACCGTACCCTCCCACCGGCCGGCCCGTCTCACTGAGCGCCTGTGAGCGTCGCGTGTCTTTGATGGCTTTTCTGATATATTTTACACCAATTCTTTCATCCGCGACCGGAAACGAGAGGGTTACGGTAGCCGGGCTACCGTACCCCTCGGAGCCGGCTGTGTTTTTTCTGATACTGTCACCTCATTTCCATACGATTCGCCGGGAATTGCATTTCTTGGGTGGTTTTAAAGGGCTGCCGACGGCATGTGTCGATCCCCCCTCATCAACAAATTGGCAAGTAGCCAACAGGGCAAGCGCCCGGGGGGCGCAGAGACATTTTCTTTCCCGCGCGTAATCGATTGCATTATGCCGCCCCTATCCCTTTAAAGGGACTGGGAAGGGAATTTTTAATTGCGTAAAAAGAAAAAAATTTGATTTAAAATTATGCAAATTTAATCAAAAAATTCGAATTTTTTTATATTTTGATACGAATTAAATGGGCGTTTAAAGTCAAAAAATTTTATTTTCTAAATTTTAGATTCAATGTTTACAAAGCAAATTTTAATAAGAGTTTATAACAATTGATTTGAACGAAAATTTGCATTCAAAACATAATTTTAAAGCGTTTAGCAGCTGGCCGAAATTTTTCCTAGCTGTCCCACCCCTTTAAAACGCCCAAAACATGCATTCCCATCCCAATAAATTTATTCTTTCTTGTTTTTATGCTAATTTATTCCCCCCGAAAATTCCACCCGATTCCTCTGCACTCCCCTTTCAGTTCCACGTTTTTCTAACGTACCTCCCCCCGATTTTTCGCTATTTAATTTTTAATTTTTAATTTTTGTGTATTTCCAGGGCCCAGCCCTGAATTTTCCATTTTTTATTTTTTCCCTTAAATTTAGTCCGTTATTTACCGGTTCACCCAAATGTACATTGTTCGGTCCCGGAGCGCCCTCCCCGATTTTCTCCACACTTGTCCTTTTTTGTCCATTTTCCCCCATGTTTGCCATTTTGCGCGACGTGTCTTGTATAAAGTGGTACTTTACATGTTTTTGTGTCGACCCTAACAGGGAATAAACAATATTTAAAAATTCCTCTCGGAGCAAATACAAAATAATACAAAATGCTATAAAATACAAAAAAAACACACAAAAAACTTCAGAATACTAAATAGGATGATCTACAGGGTGTCCCGCTAAAAAAAGTTGCAACAATCTTTAAATTGTATTCAACTGCGACATTTTATAACACCTTTAAAGGGGCTCAGAAATCTGTAACCAGATGCGAACGCAACGCGACCGCGGCGCATGATCCCTTGCTCCAGTTTTGATGAGAAAACGCTTGAATTGCAAAATTCTGAAGCTATTTCTGTAAGCCTCATCGAATTTCGATCATCCTAGAGTTTTTAATTATGAAAATTGATCAAAGGATCACCGAGATTGAGAGATTGGACGCCTTACAAGGCATTACGACATGTATCGCCGCCCACTCAAAATGTCATTTTCCCCGAGAATTTCGGTTTTCCTCAAATATTTTACGTCTTTTCGCAGTAAAGTCACTTTTCTAGTATTTCTCGGTAGTAACCCTTTCATTTTTTGACCAACAGGTTCAATGCCCACGCTTAGGAAGCGTCAGAATCGGCCTCTTCCCTCGACTAGGTTTAGACAGCTACGTGGCGCTCCCAAAATCTGCGGCGATGCTGATTTTGAGTCTTTTCCGCACCAGGAAATATGATAATCAGATCGACAAGAATTTTGGCGATTCTCATAGCCGTCTATACCTGGCCGTACTGAGACGGTGATTCTGGCGCTTGCTAGTCCCTTTAAAGTTCCTTGCGATTTCATACAGAGACGATCTCTCGCACTTTCCGCCTCCCGCTCGCTCTTTCTCGCTCTCACTCTCTCCCTCGCTCTTTCTCTAGATCTCAATCCCTGTCTTTCTCTCTCTTCCTTTCTCCCTATCTTCCTCTCTCTCTGTCTCTCTCTCTCCCTCTCTCTCCCCTTCTGCAAAATTCGTCACTTCCCGGCTGCTAAACCAGGAAACGTATGTGAAGTCCCGTCCTTTTTCGGGTCAGCAAAACCCATATAAAAAATATAGCTGGGCCCAAATTTCTGGTTTCAATCGCAAGGAAATTGGCGGGTGCGGCGCCGGAATTAAAGGGCATAAAAGTTCAGAAGCGAGATGTAACGCCCCCCAAATTGGTATCATGGTCGGTAGTAAAATGCGACATTGAAGCTACGTGGCAACTTTTAGGTCGGCGCGTTGGTCCGTCATTTTTTGAGGTGATCTCCGCGTTGGGAAATGTATTTGTGGTGTTTTAAAGGTGTTGGGAAGGCAGGATCTGGGGCTTTAGGTCCTTGGACGTTGCCAAGCCAGATTTGAGTCGTTGGAGACACTTTTCCGGAAGCATTTGCCTTTTCAAAGCTTCTTAAGCGGGTAGTCGGAAACTCAAATTATTTCTCCAAGGAACTTTGCCATGCTTTCTTATTTTTAGCGCTTTTTAGACTTCACTAACCTTTTCTAAATCCTATATTTCCTTTTTAAGCACATTTTTAAGGGATATTTCTATTTGTTTAGATGATTTCCAACAATGTACCATCACACAAATCAATTTTTCCCCGCCCAAAGACTCAGTTTAAATGAACACTTGCTTGCTATCCCACTCCCTTTAGTATTACGCACTCAGCCATTGGTCATCGAGTCTGCGCACCATTACGCGAAAGACGACGACCACCAGCGGAAATTGAAGCGGCCAAGAAACAAACAAAACACCCCCACTGTATACTAAAACTAGACTCGACCAGGGTAAAAATAGCCCATTTAAGTATCGAAATGGGGCGCAAGTTTACTTTGTTCAAAATTTGCTTCAAAAACCTTCTAAATTCATTGTAGCCTTACAAATATCGCTTCTTACTTCGTTATGCTCTGTTTCTCTAGCCACGGTTCCTCTATCTCTTTCTCTCTCTCGTTCTCTCCTTCTCAGTTTCTCTCTCACTCTCTCTCCCTCGCTCTCTCTCTATCTCTCGCTTTCTCTCGCTCTCTCTTTCTGTGGAGCACGAAATTCACGAGATTCAACATCTCTAGGCAATATTCCGGCTTTGTCTTCAAGCCTGCCCTTTCCATTCCCAAATGATCTCTGCTAGCCTGCCCCTTCCATCCCCAAATGATCTCTGCTAGCCTGCCCCTTCCATTCCCAAATGATCTCTGCTAGCCTGTCCCTTCCATTCCCAAATGAATCCCAATTCCCCAAATAATCATTGCTAGTTCCCGAAGATTCCATACTACCATAGCTTGCTCGAGAAATCCATTTTTCCCCCCTCAAACCTGCAGATGGCCCAATTTTCTCCAATTTCGCGATTCTCGTTCCCCGGGACTCCACCGTACGGGCATAAATTCGGCGGGGCAAATCAAAAATTTGCTCGGAGTGGGTGAAGGAAATTTGGGTTTCCCCGATGGCTCGGAGCTAGCGTTGGTAGACGTCAATGAGGTAACGTCAAAGCGGGGTATTCCGGTTCGCTCCAGACGACGTAGACTTCTTCGTCGTCGGCCCAATGAAATTTGATGAAAATTACTTCCAAAATCCGCCCAATGCTAATCCAATTAAGCTCAAAATTTGGTCTCTCTACTGACCTCCGTCCCTCTAGAAAAACGATGAACCCGAATTTTTGATTAGTCATTTCTGGGGGGTCTCCTTGGTTGCTCCAATGCTGGCAATTGTTCGTTGGACCCGGCACTTTGAGATTCTACCGACTTTCTTAACACATTTTCACATCATAAAATGCGCAATTTTCGGCGGAAACCATCGTTTTTGCGAGAATCTTTCGAGTCAGGAGCTCCGAGGGAAATCCGCTTATTTTGAGGAATGAAAAAACTTGCGAATCTGCGATGGGAGTTTCTTCCTTTTTTGGATGAAAGTCAGGGCGCTCCAAAATCTTCCAAAATTTTGAGTAACAAACCACAGCGACTGAATTAAATTTTTCCGCAAAATTCAGTAGAAACGTAAGATCCCGGCAGCCAAAATGCCGACAAGGCCAAAATCCCGCGAGCCAAAGTCCCGGCAGCCAGAATACCGACGTGGTAAAGAGCGGCCTAAACAGAAGTGGCATTCCAAATGTCGGTATTATGTCGGTATTTTTGCTGTAGGTATTACGGTTGGCGGAATTTTGATTTGTCGGGATTTCGGTCTTTCGGGATTTGTACTGTCGGTATTCCAACCTGTCGACATTTCTTGTTCCCGCAATTTCCGTAGTCCAGATTCCGGTTGTCGGTATTTTGACTGCCGGGTTCTGATTTGATGGTTGCAATTCTGAAATTCGGAACTCTACTTATCATAAATTTAGAGTGCAAGCAATTTCGAAAAATCCGTCCCGAACTACCGTACCTTTCATTCCATTTGTACATTCCCATACCGTTTGTAACTTTTTCAATCCAAGCATGGCTCTTTTCTTCATTTGCCTTTTTTGAAGGTTACTGTACTTTATAGTTCCATTCACGCTTCAGAATAGGCAAAACGACGAAAGGGAAAAAGACATAGTTCTTTGTGTCCTCAATTTTGGCGTCCGGTCACTACCCCGAAAAGTCACTACCCCGAAATCGTTTACCCCGAAAAATGATAGCATTGTTTTTCCCGGAAAAATCCAGTTTTCATGCGGTTTTCCTATAAAAATCATGCAAATTATTTCGGGGTAATGACTTTTCGGGGTAATGACTTTTCGGGGTAGTGACTTTTCGGGGTAGTGACTTTTCGGGGTAGTGACTTTTCGGGGTAGTGACTTTTCGGGGTAGTGACTTTTCGGGGTAGTGACTTTTCGGGGTAGTGACTTTTCGGGGTAGTGACTTTTCGGGGTAGTGACTTTTCGGGGTAGTGACTTTTCGGGGTAGTGACTTTTCGGGGTAGTGACTTTTCGGGGTAGTGACTTTTCGGGGTAGTGACTTTTCGGGGTAATGACTTTACCCCCTCAATTTTGATAACCCACCCTCTTTTTTGGATTCAAAAAGCCCCCCGAAATCTCAAAGATCCAAAAGAAGGAACTCTCATGGTGTCTGGGCCGGCTTTTTATGCGAATTTCTGATAGCGGCTCACCTTCTTGATGCCTTCTTCCGGGCATAAGCTTCAATTTTTGTTGGGTGCTTTGCAAGGGAGAGCGAGAGAGAGCGAGATAGGGAAAGAGATAGAGAGTGAGAGAGCGAGAGAAAGAGCACGAGCACGAGCAACGCAACCGCATACGTCCAAACGGTCTGGTATATCGCTAAAAAACTTGGGACTTCCTTCAGCCTCCGCTGAAGTCTCCAAAGCTGACATTTAAGCTGCAAAATTTGCGGAAGCTATCCGACTGTTACCATTTCCGATTCTCTAAATTTCGCGAATTCCGCCCTGCCCCAAATGCCAAAAAATCCTGTGACACAAGCCGATGCTCACGGGGAGAGCCAATCCGCCAAAGTGCCCATCCCCGACCCATTTGACAACCCAATTCCCAAAATTAGGCTAAAAATGCCAAATCGGTGGAATGGGGGGGGGGGGGGGTAGACAACACAGCAGTCTGTTGCCCATTCCCACCAAAAGCACCGCACCCGATTTCGTTGCCTATGTTTTTCCGTTGCGATCTTATGGGCAGACGCCGGAGGGGTACTTACCGTAATCTGGGTAAGCTTAAAAATAATGGTGTTCTCACGTAAAAAGTAGGAATCGCGAGGATCATGGCCGGGTTTTCTTCAGAGATCTTTGCTATCCTGCCCCCTTCCATTCCCAAATGATCTCTGCTAGCCTGTCCCTTCCATTCCCAAATGATCTCTGCTAGCCTGCCCCTTCCATTCCCAAATGATCTCTGCTAGCCTGTCCCTTCCATTCCCAAATGATCTCTGCTAGCCTGTCCCTTCCATTCCCAAATGATCTCTGCTAGCCTGCCCCTTCCATTCCCAAATGATCTCTGCTAGCCTGCCCCTTCCATTCCCAAATGATCTCTGCTAGCCTGTCCCTTCCATTCCCAAATGATCTCTGCTAGCCTGCCCCTTCCATTCCCAAATGATCTCTGCTAGCCTGCCCCTTCCATTCCCAAATGATCTCTGCTAGCCTGCCCCTTCCATTCCCAAATGATCTCTGCTAGCCTGCCCCTTCCATTCCCAAATGATCTCTGCTAGCCTGCCCCTTCCATTCCCAAATGATCTCTGCTAGCCTGCCCCTTCCATTCCCAAATGATCTCTGCTAGCCTGCCCCTTCCATTCCCAAATGATCTCTGCTAGCCTGCCCCTTCCATTCCCAAATGATCTCTGCTAGCCTGCCCCTTCCATTCCCAAATGTTCTCTGCTAGCCTGCCCCTTCCATTCCCAAATGATCTCTGCTAGCCTGCCCCTTCCATTCTCAAATGATCTCTGCTAGCCTGCCCCTTCCATTCCCAAATGATCTCTGCTAGCCTGCCCCTTCCATTCCCAAATGATCTCTGCTAGCCTACCCCTTCCATTCCCAAATGATCTCTGCTCGCTTGCCTTTTTCAGCTTTTTTGCACCCTAGCCAATCTTGACTTCTTTTATATTTTGGATTACGATAATGGAAATCCAAGGGAATAATCTGACTACAGTAGCCAGGCATCTCCCGAAGATGGCGATCTAGCAGAGATCCTTTAGGAAAATTGTGCTCATTTGTGAATTCACCGAGGTGTCTTTCCCGAATTCAAAGTTCCTCCTTTCTACATATTTCTCAATTTGACGTCGTACATTGTTATTGTTTATCGCCTTTTCTTTTCCCGGTGTCTACGGTAATCCCAATATGGCGGCTAATCCCGGCGAATTCGAAATGGGCCTGATGATTTGGGCGGGTCGTAGTATATAACCGTAAAATCTACACAAAATATCATAAAAACTATCCAGTTCTTCACGCACTAATAGAGTTTTTATGATTTCGGTGTTACTTGATTTTAAATTTTTTGTCGCTATCTTTTTGCAGTTCGTATTTCTCAGTTAAAAAGCTGAAAAATAAATCCCAAAATTGGCCTAGGCTGGTCTTGGCAAATTCTTGTCTGGATTTGTCCAGGGTTACCGTAATTTTTCTTTTTTTTTCTATGGGAAATAGAGCTTAGCTGAGGGCATGCTGATTGTCGGTGCACAAAAATAAGGTTAGAGACACGGGAAGTGCGCAATATTTTGCGCAATTCCAGGAGCTGACAATCCTCTTTTTAAAAATGCTATACCTTTAAAATCGCTTAAATCACTCTAGATATCTCAAAAAAGTTATGAAAGTGACAATAAAATGCTATTTTTTCATCGTTCTATTGAAGGTACTGTAGTAATCCGTATTGGTAATGTTTTTCGAAAGAATACTACTCTGTTCTCATATTTTTAGAGAAATCCGTCTAAATGCAACATCCGCTTTTCGAAATCGGTCTGCTCCCCGTGAATTCCCCAAAATTTCGGCCCCTAGACTCAAAATTCGATTCCCTTTGTTACCCTCGGAGTTCGAATTTCTGCTAAAATTTCTTGGAAAAGCCCAGTAGAATCCAAATTTTTACGGAATTCCAAGCTGGATGTTGACGGCTAATCTCATAAATATTTTTATCGAACAGAATTTTTTGGAGTCCTTTCCATCCTTCGAGGAGCTTCGGAACGTACGGCTGACTTGCTACTTCCGGTCTCTTACCCCTTTCGGGGTTATTTTAAACTTATATATAGACTCAAATTCCTGAAACTTGGTCAGCGAGAAAGGAAAAATCCGAAAAGCCATGTCTCGACGCCAAAAATCGCGATTTTATTGGCGTCGACCTGGGTCCCCAGGGGCCGAATAAACGTTCAGGGCCGACCTCGAGCTACCAAAAAACGTTTCAGATTCACAAGGTAGTAACGCAATAGGTTCGATCGCCGGAATCCGGCTAGCCAGCTGGGTTTTGAGCCGGAATTCCTTAATGGATACTGGGGGCCAGCCGTAGGAATCCCCTGCTGGTTGGCCCCTCCACCTGCGTCTTTGTCGCGTTTAATTTTGAGTTTCATGCCTTAACTTCCTAAAAATCTTTCTAAGTGAATGCTTGCCTTAAAAATCCCTGTTTTCGTACCTTCTAATCTTGCTTGCTGTCTTGCTTTCTTTGTTGATAAATGGTTGTCTTACTCAAATCCTTAGCCCTCTTACCTTAAATTCTTGAATACGTTGTTTTAACCCCACTTTCGGTTCAGGTACTCCCGGCATGCTCAATGCACTGGCAGTGAGCGCGGCGCTCTGCGTGATGGCGTTGGCCGGCGATACGGTAGTGTTTTCAGCTTGTAAAGTGTAAAATATAGAAATCAAGTATCTTCACGATCAATCCATCTGGGATAGGGAGAGAGAAAGAGAGAGAGAGAGAGAGAGAGAGAGAGAGAGAGAAAAGAGAGAAAGAGAGAGAATTACTTGTACTTAAATTTTCAGAGAGAACAGCCCATCGGCGAGATGGAATCCCAATGGAGAAGTATGCAGAAACGGGACCCCGGCCCGTCGTATGACATGTACGACCCGACCAGTCTGTTCAAGCGCAATACTGGGAACTGGGAGAAACGGTAAGATTTTAAAGCTTTTTCCACTTCTTCTTGCGTTCCAGTTATTACGCCCTCGACACCCTCGGCGGTATCGGCCTTGGCAAGCGGTCTGCTGCTGCACCAAAGTCGCTAAAGCTACGGTGGGAATTGCTTCCGTCGCTCTCTCTTCGCCTGACTCACTCTAGCTCTATTTCTCTCGCTCACTCCCTCTCTCTCTCACTCTCTCTTCGTCCCACTCGCTCTCTCTCTCTCTCTCTCTCTATTTCTCTCACTCCCTCCCTCTCTCACTCTCTCTCTCTCTCTCTCTCTCTCGCTTCCGGGCTAACGCGTCCATTTTCAGACTACGACCAGCCTACGATGGCGGCCGCTTCAAGAAGTCCGCCTACAACGCGTACTCGCTGGACAGCCTGGGAGGTTGGTAGGCTAAAATGTTACCGTTTTAAAGGGACCAGAAAGCCAAGCTTCGACCCCTAGGTCTAGATAATTACATGACATTCCAATCTGATTTTGTTGTGGTTTTTGAAACCCATTTCATGGCGATGAGAGAGGGGGGAGAGAGCGAGAAAGAGAGCGAGAGAGAGAGAGAGAGAGAGAGAGAGAGAGAGAGAGAGAAAGGGAGAGAGAGAGAGAGCGAGAGCGAGAGAGAGAAAGAGAGAGAGAGAGAGAGAGAGAGAGAGAGAGAGAGAGAGAGAGAGAGAGAGAGAGAGGGAGACAGGGAGAGAGCCATGGGCGAGAGAGCGAGTGGGAGTGAGATAGATAGAGAAAGAGCGTGAGAGAGAACGAGAGCGAGAGACTGAGAGAAAGAGTGTCAGAGAGGGCGCGAGAACTTTTTGAATGTACTTTTCAGGAATGGGTCTCGGCAAACGTGACTCGAGCCGCGGCGAACTGCAATACTTCGACAGCCTCGGCGGTATCGGGCTGGGCTAAGAACTCCTCCTAGATCGACGAAGCCCTTCATCAAGCCGAATAACCCAAAAAACTCTTCTAAAACGACGCAAAAAAATGCTATGCTATAACCGGGATACTGGACTACTGGCTGTACTACTTTTCTTACTGTCGCCTGTGTATAAAGTGTTTGAATGTTTTCCTAGCAGGTTTGCTGGTTGGATTCGCTAAAAATACTTCAAATTCTTGAAACGCAAAAACCAAAATTTTATTGCAAATTCTTGCTGCAGTACCGTCAGAAAATTTATCACAGCATTCAGAAAAAACAAGGCACCAAAAAGTACAGGGAAACCAGTCATAAAAACATACAAAATCTATTACAAAAAACAATAATTATCTAAGAATTTTAAGCTTTAAATATGCATAAAATGTACAATACTACAGTATCACAATCACCACAGCAAGCTCAAATAAATTTGTAAGGATTAAGGATCGATCTGGGGTCGAAGACGGCCTTGAGCGCCTTCACCAGCTCGCGCTCCCGGGGCGGCTTGCCGAAATTCGCATACGGACGTTTGAGTTGACCTGGAAAATATGATTATAGGGAGGCTAGCAGAGATCATTTGGGAATGGAAGGGGCAGGCTAGCAGAGATCATTTGGGAATGGAAGGGGCAGGCTAGCAGAGATCATTTGGGAATGGAAGGGGCAGGCTAGCAGAGATCATTTGGGAATGGAAGGGGCAGGCTAGCAGAGATCATTTGGGAATGGAAGGGGCAGGCTAGCAGAGATCATTTGGGAATGGAAGGGGCAGGCTAGCAGAGATCATTTGGGAATGGAAGGGGCAGGCTAGCAGAGATCATTTGGGAATGGAAGGGACAGGCTAGCAGAGAATCATTTGGGAATGGAAGGGGCAGGCTAGCAGAGATCATTTGGGAATGGAAGGGGCAGGCTAGCAGAGATCATTTGGGAATGGAAGGGGCAGGCTAGCAGAGATCATTTGGGAATGGAAGGGGCAGGCTAGCAGAGATCATTTGGGAATGGAAGGGGCAGGCTAGCAGAGATCATTTGGGAATGGAAGGGGCAGGCTAGCAGAGATCATTTGGGAATGGAAGGGGCAGGCTAGCAGAGATCATTTGGGAATGGAAGGGGCAGGCTAGCAGAGATCCTTTGGGAATGCGTGGGGCCGGCTAGCAGAGATCACTTAGGAATTGAGGACACATACCAATCCCATGCTCAGCCGAAATCGAGCCGCCGTGCTTCACCACCCACTCGTAGACGAAGGGGTAGAGGCTGGAGATGGACGTATAAGAGAGAGTGAGAGTAAGAGAGACAGAAAGAGGGAAGGACCTACACTTGATACAATTCCTCCGCTTTCTCCTTGGTCGACGTCAAATTCAGATGGCTATTCCCATCTCCCATATGCCCGTACGTCACCACCCGTTTTGCAACGTTGCCCACACGCTTTTGGACCTCTGAAAATCGTTTTTAGTTCTTTATTCCTCTTTCTCTCTCTCTCCCTATCTCTCGCTTTCTCTCTCTACCTTCAGTCAGTCGATAGAAATGATCAAGTGGCAGCGAGACATCATGCTTGAACACTTGGCCATCCATCGTCAAGGCAATGGTAGCCGATTCCCGGAGCCGCCACATTAGACGAGCTTCTTCGTGGGATTGGGCCTAGATTCAATCGGTTTAAGATAGCTAGGAATCCCTAGAATCGATCCCTCTTCCGATTAGGTCTAGACAGCTGCGCGAGGCGCAAGATGACACTTCGTACGCCCGTGTTGAGCTTCTTTAGGTAAATTAAAAGCTGATGCTATGGGTTCTCGCGTAGCTGTCTAGATCTAGTAGACTGATGGGGTTAATTTTCGGCTTCCTGGGCTCTTTAATCAGGAAGTCAGAAACCCACTTGTACTCCATCCATGGCTAGACCCTGGGAAAGACAGTGCTCCAGGAAGCTGTCCACCTTCTCGCGGTCGTGCGCTTCGTTGGAACCTAAAAATATTCAGAATTTTTCTCTCTCTTTCTCTCTCTCACTCTCTTTCGCGTTCTCTCTCTATCTCTCTCTCTCTCTCCCTCTCTCTACCTGAGGTCTCTATCAACAAATTGAACGGCGGATCCGATCGGAGCACATTCTCGAATTCGAGATTATCCTGAAAATAAGATACCGTACACGACCTACAGTAATCGCACCTTCAAAACCCCCATCGTCTCCCTGTCCATCATCTCAAAAGAAGACAGAATCTCGCCCAGCTTCTGCTTAGCGATGCGCAGAATTTTGCGGCAGTCATCGAACGTGTTGGCGCCTGAAAATGGCGGCAGGTTACGGTAGCTGGGTCAAAAAACAGGGCTTAAGGAGACTGAAGCTACTTCGTACCTATCATAGCGCTCTGCACGCTCAAAGGGCGGGTGACGCACGTCATCTTGACGCCGGTTATGACGCCGAGTTGGCCTTCTGACCTAAAAAACAATAGACAGCGTGAGAGAAAGCGGGAGAGAGAGAGAAAGAGAGAGAGAGAGAGAGAGAGAGAGAGAGAGCGCTGACCTACCCCAAAAACAAGTGGTGAGAATGAAGCGAAGTATTATCCTTCCGCAACCCACTGCCAAGCTCGAGAATTGAGCCCTTGGAATCGGGGCAAACCTAAAAAAAACATTCAAAATTCTAAGGATTATCAAAATTTGCATACCACTGTCAAGCCTAGCACATGAGCGTGTAGACTACCGTAGCGAAGCAGCCGGATACCACCGGCGCAAGTAGCCAGGTTACCCCCGATCAGGCAGGAACCCTGAAAAAAATAGGTCTCTCACTCTCTCTCTCCCGCTCTCTCTCTCCTCTCTCTCTCTCCTTATCTCTCTCTCTCCCTCCGACCTTGGCCCCCAGATCAAACGGCATCATGTAGTTCCACTTGGCCAGCTTGTTCTCCAGCTCCTCGAGAATGTGGCCGGCGTCACAGGAGAGGACACCTAAGGAAAACACCGGCTAACGTCAGGACACCAAAATCCCACTCTACCTGTATGATCATCAAATTCAAAGTGTTTGTCCATCTTCCTCACAGAGAGGACGACTTCATCGTGGACCGGGATACTGGCACCGACTAGACCAGTGTTTCCTGCCTGAAAACGGGGAATTCTGAACGGCGCAGCTTTTCCGTCCATTGATTTTGGACAACCCCTTTTAAAATGCTTGTAGTATCCTTCATATGGTTTTTCACTTGTTAACCCCGTTAAGCGTACCTGAGGAACAACAGCAATCCTCCGATCGTGACAATGGCGCAGAATGGCGGAGACTTCTTCGGAAGTAGAGGGTTGTAGAACACACTGGGAGGCTCCTAAATGATATATGCTAGTCTGCACCTTCCATTCCCAAATGACCTCTGCTAGCCTGCACCTTCCATTCCCAAATGATCTCTGCTAGCCTGCCCCTTCCATTCCGAAATGATCTCTGCTAGCCTGTCCCTTCCATTCCCAAATGATCTCTGCTAGCTTGCCCCTTCCATTCCCAAATGACCTCTGCTAGCCTGCACCTTCCATTCCCAAATGATCTCTGCTAGCCTGCCCCTTCCATTCCCAAATGATCTCTGCTAGCTTGCCCCTTCCATTCCCAAATGACCTCTGCTAGCCTGTCCCTTCCATTCCGAAATGATCTCTGCTAGCCTGCCCCTTTCATTCCCAAATGTTCTCTGCAGGCGTACCGGTATACCATTTGGACCAGTCACTGTTATAGGTCTCCAGATTTTCCGTCAGCACCCTGTCTTTGCCGACGATTCCCTCGAAGAACTGTAGATCTTGGCCGTTCAGCCTGGAAATTTTGGTCTCAAGGGCGTAGGAAGCACCGGAATAGTCGAGAGTGAGAGAGCGAGAGAGAGAGAGAGAGAGAGAGAGAGAGAGAGAGAGATCCCGAACCTTGCATAATCCGGATCCCGAGCGATGATCTTGGCTGCTCCTCTTCTTTGTATCCCGCTTCTGCACGCCTTCAGCATGACCTGGAACGTTTGGGTATTTGATGATTCACTTAGCTGCAATCCAAAAACCAACAACCTCACGCCCAAAAAACACCGCGGAGAAAAACTAAAACAAACAGGTGGGGGTCGCGACCGAACGCCCGGCTCGCTCTTGATCTTTTGAGCAAATTCTCGTGATGATATGTTGATTTTGGTATTCAAGTCCTGGTTTATTTAAATTAATGAGCGGAGCTCCATGCATTAATGATAATCGATCCCAGCAAGTAACAAAAAAAAATACGTTTTGAGGATTTTAAAGGGACTGGCAAAGCAAAACCTTGACGGCGATCGAGTTTCCCAAGCCAAATTTTTGCTATCCGGTTCTGGGTCGCCTAGTAAATCAGCATAGTGTTTTTAAGATTTCTGGAAAACTTCAGCTATATTTAAAGTATAAAAACTTCTAAAAAAAGCTAAAAAAAATTGGAATTTTTAAATTGTAGCCCAAAAACTGGATTTTTCGAATTAAAAAACGGTGTTAGGTAATTTTAGCGGATTTTTATGTTAAGGAATAGCTAAAAACAATGCATAAATCACACGCGGTATTCCTATTCGAAAGCCAGGCTTGAAGTCTATATAAATTTGGCAGTAAAAGAAGCCCATTGGACGATTAAAAATTTCAAAACCAAAAAGCCGTTTTCGAGGAGAAAATACGCTAAAAGGATAGCATTTCCTTGTTTACAACAAATAAACAACCTCTCCCCATCCTCCCAACCGCTATAATCTACCGAAAAGAGCGCACTGGCTTCCGTCGTCAAGAGTATCCGCACGTACTCCCACTGCGCGGATCCATGGCCGGGGCGCATGGCCCATTCCGGGGCCTATGCCTCGATTCTCTCTACCCGCATCGTGCTCTCTCGCCCCTAGTCAGAGACACATTTTGAATGGCCTTCCTCGGCACACACACCTGCACCCCCACACAACATAGTCGCGCTCAATTTGAGACCCGCTACTTGGACAGGAAAATGTCGTGCTCTCGCTCTAACTCACAGTCTTTCTCACTCTTTCTCATCTTCCGGTCCTTTCATTTTTTTTAGTTTCCAATAACTTCAAGATTTTTCCATTTTTTGCAACCTGGCAGCTAGCAAAGATGCTTTAGCAAGTTGCCACTGGTGAGTTCTCTCTCTCTCTATCTTTCTCTCTCTCGCTTTGCCTCCTGATAAAATGGTAAGGTTTTCTTATCAAAAAGCTGCCACTCGCTTCCAAAGCATTTGCAAACCTTGGCAAGCTAGCAGAGATTCTTAAGGCTTATTCTATCGCTCTCTCTCTCTCGCTCTCCCTCTCTCTCTCTCTCTCTCTCTCTCTCTCTTGCTACTACTCACTCTCCCTCTCTCCCCTCTCCCCCTCTCCCTCTATCTCTCTCTCCCGCTGTCACTCTTCGTCTTAACTGACTCAAAGGATGCTTTTTCTATTGAGCGCCACTAGTAGGTTTTTTAATTCATTTCAGGAAAATCTAGCTAGAAGAGTTTATTTGGGAATATAGGAGAATCCGGGGCTTCCGTGCTTGAAAATCCCTTCAAAATCACCACCTCCCGCTTCGGATACCCCTAGAAAGCCACGGGCGGGTAGTAGAGGGGGCAGCAATCCCATTACTCGTTGATTCCCTGCTCCCTTCTCTTTCTCTCTCTCTCTCTCTCTCTCTCTCTCTCTCTCTCTCTCTTTCTCTCTCTCTCTCTCTTCTAGTACTGGCTACTCGACTATTCGAGTGTGCATCTTCCCCCTTCAATCCGAGCCGAAACTCGGGCGGTGGGTGGATTGGCCGGTGCCCCCCTAGGGCAGGCATATTTGCATACCGACACGTCCCTCCGGCCCTCTACCCCTTCCGCTTCCCTTGGCCTATTTGCATGCGGATTTTCTGCGCCTTCAGCGTGGCGGAAGCCCTAGCAGCCATCGCTTTTATGCGTGAGCGCGTGGATTCGCCGGATTACCGACCGGGGTTTATGGACCGGATGGAGGCCAGGATTTTGGATCGTGGATTTGGATTTTTATGAGATTATGCAAATTGGGGTAGCGGAATTTACGGACTTCCCAATGCCTTTACAATTTTTGTGTATAAAAAAATTGCTGAGGCTCATCTTGAAGGAGCTTGAAAGTCGCAATTTTCATACCGTAATCGTATTTTTGAGCTGTGGAAATTCGTAGCGTAATCGGATGTTGCTTTTTCGGCGTTTTAGACTTAAATGTAGTGTTATATTGCATAAATCTGTTTTGAAAGGGTGTCAAAGTCATTGCGCCTCCATGTTTTAAAGGGCTGCCGACGGCATGTGTCGATCCCCATCAACAAATTGGCAAGTAGCCAACAGGGCAGAGAGCGCGCCCTGGGGAGAGGCGCAGAGACAGTTTCTTTCCAGCGCGTAACCGATTGATTATGCCGTCGGCATCCCTTTAAGCATACCTTTACCGTTTCGACCTTAAAAGTTGCAGAACTACAAGAACAAGGAATTCGGGTTTTAAATGAGCGCGCAAGTGAGCATTGGGGAATATTCGATACGCTTTTAATTGTGTGTTGTGTCAGTTTAATTTTCAGTTGCGGTAGTCAAAAAAAACCGCACTAGGTGGGTCCCTGCCTTCCGAGTCCCTTTAAAAGCCAATTTCTATTTTTTTTTTTGGCTTGAGGTGCTAATAAACCATGGGTTCCGCTCGGCTAATCCTCTACGTTAAACGCCTGTTAACTGGCCTGTAACGTACTGCTAACACTGGGCTTGCGCTTCCCTTTAAAATCCCATTTCTTTAAAAACTGTCTTTTGCTCTTATGATTAAGTTTCGGGCCGCCTTCCCATTTCCACAGGTCATTTGTCCGTAAACCGGACTGTACGGTACTACTACCCCGGCCGTTACTACCTACTACAAACGCCCATCCATATGACATCGCAGAAAAAGAGTCGGCGCCGCGCCCCGCTTACGCTTCATTGGCATTCAACGGGGCGTTTTTTCGGCGGGGTGGCGGTGCCTTTACCTCCCCCGGTTCGACGCCGGCTGCTGAAAATCGTCCCCAGCGTGTACAGGTTCGTAGCGGGGGGCAGCGAGGGGGCAATTGCCTATTTGCGGAATCGAGCGGAAGAGTTGATTTTGGAGGGAGGAGAGCGAGAGAGAGACAGAGAGAGACAGAAAAAGCAGGAACATGCAAAAACATGGTGCGCGCGTTGAGAGGGGCGTCCCTGGCGCCACAGAACGCGCGCCTCAAGTGAGTGCCGCCGGCCTACCATCAGCGGAAACACCATTATTTTTGCAATATTTTTCTATTTCTGTCTCTCTCTTTCTCTTTGTCTAACTTTGTTAGCTGTCTAAGTTTCTGTATCGATCTTACGCGTATTTTGTAGCATTGCGGAATCGGGAACTTCAAAAATGTTTGCTCTGGCATCCAATTTTGCCTTGGATTCTATATTAGAACTTATTTTCCTTCTCTCTCTCTCTCTCTCGCTCACTCTCGCCCCTTTAATTGCATCGAAAATCAAATAAGGCCCAATCCTGACCCCCGCATCCATCAAAATGGACCCAATTTCCACCAGCATCCTCTTTACTTTAGCAGAGAGAAAGAGAGAGAGAGAGAGAGAGAGAGAGAAAGAGAGAGAGCAATGTTTTCGTGGTGTCCATATGGTGGGGTTAAAGGCAGGGGCGAGGAGCCAATAATTACCCCTGGCTGCACCCATTCGTCCCCCCCCCCATAAATGACTGATCATTTGCGTCGACGGGGTGACTTCTGGGTATTCCGTTTCTTGCCTGTGTACACCAGGACTTTTCCCATTAATTCTTTATTGTCGGGATCAAGTTGGCTGGCGCTGATGATGCTAATTGCGGTTTTAAAGGGAGCGGGACAGGACGGAAGATATTATAGTGTCTCTCGCTTTTTCTCTCGCTGTCTTTCTCTCGCTCACTCTCTCTTTCTTTGAATTTCCATAACCCGTGGATTTTCCACCCTCGCTCGATCCAGTCAATCCAGGTGTGAGGTGTCTCCACAGCCGCCCAAGCCAGTCAGCCGGTCTTTTGTTTGTCAGCAGGCGCCGCAGCACTTTGCATACATGTGGAGGTGGCGGGAGAGAGAGAGAGAGAGAAAGAGAGATAGAGAGAGAGTGAAACGGAGAATAAGGACAAAAAAGCAGGGCAGAACCCAGAAGCCGGCACCATTTTCAAAGCTTCCGGATGCTAGCCAGTTTTGGGCTGTTTTTGGTAATTTTTCTGGATTTTGTAATGTTGACGCTCTCTTTCATCTCTCTCTCTCTCTCTCTCTCTCTCTCCATCTCTCGCTTTCTCTCCACTCTCTCTCTCGATAGAGTTATCTCTACCACGCTTTCTTCTTATCTATGTTTCTAACATCCTCGAATGGAAATTTCTAAATTTCTTTAAAGGGCCACGGACAGGTAGAATTCACAAAATGTTGGCTTTTATTCCCGCGGCATGCTAGCAGAGATTCTTTGGGAATTCCGGGTGCTCAGTTTTTTGAATCTCAGGCAAAATTTAACTTGGCTAATTTTCCCAGCACATCCCAGCACCACCATCAACCCCATTTTGACCGCTTCTAATTCCCTTATCTCTCGGTCCTCCAAATTTTGCATGCTCTCTCTCCCCCACCAAGCCACCACCAGGGACATAGCCACACACATACACACGCACATGGGCACACACACATCCTAGGGGGGAGGAGGATCCATCACAAACCCCTTTTTCGGCGCTCCCGCCCCGGGGGGTCCCCAATGCATCCCGGGGATGTGAAAAACTATACGATGCCCCCCTAGGGGCATCTTTTAGAGGGGAGTTGCACCCACGGTTTTGGGGCAGTGGTGGGTCATTTTTTACCCGACTTCATGAGGGGTTTTTTTTCCGGTAACACAGAGATGTGGTCTCAACTCATTTTTTTCATTTCTCTTCCATTGATGCGTCAAGTAACTATATTTTTCTCGGAAAAACCGCTTCAAGCCTTTTCCGCTTCAAGCCAGGATTTCCCGACGACCAAGAGACCTTGCCTTTAGCGGCCCTTTAGAAGGCTGGAAACTGCCAAAATCGACGTCCCACATCACTAGGTCTAGACATCTACACGACACGCCAAAACACGCTTCCGCCGCACCATAATAACGGTTTCATGAACGTTGTTGTAGCTGTTCGGGTCGCGTAGCTGGCGAGACCTAGTCGCTAGAAAGGATCGATTCTATCGCTTCCTCCTTTAAATGCAGAAAATGACCTTAACCTTGGCTTGACTCCAACATCAAGGCACTCGATCCGTCATGACAAATTGCACTCTGCCACACACACTGTTTTCACTCTAAATCCGTTCGATCTTCTGGAACTCAAGGTTGCCCGGGCAAATCACTCATCAAATCGGGTTGTCAGTTTTTAGGCCTCGCTCTCTTGCTCACTCGCTCTCCATCCCTCTCTCCCTCCTTCTCTCTCTCGCTCCCTCACTCCCCTCCATCACCTGCATTGACACGCGAACAGCTGACCGCTAGTGGTCACCTGGAAGCTATAGACCCCCGTCGTTGGCCTAAGAGGACCCACTAGGTGGCCCGCCTCATAGTAGTGGATCCTATTTCATACTTGAACCTGTCGACGCCGTACCTGTCAATTGGTTCTGCGCGTACTTCAGAAGTGTTGAGGCCTACGCACCGAACTTTACTGTACTTTTATGACTTTTCGGAGGGTTTCCGAAAAGATTCTGTGCTAATTTACCCTTTCGAAAGGATTTTCCAAACTTGGTTTTGATTTTCAACGTTTTTCCTAAAATATCGCTGCTAGCCTGCCCCGTCAAATTGGATTTGAAGCGAAATCTCGTTTTTCACAGTTCTTCCTAAAGGTTCTTTGCTAGATCGCCTCGGAAGTGTCTGACAGGGATTCCGAAGCCGGCGGAATTTCTGTGTTCCGAAAGAATGTCTGCTAGCTTGCCTGGTCGTGCCGATTTTTAAAGTTCGCAAAAAATCCTGTTGGCTTGCCCGGCACTTCTTCAAAAGGATGCAACATTGTAACGTCTGATTTCTTCAAGATTCTTTGCTAACCAGCCCTACCCTGACCATAATTCCCTACACCGTTTTCTCCATAAATACATAACCCTCGTGGACCGCTGATGGCCACATGGCCTTTGCCATGTGGTGAGTCCTCGCCTAGCCGAGCCAGAGAGCACGGAGCACTCCGCCCGCCACGCGCTTTTTCCTCCAGACCGACTCATCGACAAGGGAACTGTCCCCTCACTTGCCACAACAAACGCTCAACACAACATTTCTTCCCCTCTTCAGACATAACATAGGTTGGGTTGAGTGTTTTTAGCTAGTTTCAGCTTTTTCTCCCCCTTTTTTTTTTTTTTTTTTTTTTTTTTTTCTCTCTCTCTCTCTCTTTCTCTTCGTTCCCTGTCTCTCTCCCTCTCTCTCTCGCTTTCTCCTGTCTCTCTACGCCAGACAAGACAAATGTATGCAAATTCATTTCCCGTCCGGTCCCATAATTAACTCCATGGCAATCATGAAGATCCCGAGATAAGTGGCTCCGCTTTCGGATGCCCATTCTCCACGATCTCTGCTAGGCCGTCCCTTCCATTCCCAAATGATCTCTGCTAGCCTGCCCATTCCATTTCCAAATGATCTCTGCTAGCCTGCCCATTCCATTCCCAAATGATCTCTGCTAGCCTGCCCATTCCATTTCCAAATGATCTCTGCTAGCCTGCCCCTTCCATTCCCAAATGATCTCTGCTAGCCTGCCCCTTCCATTCCCAAATGATCTCTGCTAGCCTGCCCCTTCCATTCCCAAATGATCTCTGCTAGCCTGCCCCTTCCATTCCCAAATGATCTCTGCTAGCCTGCTCCTTCCATTCCCAAATGATCTCTGCTAGCCTGCCCATTCCATTTCCAAATGATCTCTGCTAGCCTGCCCCATTCCTTCAGCAAATTCTCACCTCTTTGTCGCTCGCCGCAGGGTGTGATTATGCACAAAGCGTCGGATAGGTGACCTTGCCCTCGTAAAGTGGCCGCCCATTCCCCCAAGGGCCGATGGGGACAAATCGAAACATTTCTCCCCGTCGATTCCGATGCATTATTAATGACGGTCTGGGGGATTCGAGGGCGGAGAAATAATGGTCTCTGACTGTTCTAATTGTGGTTTTTAAACGGATTACGAGTCTGGTTATTTTCTCAACTTCAAATTGTCTTTTTCTGATTGGTACATTTTTGCAAAATCTGCTATAAAAATGTATCTTTTTTTTTTCTGCGAAAAATGATGAGCGGCTTTCCTGTCTGACCACGGGGGAGTTTATGCAAATTGCTGTCTGCCGCTTCCTGGTGGTGGGGATCGCCATATTTTCGACTTTAAAGGGACCAGGAAGACCGTAAATTTCTCTTACTCTCCCGCTCTCGCTCTCATTCTCTCGCTCTTTCTCTCTCACTACCTCCGACTCTCTGTTTCTCTCTCTCTCTCTCTCTCGCTTGCTGCCACTGCCCGGTCGACCAGCAGCGACCTTTTGGAAATTCTCAGGTGCGCAAAATGCAAATACGCGTCATGACGCTCTGGAGATTCAAAATCGAGCACTGTCGTTCACTAGGTCTAGCCAGCTACGAAAAATACAAATTAAAATGCGACGGGGTTGGAATTTACCGAAACACACGTCTCCAGGACAAGAAAATGATTATAGCGTGTGATTTGGCGCTTCGCGTAGCTGTCTAGACCTAGTCGATGAAAAGTGTTGATTCTGACGCTTCCTAGTCCCTTTAAATGTATTTTATTCGTATGTTTTGGTAACATCAAAACACGTCCAAATTCCAATTTCGAGGCGGTTTCCTAGGGGGGTGGTGGAAGATGGCACTTGAAACCGGAGCCCCGGCTCCCCTCTTCTAGCTCGTCCGTTTCCCAGGCCACGCGTTTTTAGGACAGCTGGCCTAGTCAAGGCCCGAGGGCTATACCCCTTCCCGTTTTAGTGACCCGGCTTGAGCTCGATTTTCAGGGCCTAATTCTGGGTTTCCGGTTGAGTACCGGTTCGGATTAATGATGAAATTTTACGCACTTCTACCTGGTTCAATTCGCAAAGAGTCTCTGCGCCTGCCATCGACCATTAAAAATTTTTTGTCCATTCTAGCTTTTTATCGTGCAGAAGCTGATCGTCTTCTGATTTTCCACAAAAATCGCTGCAAGCTTGCCAAAAAAGCCCCTAAAAATCAGCCGAAATCCTCTTTTTTTGAAGAAGTTACGTTCCCGATCTTGGCATTCCCCAAGAATCTCTGCTAGCCTGCCGCGGACTGCCAATAAATTCCATAATTTTAGTAAGAAAAACTGATCGTTTTTTTTTAGTTTCTTCAGGAGTCGCTGCTAGCTTGCCAGCGGCCAATACAATTTGCAAAAATCTCTAAAATTTGCAAAAGGCAAATTACTCACATGTATTCTCAAATGGTTGCTGCTAGCCTGCCAGTACAAAATCGGGTCTTTTTCTCGGAATCCCATTTTCCGAAATTCTACCCTGTTGCCAAGGGCCCTCAATTTTTTTATTTTCTGAAATCGATAAAATATTGCGAATCGAATTTCCGCAGCAACCACTGCTATTCGGCCCAAGCTCCAAGAAAATTTGCATAAACTACTCCGCCACATTCCGCTGCTTACATCGAGTGGATTGCGTGATCCACTATAGGCGCGGAGTGCCCATTCTCCAATGGTCACTCATTGCTGTCCGTCTCTCTCTCTCTCTCTCTTTCTCTCTCGCTTGGGAAATGCCCTAATGAGCCGCGGGATTAGCTTGGTGGGCCCCTCTTGGTGTACGGGACACTTCACCCTGCCGCAAGCCCACCAATTATACACAATCCAGGGCTGACAATATGCTAGTGGGCGCATGTGTTTGGTCATTCCTAAATGATCTTTGCTAGTCTGCACGATCTTTCTCTCTCTTTCTCTCTCTCTACCTCACAACCCCAGGTAAAACTGTTGCATTCCCACCAAAGCAGCTGTTCCCAATTTCGGCCCGAATTAATGGTCGTTGTTTTTTCGGATCGCATAGGCGACAAATGGGCCTGAGAAGAGCGGAAATAGTCCTTTCTACGGCTAAGAAGGCCGTTCTCAAGGGATCCTCACGTACCACAATGATTTCAGAATTCAATTCCCAAATGATCTCCGCTAGCCTGCCGCTTTCATTCCCAAATGATCTCTGCTAGGCTGCCCCTTCCATTCTCAAATGATCTCTGCTAGCCTGCCCCTTCCATTCCCAAATGATCTCTGCTAGCCTGCCCCTTCCATTCCCAAATGATCTCTGCTAGCCTGCCCCTTCCATTCCCAAATGATCTCTGCTAGCCTGCCCCTTCCATTCTCAAATGATCTCTGCTAGCCTATCCAAAACACTCTCATTTTCTGTGTCATACCGCTGCTTTTCCTGGCCCTGATTTGTTGCCACCCCAAATTCAATTTTGCGCCGCCCAATTTCACGCCTGCAAGCGCCATAGGTGCAGGATCTAGCCACCAGGAGTTCGAAAAGAATTCTGACCCCTCTGGAGGCCCTTAGAAGAGAGAGAGAGAGAGAGAGAGAGAGAGAGAGAGAGACGGAGAGATCGCCTCCGGGGAATCGCGGCGACTCCATATTTCAAGCGCCTCACGGCCCGTCCCTTGGCTGACTTTGAGGCTTTTATGGGGTCGATTGGCCGGAAATGGACGCTGGGCCCCGGTTGGGCCAACTTTACAAGCTTTGAAGCGTTTACTTCCTGGAAAAGTGCAGGAATCCTAAAAAACCTCTGCTGGTAGTTCGATTTCCTAAATTACTACTCTAGATTGCCCGAATTCCCAAATTATCTATGCTAGCCTGCCCCTTCTATTCAAAATTTTGATGCAAGAATTCCACAATGCTCCGCTCGTCCCTCCACCTCGCGCAAAGTGAGCCAATTTTCCCGGGTTTTCGGCGTCGTTCTCCAGGCGAGGAGCCGGCCCGGCAACAAAACGAGGCTAATTTCGACGTGGCGACAAGGGTGGCACCACCGGGATGGGCCCGGACAGAGCCCTAAGGGGCCCTTAGGGCCCTTAAGGCCCAGTCGTGGCCCACCGGCTCGAAATGTTCCTTTCTATGGGCTTTGTCCTTTTCTTCCTTTCTTCCTGGCGAGACCTGAAAAAAGAGCCAGAATCGGGCTCTTCTCCCTTACGCATCTTTCCCTTCTTGGCGCCCATTTTCCGGTGCTTTTGGGTCCTTTGGGTCCTTTGCCGGGGGGTTCATTCATTGCTTAACCCGACGCGTCCGCCCGGGGGTTTCCTAGGAGTTCGTTCGGACCTATTTTCCCATTTGGTCTGACTTGGGCTTAGGCTTAGGCTCAGGCTTAGGCTTAGACTTAGACTTAGGCTAAGATTTAGGCTGAGGCTTAGGCTTAGACTTAGACTTCGGCTTACTTGCTTACTTACTGAACGGAATTGGCTGAAAATTTGGGAATATAGCTATTTTGAGATTGGGATCATTTCTCTAATACATTGCGAAGCCTGAAAATGACCGGAACATGGTTAAATAGCGTACTAGAAACAGTTTTTCGAGATTTGCGACTATGCGGGCGATCGAGCGCCACTCATGCGCTGCGTGCGCTGATGCGCGACATTTTTCTGCGTCGAATGACGTGTCCATTATGCGGCGCTCGGTCGCCCGCATATCTTAAAAAATCGCGATTATTACGCCCAAAATGGCGATTTTTAGTCGAAATCTAGGGCGGGCAGGGTGAGAGAGTGCGGCAAGCGCAGAGGACAGAGACGGCTAGGGTGGTCAAGTTGGGGGCTCTCTGGCAGCATCCGACCCGCTCCCCCAGGGCTGCTGTCTGCCTGTCTGGACCCTCCACGTCGCGCGCACTCTCTCGCCTGTTTGGCCTCCGAAAACCCGCAAAAATCGCCATTTTCGGCGTACTAATCGCGTTTTTTAAGATATGCGGGCGACCGAGCGCCGCATAATGGACACGTCATTCGCCGCAGAAAAATGTCGCGCATCTTTTCCTACCACGTATGAGTGGCGCTCGATCGCCCGCATAGTCGCAAATCTCGAAAAACTGTTTCTAGTACGCTATTTAACCATGTTCCGGTCATTTTCAGGCTTCGCAATGTATTAGAGAAATGATCCCAATCTCAAAATAGGTATATTCCCAAATTTTCAGCCAATTCCGTTCAGTAACTTCCAAGATAGTTTTTCGTGGTCGACAACTTTAACACCCATTTAAACCATAAAAATAAACTTTTTGAACTTTCAAAACTATGCAGCCCTACTAATTCGAACATGCTCTTTCCGATGGCATCAAAAAAACGGGGTCGAAAAAACTGTGCCAAGCCTTGTTCGGCTCCCTCGCAAACGGCCTTTTAAATCACAAGTATCTAGATTTTTTAGCGTTTTTAGCCCTCATTCTCCATTTCCAGGATTCACCTTTTACCCAAGTTTTTTTATCCTTTTTCATGGTAATTTTTTTCATATTTGTCTTGGTTTTAAGCATTTTTTAAGCTATCCAAATCATTTTTATTCCAGGCAATGCCCACCTCGTTCCTCAGAAAGCGGGTATACGGCCTGTTGCGGACCAAATTCTCGCCGTCACACAGTCTCGAGGATGCCGCAGCCGTAGATGAGGTTCGTATCTCTCTCTCTCTCTCTCTCTCTCTCTCATTCTCTCTCTCTCTCTCTCTCTCGCTCTCTAAATATTCTTTTCCAGATTGTTCCTGATGACGTTCAAAGCCCCACCAGCCCGGAATCCGAGTTCTACAGCCGTGCTTTTCTGGCCGGAATTGACGGGAGAAGGCTCGAGTTCCCAGAGGTATGCTTTAGTAGCGACGCGTATGCCCCATAAAATGTTATGTAGACATTTCTTGGTGTATCCGGTGTATTTTCTATCCGTTAAATGACTACCTATGTCTTTAGGTGTACTGCGGAAAAACGGGCCTCGAACTCCCCCAAATCGTGCTCGAGGACTTTGACCCGCAAATCATTTCCACCTGCACGGGACCGGATGGTGGATTGACGCAGGTGGGTAAAAAAGGACTGGAAAGCGCCAGAATCTACCCCCAAAGCTGACTAGGTTTAGACAACTACGCGCTACACCAAAATACACAGGATAGCACCGTCAATTTTTACCATGACACATCAGTTACTTCAAATGATTTAAACCTGAGTGCCCAGTTTTGTGGTGCCTAGTAAAAGTCAAGACCTAGTAAAGGGAAGGGGTCGACTTTCCGAGCTTCCTCTTCCCTTTAAAACAGCATAAAATGCCCAATTTTCCAGGTTGTCGAGGTTAAAAAGCAAGCCATCGCCCGTATCGCTAATCTCGATGACGAGATGTCAATATCGATGGGTGATAGCGAGGCTGAGGGAGAGGAGGAAGGTAAGGTAGTTTCTTACTGTGGGCAGCATGGGCTTAGACTTGGCTTAGGCTTAGGCTTCAGCTTATGCTTCTTAGGCCTAGCTCGGGCTTGGGGTTAGGCTTAGATTTAGGCAATCTTCTTTGTTTCAGACATCGACGAGCCCATTTCGGCTCCCCTTGGCCGGAACCGCTCGACGTCAGCGTGTCTCCTCGGGTCCTGCAGTTCTCTCTTTGGACCGGATGAGAAGCACGAAACTCCTCAACAACCAAATCGAGCCGACCAATACGATTGGACGCGCTTTGACGAGCAGAGAGCATTTGGGATGTCGACTTCCTTGTACGAGAAGAACCCCTTGACTGGAGTGTCGGCCGGTGAACCTATTGCCGATGTGTGGGGCCTGGTGGCGCGGAAGAATAATGCGGTTGGTTTTTCAGGCGAGCACTGGCAGGTTTGAACTTGGCAGGCTAGCAGAGATCGTTTGGGAATGGAAGGGGCAGGCTAGCAGTGGTCATTTGGCGAATGGAAGGGGCAGGCTAGCAGGGATCATTTGGGAATGGAAGGGGCAGGCTAGCAGAGATCATTTGGGAATGGAAGGGGCAGGCTAGCAGTGATCATTTAGCGAATGGAAGGGGCAGGCTAACGGAGATCATTTGGGAATGGAAGGGGCAGGCTAGCAGTGATCATTTGGCGAATGGAAGGGGCAGGCTAGCAGAGATCATTTGGCGAATGGAAGGGGCAGGCTAGCAGCATTCATTTGGGAATGGAAAGGGGCAGGCTAGCAGAGATCCTTTGAGAATGGAGGGGCAAGCTAGCAGAGGTCGTTTGCGAACTTGAGATAAGCAAATTTTCAGGTCATGGCTCTAGCCGATGGTGTCAACTGGGGAGAAGGAGCGCGACTCGCTGCTCGATGCGCCGTTCGCGGGGCTATTGACTATCTAAATGGCCATATCCTGGATAATGGATTTCGAACGACCACAGTAAGTTGAAGATACCGTAGCCTAGAGTTCCGCAACGTAACCTTGCGTGGTCTGGGGTATCGCAACTTTGGATACCGCAGAGTACCATAGGGTAGTGTATCCGAGCGTATCCGAGTGGACCTTGACGTGGCGAAACGTAGCGTACCGTATAAAACCGTAACGTAACGTAGCCTGTCGTAATACCCGATAATACTATCGTAAATTAAGAGTAACCGTTTTCAGGAAGTATTCCACGAACTGCTCGCCTCTTTTCACTCCGCTCACTCTTTAATTCTCCAGGAGGGAGGGCAATTGACCACTTTATGCGTCGCGGTCGTTGCGCCAGCCAAAGGAGCAAAACAGTGGGTTTTAAAGGAGCCTATAAGGGAAATCCATAAAACAAACCGAAAATTTGCGTGTTTAGATGGGTCCTCTGCGTCTGTAACGTCGGTGACTCGCTTTGTTTTGTCTACAACAACAATTATGGCGTTAGAGAGGTAGGTTCAAACGCTTTGGCGTCCTGTCTCTCTCTCTCTCTCTCTCTCTCTCTCTCTCTCTCACTCTCCATCTCCCATTTAAGGTAACCCTCGGCTCCCACGACATTGACCAGATGCGCGACATGCGAGACGCTGGTGGTGCTCTTGGCCCCGTCGACGGACGAAATCCGCAACTCCACAATCTCACCTGTAGCATGACATTCGTTGATGAGGGTGAGTTTTTAACCTGCTTCCAGTTCCTCGATGATTTCTGCTAGCCTGCCTCTTCGATTCCCAAATGATCTTTGCTAACCTATCGTTTTAGGTGATCTTGTCTTCATCACTTCCGACGGCGTCTCGGACAACTTCGACCCGGTCGTCGGCAAGTTCTGTGTCATCAAGAAGGAGGAGAACAAGGAGAATGCAAATGGGCTACCACCAAGGTCAACCGATCGAGTGGACCGGCCTATTAATGTGTGAGTCTTAATGGTCGCGACAGAGAAAGGGAGAGAGAGCGAGAGAGAGAGAGAGAGAGAGAGAGAAAGAGAGAGAGAGGGGGGAGAGAGATAGGTATCCAGGATCAACCATCGTTCTTCAGAACGGTGAAAGACGGAACCGGCGAGAACGGCTACATCCGGAATCGAACGTGTGCCGCTTCGCTACCTTGTGTCGATGCTGCTCAAAGACACGAGTTGATGCTAGTCAGGATGCGGGACGTGATCGCCAATGGATTGAGTGGGAATCGAGGTAAGAAAATTGTTTTAAGGGGCTAGGAAGGATAGAATCGACCTCTTCCATCGACTAGGTCTAGACAACTACGCGACTAATCAAACCACGCATCAAACTCCGCGCCTTTTATAGTGATTGCATGTCCTGAACCTCTTGAAGATGACGTGTAACCTATTTTTTTTCAGGCACACCTAGCCTCTCCCCTCGCCGAAATGAGCCGTTGTTTCCATCCGTTCCGGCTTCATCGCTATGTCACAACCTTGTCCAGTTCGCCACTTTACTATCACAGTAAGTTAACAAAGTTCTAAACAATTTTAAAGGCGCAGTGACAACTACAATCTAGCAAAACATATGTATTTCTTTAGAGCAAAACGTCGAACGCTCGAGAATCCGGAACTTTATCGGAAGGAGAAGATGACGAAGGCTGAGCAGAGGCAGAGGAGGCAAATGGTACGATAACTCGCTCTCATTCTCCCTCTCTTTCTTCTATCTCTCTCTTCTCTCTCTATCTCTCTCTCCCTCTCTCCCTCTCTCTCTCTCTATCTCTCTCTCTCTCTCTCTCTTTCCATCTATCTCTCTCCCTAGCCCTCTCTCCTTTCATATCGTACCTCTTTCAGGTCCGCGAGAAAATTGCTGAAATGCCCGGAAAGCTCGATCATGCTAGCGTTGTGGCCTACAAAGTTAGCCGATGCAATGATTTGTCGAGTCAAGGTATTTTTTTAATTTTTGATAAATTCAACGGATTTTTAGCTTCATCTTCAACGTTATCCTCGATTGATCAAGAACCGGATATCATTTGTCCTCCTGGGACCAGCTATGAACAGCGGGACGTGCGACTGCACTTTGAGAACTTCAGCAAGACGGACAGAGCATCGGTGAGTTAGGGAGAGAGAGAGAGAGCGAGAGAGAGCGAGAGAGAGAAAGAGAGAGAGATAGCGAGGGAGGAGCGAGAACAAAAAATACCTAATTTCATCAAGCTTATTTTTAGTGCACAAAAACCCTTCCCATGCGTGGCGGCGACTACGCTGCTGTCCGGTTGACAATCCCCAAAAATCAAGAACCGCCAAAACCGGTCGAACGCCTCGAGATGGTTGATGGATCGCCAGTGATCGCGCGAGCCACATCGCCTTACGAGCAAATACCTACAGTAGGTTTTAAAGGGACTGGGAACTGGGTTGCAGAGCGTAACGTTTACAGGTCAAAAAGTTCACAAAAACCGGGTTTTTTGTTGGTATAATTCCTCAAAAACCTCTGAAGCCTGCCGGTTTAGAGGCTCCCACCCCAAAACGGAAATGGAAATGGAAGAAGGAAGAAGCACGCGAGGGGAACCGCTGGCAGGCATACGTTGGGCGTCGATGTGCAGTGGCTAAAGGTGGATTGAATTTTGTAGTTTCTAAAGGATTGTTCTCAAACAATTTAGGAAATTCTTTGGCCCAAATTATCAATCTAAAAAACCCTGCTTTTTGTAGAGCCTCGTCACGAAAAAGCCCGAGAAGGAGAAGTCGACCAGCCCTCCGTTGACCCCGGTGCATCAAGTGGAGAGTGAGCGGTAGGTCTTTACGCAGCGCTGAAAGGTTGAAAACTGTACGGTACAACTGGTTACACGGTAGTACCTTACGTTACGCTACGCGGCGCGACAGCACTTCAAAACGCTGCATCACGCTACGATACCAGAATAAACTGACGACGCCACAGTACACCGCCGTAAACCAGACGGCGCCAGATTAGGCTGCGTAAAGCTGAACAACACTACGGTACAGTACTCCAGCGTACGCTATAGCACACTGTCGAAAATCGGGCAATAAACTACGTAAAATTACGCAACGCTACGTTACAGTACGCTGCATTATATGCACAAACTAGACTAGTTCTGAATTACAAACCATTTTTATAAGCATAGTTCGCTGCAGTAAACTACGCTAAATTACGTCCTACTACGCAACAATACCCTATTTTTCTAGGTCCAGTGACGCACCAGAGCGAACTTCTTTGCGAAAGCGCATCCGGGAGCTGCTCGGCTCGACAAGGACGTTAAATCAGGTAGGAGAATCGGGAACAGGTTATTTAAAGGGATTGGGCGCTCAAGCATGTCAAGCTACGTAGCAGAGAAAACTAGGGAAATGGAATGGATAGCCTATCTTCATGTACCTTTTTAGACGCAAACCCAATCGGCACGTGGCACTAAACCCCCGGCTGGCCCAACGACTACGAAGCACAACTTTTAGGCGATATTTTGATTCCTTTTGTGTGAACTGTGTATGATGTGTACTTTGTACTCTGATATTTCCCACCCCGAGTGACCCGAACTGTGGAGCAACGAACTTTATTTTAATTTGTGAATTGTTGCGAACCATTGGTATTATTTTAATTTTTAAACTTTTTCTTGATGTATATGACTTTTTTTAAAGCTTCTACATCGAGTCTTTCCCTAAAAAATTCCTGAATTTTTATTGATTCCTTGGCTCAATTTCCTGATTGCACTGGCCAAAATTGCAAGATTGCGCTCCTCATCTCCCTCTCTCTCTCTCTCTCTCTCTCTCTCTCTCTCTCGCTCTCTCGTCCTCTCTCCCGCACTATCTCACTTTTGTACATATTGTGATCTGAATTTCACTCGACGTTGTTCGAAAATAAATCCTCCTTTTGCGATGAACATGAGGAATCAATTATTTTTATGGCCGATTAGAAAAGGTTTATTTTTTTGTACGGACAACTAAACATGGACTGTATCCTACTAAATGGATAATGCTTCCGAAAAACCCGCTTCGCGGCGATCTTCCGTTAGACTTGTCAATGCGCCGTCAGATTTCTAGTCTGTTAAAGGGATAACGAAATAGTCATCAGTAATCGATGAAGCGAGGGAAGAAAATGTCACTGCGTGTTGCCCCTGGCCATGTTCTCTGCCATGATGGCTATTTGCCAAAAAGTCGAAAAGAGGTGATCGAACTTGGCCGTCGGTATCAACGAGGTCATCAGATTGGGCTTCGCGAGGAGCGCCCGAAAGTGCATGTTTACCAAATGAGCGCCGTGGGCACATATTTTGAAACCCAATGTAAACTGAGAGCCAATTGAGCGGCAAAAAAATTTTTTGGAAAACACGGTTGATGCTTTTTCTGTTTTGAAGGAACCAACGTTTTCCGGATGCAATTTTTTAATACAGATTAAGGACGCGTTTCTAAACTGTTTTTACTATTTTCCAAAACGTAAAATTTCTATTAAATTAGTAAATAAAAATAACAAAATAAAATCTAAATTTCACCCAAAAGTTGTCGATTTTCGACGAGGTTTTCAACTAACAAATTAGCTGTGAAATTTTTGGATTGTATTCCACCTGAAATCTAGTCAAGTTTTACTAAAAAGGGGATATTAAAATACTTACTCTTAAGTTAAAGGCACTTCCGGACCTCTCGGAGCAAATTCAACCCCTCTCAATGTTGCGAAAGCACCAAAAGGTCCCTTTTCGTATCCAGCTCCTTCTTTTTTCGTTCTAACAATAAAGTTGCAAATTTTTTATGTCTTACAGGGTCGGGAGAAATACCACTAATTTGCAACTGAGTTCTTTTACAGAAATGACCGGGCCATGGCAGTTATGGTGTTTCGGAGCGCCGCTACTATTGTTCTTCGCCGGCAGCGCATGCGGCAATAACTGTTGGTATCACTGTATAGCTGTGACCGTTGGTCATTAAACCGTATATTTCTGGAAAGCACACTTATCCATCGAGTTTAGCCCAGAAACGGCCGAGAACCTGAGTTTGGAGGCGACGCCGGCGCTAGTTTCAAATCCACGCGCTTCCCAAGCTTTGAGAGTGCTCAGGTTTTCGGCGTAAGGACTCCGGTTTTCGCGTCATCACTTGGATTTCCACTTTCGAGCCCCTTTAAAAAGGCACCAGAATCTTTCGAAAACAAACGCTTCCTCCAGGAACATCCCTCAGCGAGCAGCGTTTATAACTGTCGTTTTGTCGTAGGCACGTTTGCGAAATTACTTTACAGTTTCGGATGCTTACGCCAAATACACGGAAATCTGGAGCAAGGTTTCACAGCCCGGCTTCGACGGCATCGCGAAGATGAGGAAGCTCGCTGATGCAGCCGACACGTTCCTCGGATTGGCCGGTACCCTCGTGCAGTCCGCCTTGAATATCACCACCGACGACGTGAGTAACGATCACCAAAACCAGGCTTAAAGGGCTAGTTCAACTTTTGGCGTTTGGGTTGGTACCTTGGGACACTATGGACGTAGGCACAGTGCGCCCGAACAGTCCTCCATTACGGCAGCTATTAGAGATCGGAGAAATGAGAGAGGCGCAGGCACAAAAACGCAGAGAGGATTCGATTCTTGGCCGCGCAATTTTTTTTGTTTTATTGGCGGAACTAGCCCTTTAAACGCCGGAAATCGCGTCCAATTTATCACAAAGATCCAAGTTTCGAAAATCCTTCCAAGTGTCTACAAGCTTTATTTTGTAAAAGCCGTTACAATGCTATAGTTACTGAGTATAGTTCGCTAACCTTATAGTCCAACCTGGAAAAATCAGTGCACCTTGCTAATAGTAATAGTCCAGCACCCATTAACTAAACGGCCGGTAAATTATGCAGAAAAGTGACACGGAGTTTCATGTTTTGCCAATATCGGCCTTCTCTTAATTAGCTTGGTTAAGCCGAAGAGCGACGATGTCCGAGCCAGAAATCAGCTGTTGCAGGACATCGACACCCAGGAGGAAGGTTTGTTTAAGCGTACTTTTCCAGCGCGAGTTGGAAAAAGGCGCGCAGTTTTATTGCCGTTTAAGCTCCCTATTTTTGTTACAACTATTTTCTATTAAGCTCTGAGGCGCTGCATAGAAAAGTACTGATCTTTTTTTAACGTTTTATCCAATGGCCATCAAGAAAATTTGTAAAACAATCGAAAATGTCGAGAACTCGGTTTTGACTGAGCCCGCTCTCCAATGCGGAACGCGCGTTTAGAGCAGAGCTTTTGTGCCATAACGATTTTTATTGCCATATTTTGTGATGGAACTAAAACGCTTCGTATATTTTCAATGCCTAGCGAATGAAGTCCTCCGATTTTCTAAAGATAGCGCTTAAAAACCAAGTTAAACGTGAATTCGAACATACAAAAGAGGTTACCGGATTAGCACAGGTTGTGTTAAAATAATTGCAGCGATACGGCAATGGCTGTTCGAAGGATTCCCTGCTCAACGGGCGTATTCGGCCGGGATGGAATGGGATACGGTAATCACGAAAGTACTCTCCTTACAAGGGGGACGGACTCTGCTCGCAATCGAATTTCGTTTGGCAAGTTAGCTTATTTGGTAGATCTCGACGCGATGAAACGATTGATGTAATTTTTAGCAGCCATACCCAATTTAAGCAAAGTTATGAGTGTAAAGAATATGGATCGGTTTAACTAGTCGCCAACAGCAGCGCAGCGTTTGGAAAGTACGGAATTTCCGAACGCTCCTATCGACGGCTAGTTAAACCGATCGAAACTCTTTACCACTGGTTAGATAGCGCATTCCGAGAGCTTCATTTTGAGATCTTACATGTCCCCCTGACACCACAAAAGTTCCGAGATTTTCCTCTTCAAAGTTTTCGATTTGTTCAAAAATGTACCCCCGTAGAATGAAGATTAGTGCATATCCGGATTTTAGAAAATCGGCTCCGTTGTACCGAGGCTTGGGCTTAGATACCAGATGCTGCTCGAACTCCCAAAGAGTAGTAATTTTCGCGATCGTTTCAAGGAACTTTGCTTCGCCGAGAACCCCAGCTTTTTATTCGGGGTGGGTTCCGGAATTCATATTGTGTATGGGATACTATCGGGTTTTTCGAGGCGGAAGCTATCGTTTTATTTTTCCGCCTTAACCCAAATTTTTATGATCTTTTCAGTAGTTATTTGTCCTGTTATCCAGTCACAAAAATACTTTGAAATTTGTGAAATACGAAAATGTTGATCTTTATCGGTAATTTTTCCTGCATTTTTGACCAAAAATCAAAAAGTTAGATTTTCGCTAATTTTTTATGCTTTTTGTATAGAAACTTTGTAAAATGCAATGAAAATAGTCCACGTTATATGTCTAGATTTCGCCACAGGGCCGTAAGGAGTTCTTGTCGAAAATTTGATAGCTTCATGGTAAAATACCTTCATTCTAGGAGCTTTTTCGACTCATCGTCTACATCTGCCCGATTCCAAAGAAGTCCGCAATCCTACACTCTATCTCTGCAACGAAAGCGGTGCGAAGGATCGAGTCCAAGCGTAAGTTGACCCAAGTCGTATGACCGAGTAAATTTTTTACGCGCGTCTGAATTTTGACCCATTTACAAGCTTGTAAAATTGGCCTGGGTAACCTGTAATAGCATTTACTAGCGGTTTAGAAATCCAAATAAATGTTGCACAAGCAGAGTCACTAGATCCATCATCATCATCATCATCAACTATCAACTATCATAATTTTCTTGACGCGTCTGTCTGTCCGAAGCCGAATTCACTTCAAGGGAAAGGAGCTACGGCTTAGCTCTCTTCGGATTCGGACAGAGCGTGGTCAGAAACCCCCTAACTGATAAAAAAATTATGAAAAATCTTAGTTTAAATTATTAAATTTAACTTTGAAAGTTTTTCTTAGTGAGGGGAGTGGGGGAACGGACTTTGGCACGATTTTTTACATAGTGAGCCAGGTCGCGCGCGTTTCGGCGCGGGGGAGGGAGTGCACAGGGGTAGCCCAAAGTCCAGCCGGCTGGATATATAATAATATTGTCGGTAAATCATACGATAAATTTGCAGTGCCGACACCTCGTCCATCGATTTCGACGGAGTTCAGCCAGGCGAAGGCAGGTATGAATGATCTATAAATCCCAAAAGTTCAGACGTTTTATATCGTTTCTAGGGAGATCTGATTATCTTTAAAGGGATGCGGACGGCATAGTCAATCGGTTACGCGCTGGAAAGAAAATGCCTCTGTGCCTCTCCCCAGGGCGCGCTCTCTGCCCTGTTGGCTACTTGTCAAATTTGTGGATGGGGGGATCGACACATGCCGTCGGCAGCCCTTTAAATAGTAAAACTTCCAAAACGGTAGAAGAAAGTTGAAAATATCGAAATCTTGGTCATTATTATAGGTCTCGGGGGGGAAAACTCGATTTTCGATGCACAAAAAAACTTTTTTTGTCATGATAATTCTTCCAAATCATTGTATTCTCAGATTTCATCTACGCTGTTGGAGCAACACCGGAATACGAGGCCAATACCATGCTGTCGGACATTTCTAAGGGTGCCTTTTGGTGCCAATGTTGTGGAAAGCGTTAGTAACAATCGTTTTGCGCCACTACTTCTTTCGACAAACGCGCTCAAGGCGCGATACGACGCTCAGACTCCGCATCTCGCCTTGAGCGCCGAGTTTCGACGGAATTTCCGCGCCGATAAACATAGTGACTTTTCAGAGGGACCAGCCTCGTTTGAAGAGTTTACCAAATTATTGAAGGGCATCACGAAGACTTCGTATCAGTGGCCGTAAGCAAATTCCAGCAACTCTCCTTAAAATTTTAGCGCGGTTGGAAATAAGCGGATCGGAGGGGCGGGGGGGGGGGGGGGGGGCTATGAGACCCCTATAGTTGACAGACGAAGCGTGATACAGTTATTTTGCAGGTGCCATCTATGGGCATCCGTCCAAAATCGTGGTTTTACACGGGAGTCGATGGATCAGGAGCTAGAATTGCTGATCGTAACCATGAAATCTTTGGTAGGTTCGACCTGTCAAGGGCAGAAATTCTTAAAGGGGTATTCCTCTCTCGTTGAGGAATACAAGATCTTATATCGGTAAACATGCAAGGTTATCATAGGTGCAAAGCGTGGCGCCAAACTGAACCCCAAGCGCCTTACTAGGGGAGCCCGAATAAACCCGGACTCAGAACTGGCTAAAAATTTGCAGGGAGATAGAATCGATCACGCTGATCATAACCTCGTTGTCCAAATTTGCTGCTGATCTTTAAAACTCGAGATATTGACGTTTTAGTGTCTATTTCCGCCGCCGAGAAGTCTTTTGCCATGATGCTGCTCTTTTTCTGACGCCCGCAACAATGATATTTTAGATCTTGTTCGGCACGGCGTGTGAGGATGTTAAAATGAATGGGATTCCAGGGGGACTTGAGGACTGGCAAAACGAGGCGATCGACTGGGTCCGGAAAATCAGTTCGCATGCAGCTGACTGGGCCAGCACCGTTCAGGTGCGCGACTACTCAGTTTTTGGGGCAATCCACAGTGTAGAGCACCAGGCGGGTGGCCGGTGCCGGGCTATCATAGACTGGTTCAGATTAACTAAGCTTTAACCTTTTGATATGACATTTATGACATGAAATAATTGATTTCAGGCGACAGATTTACGCCCATGGACAATCAATGTTGTTTGCAGGAACTTTCTTGGCCAGAGTGTCCGACGGAGCACGCGGAGGATCGACTGTGGAAGCAAAAGCCAGCCACTGCCGACGAAGCGGCATCGATAGTGCGGCAAGCCCATGAAGATACTGGGCCAAAAGCGTAAGAACACCTATGAGCGGGTCGACTTGCAATGAATGAAACCCCGATATGGGGAATCAGAACAAAGTAAAAAACTTGAAAAAACGAATCCTGCCCCATCTAAATTTATCGTGAAGCTTCACTTTTTGTCTTACAATACGTATTTTCAGATGGAAATACCAAACCCTGGCTCACCCCGGTGATTGGGAGCCGGAACAGCAATATGCTGTGCGCGCCATAAACGGGACGTATGCGAACGTGACAAACGTAGAGGGCTGGACCGTGCACGTGTTCAAATTCAATTCCGGGGACGATGCATTCTCCGGTAGAGTGGAGGAAGCGAAAATTCGCCTAAATGAAGAGGACTACGCGGTCAAGAGAGCCTTGGGGTGAGCGAAACCGCGGTGCGCTAGTGATGTTTGGGACAGGGAACTTCAAGATTTGTGCCACTTTTTTGCGGTTTTTGCGATTCGAGTTTGGGCATGGGACCAAGCGTATTTTGTGCAGAAATTTTCTTTGAATGAAGCCTCGTTTGGAGAACCGGCGAAACGACCAAATACGTAATAAGAAAGCCATTCAGAGTATATATAAATTTCTAATGTCCGTGCGCCCGTCCGTCCGCCCGCCCGCCCGCCCGTCCGACCGGATCGCTGCGGGACCCCAGGACCGGTTCGGACGGGTCCGGGAGCCGGGGCGTTTCGGGATTTCGGGATTTCGGTGTATGGGATGTTGATTTATTTCCCCCCGGGAGGGCCAGCGCTGAACCCCCGCGGAGCGGGGGGTCAGCGCTGGTGATGTTTTAAAGCGCGAAAGATCGCGAAAGCTGGTCGTTTTGAGCTCAAACATACAGCTTCGTAACTTTTGAATTATGGCCGTTTCGCAGCTTCTAAAACGTAAGTTTTCATCAGCAAAAAATTTTTCTTTTTTCAATAGGCTTGGTCCCATTTCGAACCTCAGCGGACACTAAAAACGTCTCCTCGTAAGATTTAACCGAAAGAAAACTGTTTTGGAATTTTATTTGTAAAAATCAACCGTTATTGTTTGGCCGAAATCAAAGTCGCATCATGCTTAGTTTTTTCAAGCGCTTTCGAATGAGCTAGGTTCTGCCCTGAAACGCCGTTTGCATCTAAAAACCTCTTTGTCGAACCTATTTATCGGCTTCCAATGAAATTCCTCCACTTTTCAGGAACAGCTTGGATGTTTCGAGTGGCAGGGCTGGGTTAGCAATCGATCGTTATTTTGAACCAATTGGTCTGGTGAGCCAGGACGCGTTTTCCGGGAGCTTCTTCTTAATGGACAACCCTATGCACTGTGAGGATCATGCGATAGTCGGAAACTCCACTCTGGAAGAACTCCCAACAAATGGTACCCTCTCTGCCTCCCAAGAATTGATTGAAAACCATTGGTTTCCATGGCCATGCCAGTATCGAGCCTACCACCTAATGGTCTAGCGGTGTTGCGTAACATGATTTTTTAAGACGATGCGATGATTTTGGCGTGTTTTTCATGTTAGTTTCTTCCCTTCTGACGCGCTCCCTTGCCTCAGCCATCAAAAATGATCCTCGATTTTGTTTTTTTTCTTGTGTTGCTGTATATGTACGCTGTACGCGTTGAATAAATCTATTTGTACATCCACTACTTTCCATGTTTTCCATCCTATGCTGTAAATCATAGTGAATACTGTCAGAAAAAGGGGGGTATGCCATAATTATTCATCAGCAACAGAACGCACACATGACACATCCGGCTACCTGACATCCCTTGTTGCCGCAGCAGCGATCCTGCATGCTCGTGAGGCAGATTCCGTGGTTGTCGCGGGTCGCGGGTCTGGTTCGGGTTCGAAAATGAATCCTTCTTTTGCAATGAACATGATGAATAAATTACTTTTATGGCTGAGTTTGAAAATCTTATTTTTGTATGGACAACGCATAATAATAAGGGCTATATCCTAGCATCTGCTTGATACTAGCGGTGTTATGAATGCGCGGTCAAATTTCCCGTGGGTCATAGATGCAACTGGGGCCTCGGGAGGAGCGCCGCAAAAAGCTTGTTTACCAAATGTGTCCGGCGGGCGCAAGTCTCGCAAAACAGCGTAAACTGAGGGCCAATTGAGCGGCCAAATTGCATAGGAAAACACGTGTGATGCTTTCTTCTGCTTAGAATGGAAGCAACGTAGACTCAGCATCCAAATTTTTGTATACAAATAGAGCAAGTCTTTCTAAACTGTTCTGTACTATTTTTCTGGGTGTAAAAACCCTATCCATTGATTAAAAATCACAACAAAAAATATCTTCGATCTATTCGATCTTCGATCTATTTTCGACGAGGTTTTCAACTAAGAAATCGATTCTTGAATATTTTTTTTATTGTTTTCCACCGGAAATCTAGTCGAGTTCTGCTAAAAAGTGCATTAAAATACTTACTATTACGTTAAATGCATTTCTGGAGCTATATGAGAAAATTCTGTCGCCTCAGCCCCCCCCGCGATCTGCGGCAAACATCAAAAGGGGCTTTTTCCTGTCCAATTCTTCATTGTTATAAATTTTCTACGTTTTGCAAGCTCTGTAAAAAATTACAGAAATGACCGGCCCATTCCAGCTCCGGTGTTTCGCAGCGCCGATACTGCTCATCGTCGCCAGCAGCGTCTGTGGCAGTAACTGTTGGTTTTTTTGGTTCTTGTAGCTGTTTCTTTCCTACTGTATCCATGCAGGCCTACCGGCCGAGAGGAAAGGAAACTAAAAAGAAAGAGTCTTCACGTACGGCCTGCTATACTTGCTAAATTTTGCCAAAAGTCTCAAAAAACCTCTCCTTTTGGAGGTCGAGGGTCCGCTTGCGCCATATGATACCATTCTAGAGCTGTTAAGGGTACTAATAAGTAGTCTGCCATATAAGAAGTCTGGTTCACGCTCATTTAAAAGCGCTACAATTTTGCGAAATATTAATATTTAACGTAATAATACCGATCAAGGCTTTTAAAGGTCGATTTTTTGCAAGTGTACGGCCGAAATTAACCTTTTGCAGTTTCGGATGACTACGCAAAATACACGGAAATCTGGAGCAAGATTTCACAGCCCGGCTTTGACGGCATCGAGAAGATGAGGAAGCTCGCTGATACGGCCGACTCGATTCTCGGATTGGCCGGTACCCTCGTGCAGGGCGCCTGGAATATCACCACCGATGACGTGAGTAACGATAACCAAGATCAGGGTTGAACAGGGCTACGCGGAGCATTAAAACGCATCACACTGCCTAAAAAATCTCCTTAAAGCGCACGTTCAGGGAGGGGCCGTGTACTCGTCCCAACGTGTACACCCTATGGACGTAGGGACGGCGCGCACTGCCTGCCCGTGCTGTGACAGGCCATTCCCCTCCTTTGCGGCGTGGGGCGCCCCTCATCCCCTCGCCAGGTTGTAGCTGTGGCTGAATGGTATCCATCCGCGCTTCCCGAGCGGGGGGCCCGGGTTCGACCCCCGGCCGCGGCCAAAGCCGTTGCTTTTTTCCAAAAAAACGTCCCTGAACGTGCCCTTTAAAGGGACATTCCGTTCTAATATAAGATCTTACCAGGGTTGAAAAGCCGCTTCGCGACTTTTCAACCCTGGCCACCGTCTAATCCTATGATGTTCTTTATTTTGCATAATTGTGCCCCAATTCCGATGGCAAATAAAATGAAAAATGCTTCCTTTTGGCCTTTATATAGGCGACTGCGACTTCCGGCGTATGCTAATTTTCTCCTAACAAAGTGGGTGGCCGAATTTTTACGAAAAACCTAATTTTAATGTCGAAAACAACATACTTTACAAAATCTGAGATGTGTGCAGTCATCCCTAGACCATTACGCATCTAATGATGTATCAAACATCTCCTTACACCCCTCCCCTCTCGAGATATCCTCCGGACACGCTGACGGAAGTTGCATCCAAAGTGGCACACACACAGACACTATTTTTTTATATATAGTAGGATATTGGTCAACACTTTAGCACGCAAGAAGTGCTAACGCGGGGGGGGGGAAACCGAACTAGGACCACTCGCCCTGGGACATGCGCCTTAGACCAATCGGCCATGGCAGGGACGGGAAGGGGGAAGGGGGGGCGAGTCTATTAACGGTCTGTCCGGCCGACTGCCAGGCAGCCAAATTCCCGCCGCTGACCGAGGTTTCCGTACGAGAGCGGAATGTACCTTTAAAGCGGTACTGGATTGTTAACAGGGGGGCCTTCTTAGCAGGCGAAAACTAATTATTGTTTACCGTTTATCTTTTGAGATTTCAAAGTACCAAATAGTGTACTTTGAACATGTTATTCGTAGTTTTTGGTTACTAGAAAGTTCCAAAAAATATTTTTAACATTAAAAATTCAAAAGTTAAGAAAATTTTCGTTCGTTTTTCAGTTTTTTTATCTATAAAAACTGCGTAAAAGGCCATTAAAATGTTTTAATGGTACAATATTTTGTATTTTGTTATAGGACCGTGGAGGTTTCTGGAAAAAAATGGTTTTCTTAAATATTGTACTCCCCCCACTAACAGTCCAGTACCCTAGAGGAGACCAAGCGGACGAAGCGGACTTCATGGAGCTTACCATGTCATGACAGTGTTTCTGATTTTACCAATGTAATTCACTTGGTTAAGCCGAAAAACGACGATGTCCGAGCCAGAGATCAGCTGTTGCAGGACCTCGACAGCCAGGCGCACGGTTTGTTTAAAGGGTACTGTTCTATTTCGAGGTGGGGCTGTGCGCGCCGGGGGAGATTTGCCTGAAGCTACTTCTTTTTTTTGCCATAACTATTTTATATTACCATAATATGCTTGAGAATTGAAACTCGTAGTATATTTTGTGACGTTCGATTCAATGGAGTCCAAGAAATTTTGTAAAAATATGGAAAATATCGAAAACTACTTTTCGATTGACTCCAGGCTCCCATGCGGAACTCGCGCTTAGAAGTTTTTTGCCCCAACTATTTTTATTACTGGAATTAATGTAGCTGGAATTAAGAGTTGTTTTCCCCCTGCTAACGGTCCAGACCCTTCAATAATTGCAGTGATGGGGAAATGGTTGTTCGAAGCCCCTGCAATGCATCTGTATTTCGCCTGGACAGAATGGGAAACGGTAATCACTAAAAAATTCTTCTTAATGAACCAGGATTGAAAACCGGTACGCGGCGACACAAAATAAATTCCTCTAGCTAATCGAAGAAAGCTCGGGTCGGGCTGGTTTTTACACCATTCAAAGGCTCTCGAAAAGCCGAGAAAACATGCGCTTCTCGTTTGCCCAAAACTGTACGACACGGTTTTTTTGCAAAAGCACGAGTCCAGCAAGCAACACGAGAATTTCGTATAAATTTTTCTGGGATAAAGTGGCCGGGTGTGGCCGTTCCTTAAAGAGATGGGGACGGCATCTGTTGAACCCCCCCTTGGGGAGGGGGGGTTCAACAGGTCCCGCGGCGATCTCGCGCGAGAGAGGGCTCCCAGGGGAGAGGCGCAGAGACATTTTCTTTCCCTCGCGTAATCGATTGACTTATGCCGCCCCTATCTCTTTAAAGGGGCTCGGAGGTCAAAATTCGCATTCGTTAAAATTCTGGGTTTTCTAGTTTTCCAGGTGTTCAGGGTACCAAAATGTAGCCCTTAATCTGTACGATAAGCCTCCAATACGTTTGAGTCGAAAAGAACATCGAAAAATGAAAATATTTGAGTTATAAACACCGGGTACACCGTACTATTGCTAATTAACCTTCTCAACTTTTCAATTCTTGTAAAAAATTTTCTAACAATTTTTGGCGCAAGTAAGCAACTTTTTTAGGGGTGTTTCCTCAATCCCGAAACCTTCTATCCCGAAACTCCCTTCCCCGAAACTCCCATTCCCGAAAACTCCGTATCCCGAAAACTCTCTATCGCGAAGTTCGATATCCCGAAACACGTTAGCTAGCTTTAAAGCGCACGTTCAGGGACGTATATTTATATTGAACGTATATTGCCTATTGACGCCGAGAGACTGGGAAAAGAAGGAGACGCAGGTGTCAATAGGCAATGTTGTGTCTTGCGTAGATGTGTAGCAGCGCGTGACGAACAGTATCAAACACTGTTTATTCGACGAGCGGCATGGCGGCAAGAGGAGGAGGAAATTAGAACTGAACCAGATTGGAACTGGATCGGAACTGGGGAAATAAATGCCATCGCTGGCCCGAGGGGGAGAGAGACCCCGTTACGGTGGAAAGGGCACTGGATAGGCGAGGGGGCCGGGGAGCGAAGGGAAAGGCGGGGGCGCTCGAAGGCGCTCCACAACACCTCCCCTTGTACAAAACGAAAAAGAAAAGGAAATTGTGGAGAGGAGTAGGAGACACCAAAAGGGGAATGTACAACTGCGTACAAGCAAAACGAGGGATCAAATCACAACGTAAAATAAGTGGAACTTATTTGCTTTTCCTTTTATTATTGGCGAGCGCGTAGGGCTTAGCCTCCTTCCTTCCTTCCTTCAGAACGTCCGGCGATGCTTGACCAAGGAAGACGGCGACTTGTGGCACGACTTCCTTCCCACTTTGCAAGAATGATGAGCTTGATCTTGGGCTTCATGTCGACGGGCTGCTTCCTGTGCGCGCTCCGTCCGCCGAGCTGTTGCAAAAACTCGGTCTTTGCGATGGACCTCTTCCGTAGAGGTGGAACCCATCGGCCGGCCGCTCTCGATAGTGGCGCGCCGGTCTTTCTCGACTACAGACGGTCGGATACGTCGCCGGGGACTTTTCAAAAAAAGTCGGCTTTCCGGGCTTTCCAAGACGGGCCTCTTCCATAGAGGTGTACCATCTGCCGGCCGCTCTCGGTAGTGGCGCGCCGGTCTTTCTCGACTATCAACCGTCGGAGGTTGTTACGTTCAACGTGCCTGAACGTGCACTTTAAGGTACCGAACACCAGACTAGACCTTTCAAGTAAATAGTTTCCCGTTTCGGAAATTTGATAAAATGATTTTCCGATGCCTACAAGGATCTAGGGCGTTAGGAAACGTAAAATACTGAATTTCGGGATAGAGAGTTTTGGGATACGAAGCTTTCGGGATTGGGAGTTTTCGGGATCGAGAGTTTTCGGGATTGAGAGTTTCGGGATAGAGAAGTTTCGGGATAGAGAGTTTCGGGATTGGAAATTTCGGGATAGAGAGCGGCATTCACTTTTCTATGGTAATTCGACCACGGCGAACATACTCGGCGCATTAATACGACCTATGGCTGAGGAGTGGGGCTGGTTGGGGGGGGTAAACTGAACCGTAGCTCTCAAAAGTTTCCACGCGTCTCAAATTTTTTCGGGACAGCCGGTATGTCTTGCATGTAACCGGGCTACACTTGTCCAGAATTTTAGGAAATCGTCGACCGTGTGCAGAGCCTTTTATACAGCTACAAGGAACTGCACGAATTCCCAGAGATGAGACAGAAATTTCGCGATAATTTCAGGATACGTTGCGACTGCGTGCAAGCCGACGATTTATTCCGAGTAGGTTCGGAAATTCATATTGTGTATGGGATACTATCGGGTTTTTCGAGGGGGGAAGCCAATTATTGATATTTATTGCTTTTGCCGATATTTTTATAAAGTTTCTGGTGATTTCTTTTTGCTATAAAGTTGACTAGTTGAGTGCCTGAACAAAGTTGAAGAGAACACAGATTTATTTGGCAAAATCAAAGGCGACACTCTAAAAAAGTTACAAACAACGCGGGGTTGGGGTGGAGGGGGCTGACAGGACCGCGCCGACATCTCGGCAAGTCTCAAACGGCGCCTACCGAACTCGGCGACTACCGATTTCCGCGCCCGACACTTCGACGACTTTGACGACCCACTTCGGTAGTCGGGGTCCGGAAAAAATATCGAGTGCAGTACGGGGTGCTGCAAATAACGGCCCAATCATCCACAGACGATTACAATAAACTCTAGTTTGGGGTGCAAATTGATAAAAATTGGGTCACGTGTTATCACAGTAATCGATCGTCTGTAGTGGCCGCGCATGCTTAGGGCATAGCACCCCGTACTGGCAGGCCCGTAAGAGGGGGGGCGAGGGGGGCGAGCCGTCCCCCCCCGAAATCGGCCGAAGGCCGAAAAGTACATAAGGGGGGACCCTTATGATTTAATTTTTCCAAAAAAATTTTTGCCTGCGGCGCTGTTTTTGACTATTTTTAACACTAGTTTTAGTGTTATAAACCCTATGTTTTCAAAAATTTTGCCTGCGGCGCTGTAATTTTAGTCATATTAGTGAAAATTTTTTGGGGTCGCCCCCCCCCCCGAAATCTGGGTTTGTTACGGCCCTGCGTACTGGGCCCGATCTTTTTTCGGACTCCAATTAAGTATGGCGCCGAATTGCCGGGCGTCGAATTAAGTAGGCGCCGAAATCGGTAGGCGCCGAGTTCGGTTGGCGCTGAAATGTTGCGCTGAAACGCTAAACGTGGTCGCGCTGAAACGTTGCGTAATCTCTTAGCCCGTTTCTGGAGGAGAATACCTTCTTTTTAGCAGCTTTTTCTCATCATCTCCAAAAATTGCCCAGTGCCATCGAAAGCCGAAGTGCTACAAGCGACCTCTGCGAGTAAAGCGGTGCGGAGAATCGAGTCCAAATGTAGGTTCACCAAGGGAGCATGGCTGAGTAAATTTTCACGTTGACGAGTGAAGCTTCGATATGGGTACCAGCCCTGTCGTAGAAGGCGTTTGTCTGCTAGTTTAGAACTTACTGCGGGGTTAGAGGTCCAAATAAATGCCGACATGATGACATTTTGGTACGATGATACGATGAAATTTGCAGTGACGACAACCAGTTCACGGAATATGGACGAGTTTGGCCAGGTGAAGGCAGGTAAGGAAGCTCGATCAAAATGAGATGATTCACCTAGCAATCAAATCCGTGAGAAGCATAGGTGAAAGGGGAAAGGAGCTGGAGCTTCGGTCAAAACGGTTCTAGTTTATTCGGAATTTTAATCTACCTGGCTTGAGTTCGACATCGTCGAAATCAGCATCTAAAAACTTGATTTGCATATCTAAAAATCTTTTTTAAAAGGTTGATAATATTTAGCATTGCTTTGGCGGCAACGTGGCGCTCCTTTACATGTCCACACAGGGTGGGCACTCGGTTCAAAACTTTCACGCGTCAGCGATCCCGGCTTTGGAATTTCCGGTTTTCATGCGTTTTTTTATATGCTTTTTTCTTGTCCTTTTTAAAACGAACTAATTTGTATTTGAAGTGTTTTTGGCTATGGGAGGTATCTAAAGCTAGCAGAAAGGGTTTTTCTTAGATTTTTCCGGTGATTGGAAGAAGACAGGGGCTACCTTACAAGGAAAAGGATCCGTATTACGCGATTTATGTTTGCGCCACCACGTGGCGTTTCATTTATAAATTTATTTGGTATCCCAAAGCCATGCAGAGCGCACGCAATCGTCAGCTGATTCAAGCCATGAAGTGGCTTAATCATCTGGGATTTTCAGATTTCATCTACGCGGTTGGAGCAGCACCAAAATACAAGGCCAATACCATGCTATCGGACATTTCTAAGGGTGCGTTTTGATGCCAATGTTGTGGAAAGCGCTTGGAACAATTGTTTTGCGCCACTACTTCTTTCGAAATGCGCTCAAGGCGTGATGCTATGCTCATGCTCAGCATCTTGCCTTGAGCGCTGAATTTCGACAGGATTTCCACCGAGAAACATGATGCCTTTTCAGAGGAACCAACCTCGTTTCGAGAGTTTACCAAATTATTGAGGGGCATCACGCAGACTCCGTGGAAGAAGGCGTAAGCAAATTCCAACAACTTTGTGTAAAAACGCCACCACACAAAAACCGTATTTTATAGACAACTGGATCTCGGGCGTCAATTTCGCCTTATTTACTCCGCCTTATTTACGTCCGAGCTGAAATTTTTACGAGAGGTGCGCAAGGCCAAAAACCATATAGCCCGTTAGGCTAAAAAGCTTAGGTGCCAGGATACACAAGATAAGGCAAAAAGAAGGTAAGGAGACCAATTCTCTACGTGAACCGCAAATTGCATACGGTCCGATGGTTTCGCTGTTAAAAAGAGCGTGTTTTTCAGCAAATTAACGTTATAAAAAAGAAAAAACTATATGCTTCGATAGTCTATTTTTTGCGTTTTCTCTCGTATCCTGCCACTTTCGGCTTTCGAACCTCCCACGTTATGTAGTTTTTGGCATCGCTTACAAGGGAACCTCAAGTTGGCACGGTGGAATTTCGAAAAACGCTCGCGGCTACCCCTAGGTTTTCGACTATGGCGATTCCAACGGTCTAGTCAGAATTTCCTAAATGGGCCTCTGGACAGAGATACAGCACTTCCGGAAAATGATGATTTACATCCGAAAAATTAGCATTAGCGATAGGTTTATGAGGCCCTCCCATCACTATGGAATCACCAGTTGAATGGCCGAGTGGTAAGCGACTCACTTGATAGGATGCTGACCAGGGTTCGAATCCGCTCGCAATTTTTTTATTTTGCTTTTTGACCGGAAGTTTCTGCTGGCTACTCCAAAGAAGCCTCAAAAATTCGCAAAAATTATGCGAACAGCTGGGTGTTCCCATCTCCGGTTTTTTTACAAATGGGCCACTCGGATGAGATTTTTGAATTTTTTTGGCTTCGCTAACGTTTTTCGAAAAAAAGTAACGAAAACTTGGAGTTGGGCAGAAAGTTCCGGTCAAAAAGCAAAATAAAAAATTGCGAGCGGATTCGAACCCTGGTCAGCATCCTATCAAGTGAGTCGCTTACCACTCGGCCATTCAACTGGTGATTCCATAGTGATGGGAGGGCCTCATAAACCTATCGCTAATGCTAATTTTTCGGATGTAAATCATCATTTTCCGGAAGTGCTGTATCTCTGTCCAGAGGCCCATTTAGGAAATTCTGACTAGACCGTTGGAATCGCCATAGTCGAAAACCTAGGGGTAGCCGCGAGCGTTTTTCGAAATTCCACCGTGCCAACTTGAGGTTCCCTTGTTAGCTGTCTCCTTAAAATTTTAGCTCGGTTCGAAATAACCGGTCGGGGGATATGAGACCCCTATAGTTGATAGACGACGCGTGGTACAGTTATTTTGCAGCTGCCACTTATGGGTGCGCGTCCAAAATCGTGGGTTTACACGGGAGTCGATGGGGCATGAGCTACAAGTGCTAATCGAAACAATGAAATCTCTGGTAGGTTCCACTTTTCCAATGCTGGAATTCTTACGGTAATGCAAGTCAAACCCTGGAATGCTTTACTTCATTAGGTATTAGAAATTTATATATAAGTGATTCCGAGGGGGGGTTCTGCACATCCCCCGCATCCTCACCGACCACATTAGTTCGTCGTGTACTACGGGCCTGTAAAGGATGCTAAAATACTCGGCAGGCCAAGACGAAGATTTTGAGTATACTTTGCGCACCTTTAGGTCGGCAGGGGGTCGAGATACAAACGATTTGGGTGGGCGGCGCGGTACTTTCTGCTGTATCACGTTTTGTCGCCTAACCTTCGGACACGTGTTGTCCGCAACATACTGATATTTTAGATCTTGCTCGGCTCGGCGTGTGATGACGTCAAAATGAATAAAACGCCAGAGTCACTTGAGTACCGCAAAAACAAGACGATCGACTGGGTCCGACAAATCAGCTCGCATGCAGTCGATTGGGCTGAGGCAATTCAGGTAGGCGACAGCTATTCCAGAGAAAGTGAAACATTCTGTAGGATGGTCGAATGGGCAACTAAATTCCTTAAGGTATTTATTGTTAATATCGTGGCTGTCAAAGGAACATGACTTTCACAAAGCGTCCGGTATTTACAAAATCCTCGAACGTTCGAACACTTTACAATGCGATAGCCACCTTTTCGTAAATACCGTATTTCCTCTAATATAAGTTCAGGGCTTTGACATTTTTGGTATTTGTAGGAGCTGTCTTGGCCAGAGTGTGCGACTGAGCTAGCGGAGGAACGGCTTTGGAAGAAAAAGCCAGCAACCGCCGACGAAGCGGCATCGATCGTGCGACGAGCGTACGAAGACACTGGACCGAAAGCGTAAGAACACCTATTACTGGGTAGAGATGCAATTTATTAAAATCGGTTACTGGAGTTAGATTGGCTTATCGGAAACGTGTAGAGCTGTGCGAATCTATTCAGACATCATAAAAAATAGCTTCGAATAGCTTAGACGGAAAGTTTTTTCGCTAAGCTGCGCGATCGAAAGCTTTTACCATGTCCTGTATTTTAAGTAATTGTATGTTACGCCGATATCGGGGTTCATTGGGTATTCGGTCTTTCCGATGGTGTATTCGGAATTTGGCTAAAATCGCAAATTTATGAAGTTAAAGACTGTCCTGTCAGAACTCTGGAACGCATACTGTAACCCTGGGCGTGGCAACCCAAAATGACGGCTGAACCTATGGTAAATTGTAACCGCGCGTTGTCGAAAGTGCGCACTAATGAGAGGAGATTGTGCCCCGGGGCCACGAAAAGACATCTGCGTGCGCCAGCGGAAGCGCCTACCGCCTATCTGCGTACTGATAACGATCTGTTCAAACTGATAGGCGCCGCTCCCCTCCAGAGTTCTGACGGTGTTGAAAGGGCATGTTTAGGGACGTTTTTTTTTCGCAAGAAAACAAGGATTTTTGCCTCGGCCGGGGGTCGAACCCGGGATTCCCGTTCGGGAGGCACGGTGGATACCAGTCAGCCACAGGTGCAAGCTGGAGGGGGGGGGGGGCGAGGGGCGCCCCACCCAGAAAAGGAGGGAAATTGCCTGCCACGGCACCGGCAGGCCGTGCGCGTGGTCTCTACGTCCATAGGGTGTACACGTTGGGACGAGTATACGGCCCCTCCCTGAACGTGCGCTTTAAAGCCGATTTAACTCCACTTGCCGGGACTATAAGTAGTAATAGAAGACGAGTCCATGAAATGTCATGAAACAGAACGTGCTAACTTTGTACACGATTTTACACTTTATTTTCAGGTGGGGATATCAAACCCTGGCTCACCCCGGTGATTGGGTACCGGAAAGGCATTATGCAGTGCGCGCCATAAACGGGACGTATGCGAACGTGACAAACGCAGAGGGCTGGACGGTGCACGTGTTCAGATACAACTTTGTGGACCCTGCATTTTGCAAGAGAGTGGAGCAAGCGAAAATTCGCCTACAAGAAGAAGATTATGCGGTGAAGCGAGCTTTGAGGTGAGTAAATTCGCGTAGCGTTTATTAGTATTTTATTTCCACGCAGCATCAGGTCTATCTTGGGCAGAATTGCGCGTTGATTCCGACTCTATTTCTAAAAGCTGCGAAACCACGAAATTAAAAGGATACCGACGGCGTAAGTCGATCACCCCTGATCGACTTTTCGGCAATAGCCAACAGGGCAGATCACTCCCCCGAGACGAGGCGCAGAGACTTTTTTTTGCCTCGCGTCACGGATTACTTATGCGTTAACGCTTTAATAAAGCTATGAAGCTGTTATGCGCTAGAAACGGCGACACTGGAAACGAATGCCGCGCAAATTCTGCGTGTTCACACTAAAAACTTCATAGATTCTTGACTCCGGTCGTTTCGAAGATTTTGGAAACCAGCAGCGGAAACCTCGCAAAATTCTGTACAAGTCACGTCCTGTATGGAAACTCCTTTGTCACTAGAAACGTTACCAGATTCAACCAAAATCCATACTGCCCAAAATTCTTTGCTTGGAAATTCTTCGGGCAGCTGCTTTCTTGAGTTTTAAAAACCAATTCTATCAGACGCAAAATCAATCCTTACCCCACTGCAATCGTCAAATTTATGCCCGTTGTTCCTACAAGATAATCGAAAAATCGTGTTTTGCGTTGCTTTAGGTAAAAAGGTAGTGAAAAATGAATGAAATCCCCCACTTTTCAGGAACAGCCTGGATGTTTCGAGAGGCAGGGCTGAGTTAGCGATCGACCGTTATTTTGCACCAATCGGTCTGGTGAGCGAGGACGCGTTTTCCGGGAGCTTCTTCTTAATGGACAACCCTATGCACTGCGAGGATCATGCGATAGTCGGAAACTGCACTCTGGAAGCCTGCCCAACAAATGGTACCCTCTCTGCATCCCAGGAATTGATTGAAAACCATTGGTTTCCATGGCCATGCCAGTATCGAGCCTACCACCTAATGGTCTAGTAGTATTGCGTAACTTTATCTAACATGATTTCTTATTACGATGCGATGATTTTTGCGTGTTTTTTTCATATTAGTGTCTCCCTTCCGAAGCGCTCTCTTGCCTCAGGCATCAAAAATGATACTCGATTTTGCTTTTTCTTGTATTGCTGTTACTACTTGCGCGTTGAATAAATCTGCTTGTGCCTCCACTACTTGCTATGTTTTTCTACTGTAACTTGACTGTAATAAAAACTGAAAACTGCCAAAAAAAATGGCGATACCATCCAATTTATTCATCAGCAACAGATCGCACACATGATTGGGACACAGCCGGCGGCCTTGCATCCCTTGTTGCCGCAGCAGCGCGCCTGCATGACCGGGAGGCAGATTCCGCGCTTGTCGCGGGTTGCATTCGAGAAGACGTCAGCCTGTAGCAAAATTCGACGTTAACAGTCACTATCGAAGAGTTTTCTAGGCTTTGAAAATCCTTATTGAAGATTCCAGTTTCTAAAAGTCATAGAGAACCATTTTTAGCTAGGTTTAACTCTTTCAAGTGATTGTAAAAATATTTTTTAAAAAAGCGCAGAAAACTTAAAAACATTTCAAAAGCGGTAGAGAAATCAGAAAATTTTCCGCGACTAGATGACAGCACTATTGCGTGATTTTGGAAAAGGTGATTTTTAGCCCGGTCACTTTTTGGTCAGCTAATTTTGCGATTTTTCCGATTTTCGAGTAAATGAATTTTTGGGGCGCCCCTGGAAGCAAATTTAAAAATAAAGCCACCTGATCATGTGCTTGTTACAGAAATTGCTAAAAACCTACCGCCGAGAGAGTGGTTTTGGCATCCGCCTCCACGGAATTGGCTACAACATAGGCAGCAAGAAGGGCCAGCAGGCAAAAGACGAGAAGGATCTTTGACATTTTTAATGTTGATTTTCTGATTTTGACGGTGCATTATATAACCCCGGGCGACCTGTGGTCAAAACTGTCCGGATGACGCCAGGGCCCACAAACCCCTCCGAAAGCCCACGCAAAAGGGTCAGTCTTGTAAAGGATTTCCGGATGTTTGCGCGCCATAAACACTGTTTATTGTTGACAGAGTGAGAACGCACTTTTTGAGCACGACCTTAAAAAATTCCGAAGGATGGATGGTACGGTGTCCGTCTATTAACGATATGTCCCGGCACTCAAAGGCCACGAACGCCCCCGAACGCCCACGCATCGGTCTTGTAAATACGACTTAGTCATGTCAACACCTTTACATGGTTATGCAAACAGTGTTTGTTGTTTACACACCAAGGAACATAGTTTTTTTTTTCGCCGGGCCCTGCAACCCGAAATCCAGAACCAGCGTGAGAATGGCACCTGAAATTTCTTAAGAAGCTTAGGCTCAACCTTAAGCTACGCAAGTCTCTCGCCGGAAGTCGCGCTACCTGCCGTACTTTTACGGCTTGGAAGGCGAGCTGCAGTTCCTCCCCGAATACCGCGTTCTTTAGCTGGTAAATAGCAAACAGTGTTTATAGCCTGTAAACAGCACCGCCCGCGCGTGGGCGGGCGGCCGGAGGCATCTGTATTGGATCCTATTGGATATGGGCATCAGCGTCAGCCGATCAGCTTTTGCCGCAGCTTATATAAGGCAGGGGCCAAAGTAACCCAACAGCGTCTCAAAAAACCTGACAAACCTGAAAATGCCAAAGATCCTGATCCTGCTATGTCTGCTGGCCATTCTTGCGGCCGTCACTGCAGCTGAGCTTGCGGAACCCAATGCTGAAAACTCAACCTCGCTGTCAGGGGTAGGTTTTTAGCGTTTTTAGCGGCGGAGGGGGTAGGTGAAAAAATTCTTAATCTGCTAATCTGCCGGTAAGCCATTTCCAATCCAAAAAGATTTCGTTTTGTATATTGTAACGCCTAAACTAAAATTTTAAATAGTCTCAAAAAGCGTGCCTCAAAAGATAATATGAAAACTGACTAAAACAGGACAAAAATTTGAATTTTATGCGGTTTTCGAAATTGTTATAGTGTTGGAGTGTAGGTTTTAGAAATTGTTATCGCTATACTACGAAAACCGCAATTAAATCTAACATTTTTCAGTGCTGAAGGAAAATAGAATCGATTTTTTTCGATGAAGATGACCTTTAGGCCGGCGGCTTCCTGCGCGCGTTGCGGCTGAAAAGAGGCGCGCTTTGCTGGAACAGCATGAGGACCGCGTGCTGCGGAAAGAAGGGCTGCAAAGCGGACGGGTGCACGTGGGTGATGTGCACATTGTGCTGTTAATAAACGCTTCGCTGGGTCATTTTCTACACTGTGAAAACGGTGAAAACCAAAACACAAGGCACGATTCCGGATATCAGCTTAGTAGTTTTTTAAATCCTGTACAAAAGGAAAACGATAGATTTTGAATGGTTTACCTACATAATACCGATTCACAGAATGCCGATTCACAGAATGCCGATTTACAGAATGCCGATTTACAGAATGCCGATTTACAGAATGCCGATTTCACAAAATGCCGATTTACAGAATGCCGATTTACAGAATGCGAACATTTTAAATGTGCGTTTTCGAATGAGCTATGTAGGCAGGCCCCCCGGTCGTCACTTTTAAAACATCCGAAAATCGCGTCAATAATAGAAAAAATCGCAAATAAGCGTTCGCCTACACTCCAATTCACGTGAAAACACGACAGAAAACGCGCGGCAGGCGGAAATTTTTATGAACAATTGATTCACCAATGAAAAACCAGCGCTGCAGGCAAAAAATTTGGAAAAAAAGGCTTCATATAAGTCAAAACTGTTGAAAAACAGTAATAAACAGCGCCGCAGGCAGAAAAATTTTTGTAACTAAAAATCATACGGGTCCCCCCTTATGAATTTTTCGAACCTCGACCGATTTCGGGGGGGCCCAGGGCCCCTGGCCCCCTCCTACGGGCCTGTATGTAGGTCTCGTTCCAAAAATCCATTTGCACCTGAACACGTCTTCTTGTTAGACCATTTAAACGAGAGCGGACGGTACCTTTAACGCTATCGGGACACCCTGTGGTTCCGAATCGCCTGAATAGACCGCTACACCAAATGGCTCAATTTTACAATAAATTTTTTTCTCGAACGTATTATACGCATGGGTTCGTTTCTTACGAAAGCAGGCAGCCCCGGCGCGGCCCTTTGCCCCAGAGATGCGAAGACGGAAAAATGACGCATGCAAAGGAACCATGGCCTAGAGCCCCGCGTGCTGATTCGACACATCCCCGTCGTTGCAATCACCATCTGTCGTATACAGGACAATACGGGGCGGCGGCGGCGGCGGCGGGGGGGCTGCGCTTCGGTGATGATTCGACACGTACGCCACGGACGAGGCTTATCCCCTTCCTAGTCGGGTGTAGCCCAATCACCATCTGTCGTATACAGGGGCGTAGCCAGAAAAAAAAATTCGGTGGGGGCCCCCAAAACCAATTTCCAAAACCCCCAAAAAATTAACGAGAAAACAGCGCCGCAGGCGAAAATTTTTGGAAAAAAGGCTACATAGCTCTACAAAAAGCAGTAAAAACGTGAAAAAAGGGCGCCGCAGGCAGCAAAATTTTTGAGAAAATAAAAATCACCAGGGTTGAAAAGCCGCTCCGCGGCTTTTCACCCCTGGCCCTCGTCTAGGTACGATTACAAAAATACTTTGCATATTCTGCCCAAACCCCGCTGACAAAAATGGGAAATATCCGCTGTATTCGGGCCCCGGCCGATTTCGGGGAGGGGCCCACCTTACGCTACGTGTCGCGGGCCGGACGGACGCGGACCGGACCCAAAATGAACGGCCATGCTCCTAACGCATAGCTATGTACTGTATTTGCTGCACCTCCCTATTATAATCCCCCCCCCTCTAATACAACGCCCGCCCCCGGGGTGATAGAAAAATTGAGACACCCTCTCTAAAATAACCCCCTAAAAATTTTTCTCAAATTGTACTCAGGAGCCCGAAAACTCAATAAAAGGGTCTGTGCGTGACACTGCCTTGTTGAGCGATTTTAAGCGTCCTACAGTTAAAAAAATTGTTTTTTGATATCATCCCATCCTACAAGCGAGAAGAGTATGTCTGTTTTCTGTGCCCCGTTTTCTCGAACGTCAGGCCGAATTTCAGGCTGATTTTTGGCATGGAGGTGGAGAAGCACGCTCTCTTTATAGGCATTTTTTTGCTTTATGAAATTCTTATTTAACGATTTTACAAGCAAAATACGCCCGGACTCAAAATTGGATGAACATTTGCACACAGATAGAATTGACCACGCTGATCATCACATCGTTGTCCAAATTTGCTACTGATCTTCAAAACGCGAGATATGCCACTTTTCAGCGATCCTTTAGTTAAAATCGTCAAACTTCGAGCTCGATTTGATGATCCGGCCGATTATGCAAAAATAAATATCGCCATCGTATTCAGAAAATTTTGCTGTTTGGAATGAGCGCTCTAACTAAAAATTTTCGAAAAATTGGAGAGATTGACTTCGATTTTTATATGGGATACCAGCCGCTTACAGCGGCTTCGCCGCTGCAAACGACTGGACTTCCAACTACCCCCTCGCGTTCCCTCCCCTCGCCGAAACGCGCGCGACCTGGCTCACAATGTCCAAAATCACCCCAACCTCCGTCCCCCACCCCTTTTACTAAGGAAAATACATTCAAAGTTAATTTTAATAATTTAAACTAAAACTTTTTGATAAATTTTTTATTAGTTCGGGGGTTTCTGAGGGCGCTCTATCCGAATACCAAGAGAGCTAAGCTCTAGCTCCTTTTCCCATCGAGTTGAATTCGGGACCGGACAGACGGACGGACACCACAGCAAAATTATTATAGTTGATAGTGAAAAACAGCCTACTTCAAACCGCTGTAAGGCGTCGTCTAGACGAAGCCTGCTTAAATGAAATATAATGCGGAAGGGAATTTAAAATGTTCACAGAAACTTTCAGCCCGATCGGTACAGTGGTTTTCGAGTTATAACAAAAATACTGTTTTTTCAACACTTTTGCTTCATTTTTTCGGCTATCTTTTTGGACTTTGCATCTATTACCATCAATTTCGGCCCTAAATCCCTCATTCTTCTTAACATCGGGGATGATAAAACCTTGTTAAAATTGCTTTAACAATCTATTTCCAAGACGAATTTTACGAAATAAAAAATTTTCTGGGTTCCCCAAAAAAGGTATTTTTAGACTACGTAAATCCCCCGGGCCGGCCCGGGCCGGCATTTTTCAATTTCTCGGCCCGGCCCGGCAAATTCCCAGGCCTGCCTGGAGGGGGGGTAACCTTGAAAGCCCGATGGCTGGGCCGTCCTCTAGGTGCTGGACACCAAACGCAATGGGCAGGGGCGGGGAGGCCCTTCTCTCAGCACTTTTTTTGCATCTCCACGCCGCATGCCCCGGCCCCGTGCCGCTTGCCCGGCACATTCGCAACACTGGCGCGGGACCGACGTTTTTTGCCGTAGTTTTTGCCGTCGCTCGGCAGTATACGAGCCGGCACCGAACCCGGCATTCTCGCTTCTAGGAACCATCGAGCGCTGCCTTTTCTCATAGACCTCTTAAACCCCCACCCTATCTTCCAACCCCACTTTCTGTCCCGATGACCCCCGCCCCCCCCGCGTTGGAAAAATTTGGCGTCGCGGCCGTCTCCTCAACACTTTTTGCATCTCCACGCCGCATCCCCGTGCCTTGCGCCGCTTGCCCAGCACATTCGCAACACTGGTACGGGACCGACGTTTTTTTGCCATCGCTGGGCGGCATATAAGGGCCGCGCCGAACCCGGGGCCTTCACTTCTACTAACACGCGACAAACCCCCTCGCCGTTGACCTCTCGCTTCGCCGAGTTTTTCACCTTTCCGGGTCCTTACCACATTTGTTTACCACATTGGTATTGAAAGTATTTGGGTAGTGCTATTTGGCCGGGGGCAAAAATCTACGCCGAGGGCAAAACCGCCGGCAGAGTTTTCGTTTTCGAGATATGGGTTCTTTAGGATTTGCGGGGGGGGGGGAATCATTTTTTCCTGGCGGTCCCGATTGACCTAGTAATCAAATATAAAGTTGTTTCACATTGTTTTTAGTAAATTCTAACTATATTTAAAGTAGAAAACTTTAAACAAAATTTAGAAAATGTTTGAAAAAGTCGGAAATTTGGTCATTTTGGGTCTTTCCCCCCCCGCTAATCCTAAAGGTTCTATAGGATTTTTCGGCCCAAAAATTAAATTTTTTAATTAAAATGTGTGTAGTTTTTGATGCTTAAGCATAGTTAAAACAATTTAGAAACGCATCCGCCATCTTAAAAAAATTTGGTTTTCCCGGAAATCCTTCCCCCCCGGAAATCCTAAATAACAATTATAAGCCAATAATTTTGTAATTAAAAACGTTATAGCTAAAACAAAAATAACAATAAAACAAAGGTTGAAACGTTAGTGTTCCATATTTTCGTTATTTTGTTTGATTAAAGACGCCATTCTATAGAGCGTAAAAAATATACAAACCGGTTTGATTATAGCCTAAAATAATGTAATAAAAAAGTCGTAGCAAATACAAGTTTTAAAAAGGCCGTTCGGGGGTCACCCGAACAGGGCTCGGCACAGTTTTTTCGACCCCGATGTTTTGATGCCATCTCAGGGACTCCATTAGAGGAATCGCGGTAATTTCGGTATTTTAAAATCACGTTGTCCTGGTTAAACAGGGGATTAAAGTTTCCAAGCTCGAAAATTTACCTCGACGTCTGCTGGACATAATTGGTGGAAACTAGATGCTTAGGCCTAATTTGGGATGGGAGTCTAACACATCGCGACGCGCGAAAATCAGCAGAACGTAGTTAAATGTCATATCTAAAATAGTTTTTGTGGAGTTTCGCATTAACGGCGAGTCAGCCGCCACCTCCTGAAGCCAAGCTCAAAAGACGGGTGGGGGTGAAGGAGACGGGGATATGAAGGGTCGGTGAGGGCCGCTGCCGGGCCGCCCAATTCCCGACGCCAACTAGGGGTTTCAGAACGAGAGCGGAATGTACCTTTAAGCCTGGCCCTTGCCTGGGGATTTTTCCAACGCGATCCCAAAAAAAAAACAATTTTCAACGCGATCCCAAAGGAACAAAAAAATATACTTAAAGGGATACCCAACCTATCCGGTCCTTAAAAAGCAAAAACCATGTAGCGAACCGGGATTCGAACCCGCCGCCCGCGCTTTGTGGGCCTGGACGCATCCATTAGGCCATAGTGGCAAGCCATCGGGCAGGATGGGGCCGTCACAAAAGAGAGAGGGGCCCCATGCCGGCAAAAGGTCGACCCTTACCAGGTCAAAGAGGGGCGATGGGGGCGAGTCGGGAAAATATATAGTTATGGATATGCATCCAAAACCTTGGGTTTCCTTTCAAGATTTTTTTCACAATTTAGAATGAAACCAGGGTTGAAAAGCCGCTACGCTGCTTTTCACCCCTGGCTTCTCTGCGGGGACCTTTAATACACGGACACTTTACATATAACAATTGGCAAAAATACGATTTATGTTAGGATCCGAGCACCACGGGAATTACGTGAGCCCAACAAAGCCCAGAATGAGCCGAATTAATTCTCGTATGCAAATTAGTATATTTCCATATGTTTTAAAAACGTTAAAATAAGGTATAAAACGCTATTTTAGTAAAAACCTGATAAGCGTGCAGTATTCTACGCCCTCGAATAAGGCTATTGGATTTCCTTTAGCTGTGCTTTGGATAGGTATATTCTTCAGATTTTCTTAGAATTTTATTTCTTTTTCTTTTGCCTAATAATTTTTATTAGAATTTTTATTCATACGTCATTTTTCATAGAATAGCCACGCGGCTCGGGCACTGGGTCAAACAACCGCCTAAGTTTCACTTCAGATAAAATCATTTTTGCTCTTTAAATGCCCTGCATACATAGAAACAGGTTACCACAATGAGGTTTTTCAGGTGATGATGCTCCCGACCCGCAAGCTTTTGCTGTTCTTGATCTTTACGGCGAATACCGCCGGAACCGACTGTTGGTACTTTTTGTCTCTTTAGCGCATCCGTATCTTAAATATTTCATAATTTATAGACGGGGAGGCATTTCAACGATACACGGAAAGCTGGTGGACTGTGGCACAGCCCGGTTTCGAAGGGCTGGAAAAGATGCGGGCCCTAGCCGGACGTGCCGACACCCTTCTCACCCTCGCGGGCCCCGTGGGCGCAGTGATCGCCGCCGGTGCAAAAGTGATATTCCCGGTAAGCATTTGTTCCCTTGTTGATGCCGCGGTTTACAAACCGAGACCGACTAACTGGTTTCCTAAAGACCCCGATTGTGTATTAATTTTAAGGCTCTGGAACCTGTTTTTCGAAACTTTTCGGCTGCGGCGCTGTGTTTTCGTCAATGTGCCCATGTAACAAAAATTTTTTCGGGCCCCAGGGATATTTCTTTCTCGCTACGCCCGTGCGTATCGGATTTCGGGAAAATTCTAGGAAACGGGCCGGATTTCAAGTGGTCATGCCTGCAGGGTCTAATTCCCCGGAAATTCCCCCACCCCCACCCCTGCCAAAATCAAGGGGTACACATAGGATAACGGGGGGGGGGGGATAAAATAACGGGGGCACTCATTATTATGAAATTTTGAATTACTGTGGGATTTTGCGAGTGCCATTCGGTAGAACGTCGAAAAATATACTAAGAGAATTAATTTGAACCCAAAATAATGTAATGGAAATTTTTTATTGAACAAACAAAAATTGAGGAAAATCTATGGGCAGCACATAGGATAACGGGGGGGGGGGACGCCAAATTTTTGAGATTTTCGATATTTTGAAAACGCGAATCGATAGAACATCAAAAAATATACTAAGAGATTTTTTTCAACGCGAAAAAATGTATTATAAAAGTTTTATAGCCTAAAAACTATTTTTTTTAAACTACCGGCAGCACATAGGATAACGGGGGGGGGGAAACAAATTTTCGGCGTTTTGAATATTGAAAATGCCATTCGATAGAGGACCTAAAAATATACTAAGAGCTTTTGCTGAGGCTTAGGCTTTTTTTACAGCCGGAAAAAAACATATTTTAAAATACTTTTATCATATAAAAAGTTTGAGTACCCCCCTCCCCCCGTTATTCCCCCCCCCCCCCCCCGTTATCCTATTTGTACCCATCCCTGCACAGAGCGATTTGCGTCCGATAGCTCTAGCGCGGATCGATCGGGGTTCTCGTTCATTAGGTAAACCACATAGTATAGATTACGAATCCGCTTTTAACGTTTATTTTGTTTTTGCTATCACTTTCTTGAATTATAGTGTTTTGAATTTGGACCAAATTTATGGGATTTTGAGAAAAGTTCTAACAAATCGACCAATTTTCCCAGGGATATATTTCAGTCAACGTGTGTCAAATTCTGATGATCTCATTCTCGAGCGATGGCTACTCTTCGAGAGCTATCGGTTTGCGTTAGTCGTATGCAAATCGTCCTACCTGTAAGGTGTTGACAAATAAGGCGAAAATTCCAATAGGCAGCAAGCCTATTTTGTGCAGAATTTTTCGCTGATTCCGAATCTGTTTCCCAAATCGGCTGAAGAACCCGCATTAAAAACAAAAACAATCAATTTAAATTCCCTTTAAAAATCATGTAGGCGACTTTCTGGACAAACACAGACCACGCGGATGGGATGGCAAGGCTTGAGAAATTAGGCGAATTACAAAAATTTTCATCTACAGGCCCGGGAGATAGCTTATTTCAAAGAGCACTACCCCAGGATATGGCGTGTTTTTATCCAGAAAGTAGCCTACAAAATTTTTAGAGCGAGTTGAAATTGGGTATTTTTGGACAGTTTGTAAGAAAAATCGCGGTAACTTTTTAATGCGGGCTCTTCAGCAGATTTCGAAAAAACAGATTCGGAACCGCGAAAAATTCCGCACGGGCTAGACTTGCTCTCGAAGGGAATTTCCAGTCTATGTAAAAAACACCTTACAGCAAGCAGAGATAGCCGACTGACACAATTTTTTAGTTTTGCCAAAAAAACTTCTCGGAACTGTACTTCAGTCCCCCCCGGAAATTTTGGCTGCATGGGACGCGTTGTCAGCCAGCCCGAGAGCTACCATTGGCATTATCTCCTGTGCGGGAAACTATTCACGAATTTAGCAAACCTACCCAAATTTGGACGGCAGAAAATTCCTGCCAGCCTGTGCAAAAACACTTTACATTTGCGCTTTTTCCACGTCAGCCCACATATCATTACCCTTTTTAAGCCGACGTCTCCGGAAGCCCGCGCCATCGAACAGCTCAAAACGCAGATCTTCGAGCAGAATCAGGGTTTGTTTTCAAAAAGGGAGCGGCACGGCATGCGGTCGAATTTACCTTCCTCATAGGGGTTTGGAACCAATTATTCCCTCTCCTTCCATTTCCTCTAGTTAAAGGGATGCCCAACCGTTTCGCGGCTCAAAAAGCAAAAACCATGCCGCGGGCGGGGGTCGAACCCGGGACCCCCGTTTTGTAGGCCTGGATGCTATCCATTAGGCTATAGTGGCAAGCCATTAGATGGGATGGGGACGCCACAAGAGGGAAAGGTGGCCGAATTCTGTGCGGCATTGGGGGCCCATTGCCGCACAAAATTCGAGCGCCATTTGTACTGCCCGGAATCCATAACTATATATTTGCCGCCAAAACCTTGGGTATCCCTTTAATGGTCGACGGCTACCCAAAAGGTAGTCTTTGGCTCTCCAGTCTTTGGGCGGAGGAAGCCCGAAAATCAAAAACTTGCAAAACGCCAGATAGAAAATGTTTCTTTTCTTTCCGCTCAAAAACGACCGTGATGCTAGATATTAGACTGAAGTCCAAAAAATGTAAAGATCTGAATTAGCGGAAGCGGAAAAATCCCAGTTTGTTAATAATTGCTTGCTCAGCGATTCGCCACGCCCTGCTAGCCGGGTTTGCGGCAACACATAAAGCGATGGTGTCACTCAGCTGGGACGAGGTATCGTTTGCGAATTTTTCACACGACATGCTTAGAGAGTCCGAACCCCGGTGACCAAGCTCGAGGAGGCATTCAACGATGTACTCCTAGACCCGGCGACGATGCATCTACACACAGACGACTATAAAAACCGCTGCAAGGACAATACACCGCTAAGTGTGCTGAAAGTGAGTTGAAAATTAGCTTCGTTTAACTGCATGGATAAGAAATTCTCTGTCAGATATTCCGGTTACTGGTGATCAACGCTATTTAAAAGGCCGACTGGGGGTCACCCGAGCAAGGCTTGGCGCAGTTTTTTCTACTCAATTTTTATGATGCCATCTAAAGATCGTGGCCGAATTAGTAGAAGGGCATAGTTTTGAAAGGTAAAAAAGTTAGTTTTTGTGGTTAAAATGGGGGTTAAAGTTGCCGATCACCAAAACACTATCTCGACAACTACCGAAGCGAATTTTGCTGAAAATTGGTGTCAATGCCTAATTTTGGATGGAGATCATTTCTTTAATACATTGGAAAACCTAAAAATGACCGGAACATTGTTAAATCGCATGCTGAAAAGAGTTTTTCGACATTTTCGAGGTTTGGAACACCTTAACTCAATTTCAGAATAGCATAGAAAGATGCGCCAAAGAATTCTGCGTCGAATGATTTATTGATTGTGTTGCGCCCAGGTGTCCCAATTTTTATTAGAACGCGATTTGTGAAAAACAGAGCAAAAAGAAATTCGGCTCCTGAGATAGGGCTGGGATTAAACCGGCGCCACCTCTGGATTGGCACGCCGATGCCCTACTCATTGCGCCGCAGGGTTCCTAGGCACACGACCCGAGTTCGATTCCGCAACATCGAAATAAATCGAATTTAGTTTTGCTCTTTTTTACAATCGCTTCAGCATGATGCCTACACGCAAAGGTAGTTTTCGAGATAGTTTTTTGCAGTTCGGCAACTTTAACCCCCATTTAAACCTCAAAAACTACCTGTTTAAACTTTCAAAACTATGCCACCCTGCTAATTCGGCCACGCTCTTTCCGATGGCATCATAAAAATTGAGTCGAAAAAACTGTGCCAAGCTATAATGAACGGTTCGAACCTTTTAAGACAATATACGATCTGGTCGTCCGTCCCTGCGCAATTCCCACAGAGGCCGATGTGCTGCTATCAATTAGCGCAAGGAAAACCCTTCGGCGAATCGAGTCGACACGTAAGTACATTCGGTGTAACAGGGGGAAGAGGATGTAAGAATAGGCTTGCCCCTAATTAATTCTAAAAGCGTAGAAGGAATCTAACAATGTGAATACATTTTCAGTGCCTAGTCCAGCGCCACACACCGCGGCCAAGTACGCAGACGCCAAGAAAGGTGAGCTGATTTTGAAAATCAGGTCCAATGTTTTCAATGAACACAACAAATATAATATATTTCGAATGCTGTAGCTCCAAATTTCCTGAGAGAGACTGGATTAATTATGTAGACGGGAACCCAATGGTAATATCGCAATCAAGCAATAAACTTTTTATGTAGCGTTTTCGGATTTGCAAGCATGGCCATCGTGTTAAGGAGGGTCAAGAACTCCTTTTTGCTAACCGGCTTTTTCTCAGGCAGGAAGAAGGCGTTCGGGGCATCGATATGACCCGCTCGACGGCAACGTCCTGTCCTAGCTGCTAGAAACCTTGGGCCAATCCATGTACGCAAATCATTATTACATTTTCGCCCTCCTGAACACGATGGTGATGTTTTCGAAATCCGAAAATGCTCCACGAAAAAGTTGATTTTGAGAATTTTTCAAAATGGAAATTTACCGATTAAACTAGCCTTTTTGCTTGGTTTCGATATTGCCATCGGATTCCCGGCTACTTAAATAATCTAGTCTCCATTTTCGAAAAATTTGGAGCTGCGACATTCGAAATGCAGGCGATTTCCCAAGCTGATAACTTTTTGACCGCTACTGTACAGGGTGTCCCAATAAAAACGGTCACGCTGGCATTTTGCTATTTCAAATCCGATCGGCTTGAAAATTCGATACGGGATTTAAAATGTTCACAAAAACTTTCAGCCCGATCGGTACAGTCGTTCAAGTTATTGCACGCATTGCAATGCAAATCTTGCAAAAGTATTGAACCAAAACCCGCAAACGTTGGTAAAACCTTAGAATCTCGACTGACAAACTCTTGACTAATAAAGCTTGACTGACAAAATCTCGACCGATCAGATTCTCGAATAATTAGAATCTCGACTGACAAAATCTCGACTGACAGAATCTCGAAAGCCTTAGAACATCAGTCAAGCCCATTGCGCGAAAAGCGTTTTCAATCTCAGAAATACCTAGTCGTATGTGTGGCGTGTAGCAACGACCGACTTCATGGGACATCAAAGACAAAAAATAGTCGAATCACCGTACACTTTTCTGCTTGCGTTTCGTGCTTTGGAAGTCGTTCATATTTTTCAAAGTGCCCATTCCCCTTGATTTGATTGATTTGGGAGGACCGGTTCCGACGCCGCTATCATCGGAAATGACAGGTTCTGATCGTTCGAGATTCTGTAAATCGAGATTCTAATCATTTGATCTACTGGCAGTCGAGATTCTAATTAGTCGAGAATCTGATCGATCGAGTTGTGTCAGTCGAGAATCTGATCGGAAAGCCAAACGTCGACTTTCAAACCTGACGTCCTAGATCGAACTTGGAACAACAACGAGTCTCTTCTCAATCACTGTACATTAAGATTTCATCGTCCGCATCACACAAACACAGGATTCTCGGGCATATGCGAAGCTGGAAAAACTCACCAAAGGTGCGTTTTCAGCCATTGATACTAAACGCCCCGCTTGGGTCAAACGGTTTTAGGACCTTAAAGAGATAAAGACGGCATAACTCAATCCGTCACGCGGGGGAAAGGGGTGTCTCTGCGTCTCTCTCATGGGCAGGGAGGTTGCGTAAAGTCGGCTCCGGTCTCGGCCTGCGGCGCTGTCTCTTACGGTTTTTAAGACTATTTTTAATGCTATGCAACCTATTTTCCAAAATTTTCCGCCTGCGGCGCTGCCTTTTTTTCGTTAAATCAATTTGGTTTTCAACCGAAATTTTTTCTGGAAACGCCCCTGCTCTTGCGCGCCCTCCCTCACCGCCGCATCTGTTGAACCCCCCCCCCCTCCCGAAGAGGGGTCAACAGATGCTTAGGCTTAGGCTTCAATAGTTATTGAGGTTCGCAAATTTACCACCTCTTTAAATTCCGAAAATTACTTTTTAAATTCGCAAACCATGACACCCAACGATTCGTCCATACTCTTTCAAATGCCGTCGAAAAGCGGAGTCGAAAAAGAGTGCTAACAAGGGAAGGTTGTTTGGGTCAGGTGTCAAATCGACTTGAAACTTTTTCAGTGGATAGAAAATCAAAAATAAAGTGGACTTTCTTAATCTCATTTTTGCACAATACCCCAAATAAAAAGTTATAGGCCTTTGAAGTTACATAAAAAAGCACGAAATGACCCGACAATTCTGACCTGGTCCTCATTGTGGTCTGCCCCCTTTTCAAGCCCTTGCGTCTCCCATACCGGCAAGTTGTTTGGCGCAGTAGGTAGTGCCGTAGAGTGCGAAACTTTTAAAATTTTTGTACTCGGGTTCAAGTTTTTGATGCGTCCAACTTTTTGCTTTTTGGATGTTACATAAATAAGCTCAATAGGGAGAGCATCGGACTCGAAAGCCGTAGGTGGCGGGTTCGACCCCCGCCCGGAGCACTTGTTTCGCGGATTGGACCCGAGCTAGGCCATGGCCATGGTACCCCAGAATTCCCGACTAACTGGGAAATTTTCATAAAGATTTGACACCTGACCCAAACAACCTTCCCTTGTAAGCTTTGTTCGGATGGCTCGCAAACGTTCTCGAATAGGTTTTGCGAACCGTAAAAGGCTGTCCATGGGTAATCCGAACAAGACTTGGTACAGTGTTTTTGGACCCTGTTTTTTCTACGTGATCTGAACCTGATCGGTTTAGTAGGGTGCACCATTTTTGAGATTAAAAAAAATTATTTTTCTGGTTGAATTTATCTCTAAAGTGGCAAACATTAAAAAATTATCTTGAAAACTATCCTGTAGAATTAGCTGAAATTTTGGGATTAGGCCGTGAGTATTTTGAGCGTAACGAATAGAATATTCCAGCGAATGGGTGTTTGGCCGCCTGATAAAAGGTGAATCCATGCAAAAAATGCGCATCTTGCTATGCTAGTGCTATGAGGCGGCCGAACACCCATCAAATCGAAAACTGCCAAAAAAGCTGTTTTTGCTACGCAATATACCTGTGTTCCGGCCATTTACGTGCTTCGCAAAACTAAATCAACCAAACATAAACTTTTTAAAATCTCAAAACCGTGCCACCCTACTAATTCGATCATGCTCTTGTAGATGAAGTAAAAAACAGGGTCGAAAACACTGTAAAAACTGTCGGGCGAGCCGCGGAAGGTCTTTTAAACTAAACTTCCCTTACGTATTAGCCTGTTATGCACGGTTAAAAACTTTTTAGGATGACTGTTACGTTCTATAAAACCATTGTTCTTATTATCTGTGACAAAGCAAATAACCCCAACCGACAAATAGATATTTATATAATTTAGCACAGCCTGACACCTTCGAAAAGCTGATCGAGCTGATGAAGGGTAACCTGCTTGTACCCAAAAAATATTTAAATTTAGGTGAATATGATGATCTGATGCAGCCAGCGTAAGCCTTTTACATCAAACCGGGGTTCAAAAACCGCTTCGCGGCTTTGGGAGAACAATGGCAGCTTTTACTTTGCGTAGCACTTCTGGAATCAGGATGGCAAAAACGTGGGGAAAAATACCTTTTTTTGTCCGTTTATATAGCCTCCCCCCACTTCGGGCGTATTCAAATCGATTCCTAGTTAGAGGGGCGATCGGGAATTTTGAGAAAAATTTGACTATAATGTCGAAAACAGCACTTTTCAGAAATCAAATTTTGTGCAGTAATCTGGAGATCGTTAAGCATACCGTATCATACAGGGTGTCCCAAAAAAGTACCCCCTTTAGCGGTCCGGAGGCAGCTCGGATCGGGATGGTCCCTACACTATTCGAAAGCCCTTGAAAAGGCGAGAAAACAACCGGGTCCGTTTTCTTAAAATGTTTAGAATTTTACCGTTATTAAACATTTTGCTGGAAAACGCGTGGTTCTTCTCCGGCAAAATCGCAATTAGCATGCGGACCTCCCATAAATCAGCTTCTTTAACGGTTTTTGGTAATAAAGGTACACAATGAAATCACGTAATCTAGAAAATGAAAAGCGCTTGTTTTCTCGCCTTTTCGAGAGCTTTCGATTGATACCTAATTCATCAAACTCGGACACGACTGCGGTACGCTAGAGGGGGGGAGGTACTTTTTTTGGGACACCCTGTACATGCCTTTAGCCTCTTTCCTTCTCGTGATATTTTCCGAGCAACCTGACGGAAGTTGCATGCAAACGCACAAACATAGACACTATTTTTGACCTCTTTCAGAAGTGCCATAAAGTTACGATAGAAACGATTCACTACCAAGATGATAAGTTTGAGCTCTTAGTGAAATGCCTAAATATGCAAAAAAAAGTAAATCGGAACTGATTTTTGAACGGCGGGCCGAGGTCATTTACCATTTTCTTGTAAATCAAACTGAAAGATCCCAGAAGAATAGACCTGTGATTCCATCCCAAGGATCAAATAGAGAAGTTGTTTTTACATATTCCTATCGCTAAAACATTTTCTCTCTAAACCGTTTGAAGGAAGTATAAATAGGATGAAAAATATTGCATGAACCTCGGTTCAACCTAACATAAACTGTTAAAAGGACTGGAGAAAGATGGCCAGGCGCCTTGTTTCTCTCCTTTCTTTCTAGATCCCTTTAGAGGGGCGTGGAAGTGCCAAACATAAGCCTTTTGGGGGGTTGGCGGTCACGATTTCGAAAATCACCATTTCGAAAATAACCATTTCGAAAATCACCATTTCGAAAAATCACGATTTCGAAAGACACCATTTCGAAAGTCACCATTTCGAAAAGACACCATTTCGAAAAAGACACCATTTCGAAAATCAGCATTTCGAAAATTACCATTTGGGAAACACAGGATTTAGCAATAGCCCATTTCCCAGCCGCAGAAAAAAATGATTTACGTTGGCTGTTTTGAGGTTCGGGGGTCTATTTTTCCACTGGAGATATGATTAATTTCATTATAGACACCACTAAAACAATTTCTATTACATCACTAGTCATATCCGAGAAAAACCGTGGTTTTTTGACACTGCAATTTTTATGCCTGTTTGAAGACCGGGTCTTTTCGAACTGGGGATTTTTTTCGAAATGGTGTTTTTCGAAATGGTGTTTTTCGAAATCGTGACTTTTCGAAATGGTGATTTTCGAAATGGTGTCTTTTCGAAATGGTGTCTTTTCGAAATCGTGACTTTCGAAATGGTGTCTTGCGAAATCGTGATTTTTCGAAATGGTGATTTTCGAAATGGTGATTTTCGAAATGGTGATTTTCGAAATCGTGACAGGGAATCCTTTTGGGGAGCCTTGGATTTCTGGCAATTTGCGCATTACCGTGTTTTCACAAAGAAATCGCGCAAGGATCGAAAGAGCCAGAGGCTCTCTCTCCTACCGTTGCGGCCGCTTGCAATTTTTCAGAAACACAGGGTGTCCCAACCTCCCCCCCCCCTCTAGAGGCCGTCAATCGGATCGGATCGGAATTATTTTTATACCAATCGAAAGCTCTCGGAAAGGCGAGAAAACAAGCGGGATTTATTTTATGAGATTTATTTTTATACGCTGGATATTCAACGGTTTTAAAAAAAGGTAGATTTTCAATAGGAATTTCGCGATTAGCATGCAGATCTCGCGTAATCTGCCGTTTTCATGGTTTTTGGACGTAAAATCTGCTAATAAAAATAGATAAAAAGAAAATGAACCCTCTTTGTTTTTTCGCCTTTTCAAGAGCTTTCAATAGATACCTAAACGATAAAAATCGGACACGACCGCTCGCCGCTAGAGGGGGGGGGGGGGGTTGGGACACCCTGTATAAGACTCCTCCCAAAAGGGCTTATTACACTTCCGCACCCCTTTAAAATTAAACATATTTTAGCGAATTTAAGGCCATTCAAAGATTTTGTGCCATTACTTTCTTTCGAACCTGATATAGGGTTTCACATAAGACGGAATTTGGTAGAGCAATATCGTTCAGATGCATCCTCTCTGCGGTCTATGAAGAAGCCGACGGATCAAGGGTCGCTCTGGATATGGAACTCCTACAAATCGAGCAAACGATAAAATCGTTGGTTGGTGACAAATTAGCTATTGCGCATTTTTTTGATAGATGTCCGTCTCTCATTATTTTCCAGCGACCTGCTACAGTACAGGGTGTCCCATAAAAAAGCATCCATCCGGCATTTTGCCGTATTACATCCGATCTGTCCCAAAATTGGACCAGAGGTGTATCAGACCCTAAATAATCACAATCCTGAGTTATGGCTAGCCAGCTACAGTAATCTTCGAGATACAACAAAAATAAACTTTATTATCCGTTTTTCATGATTTTCGTCGGAATCGACCCTTCGAATATTAAGTGAAAATGAAGCGGCAAGCCTTCTTTACCCCTAGAGATTTTTCTGCTTAAAATTAGTGAAATAACCGTTGATTTCAAAAATTTTTGTAACGCAAAGTCATCCCCGATATTAAGCGAACGTAGGATGCAAGTCAGCCAGAAGTCGCTGCAAACCGATGCAAAGTCCAATAACAACATTGTTATTAGATCGTTTAATTTTCAATGCGTTTGTATTTTAGATATTGTATGGAGGTGCCTGCCTCAACATCACCGAGGACGGCAATCCGTTCCGCATTGAGGCAAAGCGAAAAGAACTGGCTTCCATCATAACAGAAATTACTCGCCATGCGGCTGACTGGGCGGAAAAAACGGAGGTTGGCTACTTCACAAAAAAGAGTTCGAAAGTTCAGATTGTAGAACCTCATTGTAAACATAACTGCTCCCCCCCCCTACGCGCCTATTTCCTCGTAACGTCAATACTTCGAAAAACATGCGCAGCGGCTACGCTTTGCGCTTTTTATCTCATAAAAATCCATGATGCCGTATGTCATATCGTTGCTCAAGCGTCATTCAGCCTAGCTTGGTGTGGCAATAGATCAACTTCTTTGATATTGCATTGAACGATTGCCAAGGACCATTTTTGATTCCCTGTTTGGTCTGGCAATCACCTCCGAGTATAAAAACGAAATAAAAAAAATCTTATTTTAAGGGCGCAGTAAAGTCTAAAAAGCCTAAAAGTTTTCTAACAGCTTCCAGCACTAGCCATTATTGCTGACAATAAGATTTTTTCTGTTTTGCCGATGGTAACCGATGCCGTCAAAACACCGGGGTCGAAAAAAACTGTGCCAAGCCTTCTTTGGGTGGCTCGCAAACGGTCTTTTAAAGCAAAAGACGAAACAGGCTCCGCGCACAATAAAAGCGCGCGGGTAATGAGAAAATCGCGAACCCGACTCTTGGCTGTTTAGGTCCTAAATTTTAGGAGACCGCGTGGCCACTTGGCCAGCATGAGCGGGCAAAAAATCAGCTGTGGTCACTGATACCAGCCACTGCCGAAGCAGCTGCAGCTGTTGTGCAACAAGCTTTTGAAACATCGGGACTGAAACAGTAAGCAGAATGGGTCAGTGTGAGTCAGAATGGTGATTGATTGTGTGCAGGCCCGTAGCGGAACCGAAATTTCGGGGGCCCAAAAATTTTGGCGCCCCCGGTCGCCACTTTTAAAACATCCGAAAATCGCGTCAATAATAGCGCCGCAGGCAAAAAAAATAGCAAAACAGCGTTCTCTACACTCAAATTCGTGTGAAAACAAGGCAGAAAACGCGCCGCAGGCGAAAATTTTTTATGAACAATTGATTCACCAATGAAAAACCAGCGCCGCAGGCAAAAGTTTAGAAAAATAGGCGCATATAAGTAAAAACTGTTTGAGAAACAGTAATAAACAGCGCCGCAGGCAGAAAAATTTTTGTAACTAAAAATCATAAGGGTCCCCCTTATGAATTTTTCAGACCTCGACCGATTTCGGGGGGGCAGGGCCCCTGCCCCCCCTCCTACGGGCCTGATTGGGTGAGTCGGTCAGGGCGTGATTGAGTCAGTGAGTGAGATAGAGATATTCTTATTACTTTATTACTTATTACCTCGAACAAACTAATTTTGCAACACGGGTTTTTCAGATACGAGTACCAAACTGTGGCACACCCGGGTTCTTTGAAGCCTGGCGCTCAATATGTCACCCAGGGATCGAACCGCACCTACTACTGTGTAAAGGACACTGCCGGATGGACGGTTCATATCTACCGTTTTAATTACTCGGACCGAGGGTTTTGCGCGGGTGTGGCGAAGTCAAAACAGCTTCTACAAGACAAAGAAGAGGATCTGGCAAACGCTTTAAGGTGAGTTGTTGACAACTTTGCCGGCAGGTAAAGGGATCTTACCGGTGCGCACGGTAAAAACAAACCTACTTTGTTTGGGTCCTCTCCCCAATAGTGCCGTTACCAACCCACAATCTAGGGTCTCAGGCTGTCATTATGGGCCCCGCACATCAGCATTAGCCCCATTCGTACCCCACAAAGCCAGTTACTACCTCTATGTCTATCTTTAAAAAAATACAAAAATTTTAAAACATTCAAAAAACTGGTTAAAAAGGTTGGTCGAGTCGAGTCGGCCTTTTAAACCATCGACACGCAACGCTTTTTTCAAAGGTTTTGACCTAACAGGTTTTTGTGACGATCCCATGCCCCGCGGAAGCTGTTTTTCCGACAACGAATCCCCGCCGTAGCTTGTTCCGAAACAATATAAATCTTAATTAAAAAGCGGGGTTGAAAAGCCGCTTCGCAACTTTTCAACCCTCGCCCCGTCTGCTCCATTACTCATTATACAGGGTGGCCCAAAATAAGTGTATACATACAGGGTGTTCCAAAAGTTCTGGCAAAATGCTATGGCTTGCACTCCTGCTTTCCTGTCACCCTTATGGGTTAGTTCTCATGTTTAGCTAACGGTAATGTGACGAATTAGCCAAAAAAAGTTAGGGTTGATCGATAAAATGACGAGCACCAATCGATTTACAATCAGTTTTTGTAACCTATGTTGTAAGCAGGGGCTAACTTTTCACCGCGATTTCACTTCAGGACCGAAACGTGAGTTGTTGGTCGCTTTTGCTACTGATGCCAGGCAATCGGGAAAACCAAAAGCATGCCAAATACACAAATAATTTTTTCCCAAACACTTGACAAATCAAGCCCAACTGGAGAATTCGGTGCGTGCCGTGCGTTTATCGAATGTTTGGCTATTTTAAAAAAATCAGAAAAACAGTTGGATCGTTTTAAGTGGTGTTTTATGAGAACACTAGCCCAGATGTATTATGCCTAGGCTTATGTAAGCGGCCCGGCCCTCATGCATACCAATTTGGATCGCAAGAAAAACTGGCAAACTTCGGATTTGGGCGAAGGCTGTTTTTACCCAGAAGTTAAACGCGCGCTGACTTGCGCATCCGTGGTAATAATTTTTTTTTCTGACTATGGATAACGTAGGTGGTGCGCCGAACTACCGATTATTCAAATATGATACGAATCGGAAGCATGGCTGGAAAGCTCCGGAGTGATATGTCAGCAAAAGGGGCCGTGCCGTAGCCATTTTGAATCAGAGATATTATACCCCCTACCAAATTCAAAAGTGATTTTTTTAAAAACCGATTTTTGCCACCTTGAAGTGTGGATCGTAACCAATAAGGTACAACAGTTTCATTGGCTTCCAAGATTTCGGAGCCATTTTACAACCAAAAACATTTTGCCAGAACTTTTGGAACACCCTGTACTTAATGCCCTATAAAAATATTTAGCGGCTGCATCCAAACTTTTCTTAGTAACAAAACTAAAGATCAAGAGTAGACTCAATATATCCTCGAAGGATTTTTAAGATGGGGCCGTAATCTTTGAACTACAGCCCCAGAAGCCTGCCTCCAAATAGGGTCCGTACGACGCAACTTTTCGAGGCCTCCGGTTCGGGTGATAAAATCGATTGTATTCTTAGCGGAGCTCCCCACTCTGCTTAAGAATCATAGGAATTGCTAAATATTGTTTGAAAGCAGCTGTCCAGATAGTCAAATACGAAAATAATGGCTTTGAAATTTAATTATGCATGAAACTACCCAGCAGTCCGAATTTCGCCAATTTTGGTCAAAAACTCCTCCAATAACTTGCAGTAATGGGTGTTTTGCAAAATGCCGGCATTCGTTAGCTTATGACGCACTTCTTCGTCAATTTTGTCTATCGCAGCCAAGGTCGTTTTCTTTTTTAAGAACAAAAGTATCGAATGCTGGCCTCGGGTTCTGTTTTCATCAGTTCGGCCGCGCATCACAAAAGGCTCAATATTTTGAAATGCTCGGTTTTTCCGATTATGACCGATAACCTAGCTTAGAGATACAGGGCTTTTCTACATGAAGTGCAAATATAAACCTGCCAACGCGCGCGCTCGATTCGGAATAGAACAAAGTACCCAGCTCATAGTTGGGGCGCACGGACCCTATTTGGAGGCAGGCTTCTGGGACTGTAGTTGAAATATTAAGGAAAGTTAACAAAGCTAACAAGAAAGTTAACAAACTAAGAAAAGTTTGGATGCAGGCGATAAATATTTTTATAGGGCATTAAGTACTTCCGGTGTATGTTAATTGTCTCTTAACAAAGAGGGCTCCCGAAAATTTTGCAAAAATTCGAACGTTGAAAATAGCTAATTTTACATATTCTTATATGCGTGCAGCCGTTTTTGCATTTCAGACTGTCGCTTAACTCCGCCACAGCCAGCGGCTGTTGGGACCGCTATTTCGCCCCTCTCGGTCTCGTCGGTCCGAATGCATTTAGCGGCAGCCTACTCATCGTCCATCAGGATTGGCATTGCGCAGATGCGAAGGTCCCGACTGGCAACTTCACCTTGCAGTCTTGTCCCCTAGAAGGCGTTATGGCCGCTTCACGTGATATTCTCCAAAATTATTTTTGGACTGATTGTGAATATAGGACTTTCTACTTGTTCAATTAAACTGCTTTTTTGATGTTGGATATTGCCCTTTTTCAAAACAGCTTTTCTTGTGAAACTTTTTTTTCTTGTTTTCCTATCCATTTGCGTAGTAGCTGAATGACGAGACTTAAAGCGGCACTTTCAGCAGCTCCGTTCCTTCCGTGCTGTTGCTGTGTTTTTTCGCAATTAGTGTGGCCACCAATCTTCAATAAATCGCTGTCAATAAATCGCTGTCAATAAATCGCTGTCAATAATAATAACAACTCATAGAGAACTAATGAAGAGAACCCTTGGAAAGTAAGTTACGAATGCTTAATATTAATTACGTCGATAGGAGTCCCCCGTCAGTCCCGCACCAGGCGCGTAGAAGGGGGGGGGGCAGCGGGGCCAGGCTCCCCCCCCCCCCGAAATCGGGCGGGCCCGAAAAAACGTAAGGGTCCCCCCTTATGATTTTTTTCATCTTGAAAATTTTTTCGCCTGCGGCGCTATTTTTATTACTTTTTATTAACCTTTTTGCCTGCGGCGCTGCTATTTTAGCAACATTTTTCGCCTGCGGCGCTTAAATTTCGAACAAATTTTCTTGCTGCCCCCCTCCGAAATGTCGCTGCCCCTCCCCGAAACTTGGGGCCAGCTACGCCCCTGTCCCGCACCCCCGGGGACGCCCGGACAACGTTCCAAGGGTATTTAATGTCCAGCCGATTACAGTCGCTTCGCGACCTTACCCCTCGCCGAAACGCGCGCGACCTGGCTCACTATGTCCAAACTCGGGTCATTCCGTTCCCAAGACGCCACTTTCAAAGGTAAGTTTAATAATTTAAACAAGAACTTTTTCATAACTTTTTATCAGTTTGGGGGTTTCTGACCATGCTCTATCCGAATCTGAAGAGAGCTAAGCTCTAGCTCTTTTCCCCTTTGAGTTGAATTCGGGACGCGACGGACAGCCGAAGCCTAAGCATACCACAGCAAAATTATTATAGTAGATTTTCGGAATTTTTCGGTGTAACGTTATTAGGTAAAAGTAGAAATTCAAATTACATATTTGATGGAACAAATAAGCACTTTCGAAGTTTGTGGCAAAGGCCTCACAAACTCAATTTGCGTGCACAAAAGCAATGGAGCCACCATTTGCATCGGACAATTTCCGATTTGTCATCTAAAAAACGCACATTCTTTCCCTTTTCCCGTCGAGAAATCGGCGTCTAGCGGCCATATTCCGCGATAATACGGTATTTCGTTCTACCGCATGCTGGCCCTGCTGCTCTTCATCCTCGCCATCCACTCAGCGATGGCCGAGAAATATTGGTTGGTGGGCTGAACTCCAGATAAGCCCCCCCGGCCGGCCCCCAAATTTTGTATCTCGGCTCCCTGTTCATCTACAGGTGTGTAAAGTCTACCAAAATACTCGCCAGTGCATGACAAACATTTTGGTATACTTTACACACCTGTAGATGAACAGGGAGTCGAGATACAAAAGTTGGGGGCCGGCGGGGGTTATCTGGCCTTACCGGTTGGTGGTGAACGTATTCGTGTTGGTTTTTGTCTTTCGTCTAGTAAGAATACGCCCGCCCTACCACTGGTGCAAAGAAACGCGAACCATTCGCACTTTAGGCACGGCAACGCCATTGACATGATGCGCCCGCCCGTTCAGATCCGAGACCCGGCGAAGACCGCCGATGTCATGTTTCGCATCATCGTCTCGGGGACCGTTATTGGTTAGTGTCTGGGGAAGCGTTGAAGTGTCCAATTTTTGTGATTCCGGTATCGATCGAACCAGATTTACAGATATGGCTGAACTTCTGTCCAGGGTTGGTCTTTTTTGACCCGGACCCGGACCCGGTCCGGACCCGGGGGGTCCGGGTCCGGGTCCGGACCCGATCAAATTTGCATGGGTCCGGGTCCGGGTCCAGGTCCGGGTCCGGGTCCGGGTCGGACCCGTGGCCGGAAGTTGCTCATATTAATCTGATTCCGAGCGGTTAATTTAGGATTCAAATGAGCATCAGAATGATAATCGAAAAAATAAATTTATAATCGCTGTATTCTTTGCAAATCATTCAGACGATTTTCGATTTGTTGCTTGTTTGATGCCTCGGATCGTCTAATTTACTTCTTTCATACTGGATAAAAGATTATAACTGCTTTGTGTACTATTTTGCTGAAGAAATTTGAATACTAAATTAACCGTATAGAATTGTATTCATCTGAGCAGCTTCCGGCCACGGGTCCGACCCGGACCCACCCGGACCCGGACCCATGCAAATTTGATCGGGTCCGGGTGGGTCCGGGTCCGGGTCCGGGTCCGGGTCCGGGTCCGGGTCCGGGTCCGACCCGGGTCAAAAATGGCCAACCCTGCTTCTGTCCCCCCCAGCGGGCACCCAACTTTTGTACCTCGGCTCCCTGTTCATTTACAGGTGTGTAAAGTATACGAAAATACTCGCCAGAGCAAGGCGGACATTTTAGTATACTTTACACACTGTAGATGAACAGTGAGCCAAGATACGGCAGGTGGGGGTCGGCCGGGGGGCGTTATCTGAGGTTTAGCCAATTTTTGTGATTCCGGTATCTATAAAACCAGATTTCGAGAGATTTTGGATTTTTCGCATTCTCGGGGGGAGCGCCACTTTTTTAGGATCCAGATTTTTTTAAATATAACTAGTAGAAGTGTTTCCTTAACGTAAAACTTTACAAACCTGAGCAAAAACTATCAAAAAATATCGTCTTCAATAAAAATGACCGATTTTTTAAATCAATTTGTACTTCTTCAAAACCGTGTTTTGAAGTTTTTAAGTAGTTTTTCTGGTTAAAATATAATTTTATTTAACCAAAAAAATACAGGATTATCTTGATTAAAAGGCTTGCAAAATCACAATTTACAAAGTTTTCGCGCGTTTTCTGGCGCTTGCGCAACCGAAAAGATAGTACATCTCCTCGCCTCCTCGAGGTCATTTCATTGATATCAAAATCGTTAAAAATCGGACGCTCCTGCGAGCCGCTCGAATAAGGTTTTTTCCGACCTTACGTTTCTCTATTAATCCGATAACGCAATTTCTAGGGCTGTTCTGCCTGGTCGTTTACTGCATGTCACAGTGTCGATGGAATTGCCGCTTCGTGGAGGTCGAATACGTCGTGGAGGAGCAAGTCGACGACGACGCTGTTGACGTCAAGGACGTCGTGCTGTACCCGGGCTCCGATGACGACGATCTCGCGAAAATACCTGTCGAGTTTGGCCGGCCGCTGCTGATCATGATCGGGATGGCGGCAATGCTACAAAACCCGGCGACAAGGTGCGTTTAACAGGTATAGGGACTAAAACTTACCTGTGCTTCTCTACGGCGCTATAGCAAAATGGAAGCCATTTTTATGGCATTTTACATTGTTTTTAGATGTCAAAACAATATAAAAAATGACAAAAATTATCGAAAATTTATGAAAAATGACAAAAAAATTGTAAACTGTAAAAACAACTAAAAATACATAATATATCCTCAGCAGGTGGAAAAAACACAAGGTGATTTTTCCTCCTGCTAAAAATCAAACCCCCCCCGCTAACAGTCCAGTACCAGTACTTTTGCCTCAGGTCAGGCGACAAAACCTGGGAAGCATTACTCCGCGACGAGGCCACCGTCATGAAAACTGCCATCAGCAAGAAGACGATCACCCTCGACATGGCTACCGCCTGGTGCCGTCGGATCGCCGCCGCCGTCGCCTCGGATACGATGGGGCAGCTCCTTCAAGCGCTCGAAACGGTCGAGCGATTCACCAAGGTTTCGATATTGTCGAGCGATCAGCTGATGCGGGTGATCATCTCCATGTCGCTCGGCCGTCGCGCCCTGCCCGCCGTGTTCCCCCCGGACACAGACGGGTCGATCGAACGATTCGCTAAATGGTGGGCCGAGCTGTTGTGCGCCCAGGGCCACAGCTACGACGACATCCAGGCCGTCGTCACCGCATATACCACAGAGTTGGCCGATGAAGTGATCCGGGCCATGTCAAATGTAGGGCAGTTTTCGCGTAAATAAAACTGCAAAAAATCATCGCTAAACAGGTCCATAAACCACAGAAAATTAAAGATTATGCGAAAAATCCCTGCTTGGTTCTTTGGTTCTCAGGCGCCCTAAACTGCGCTCTCACAACCCGCCGCCTGGCTGGCACCATGGTGCATTGGCAAAGTGCTCGCTTGCCGAGGGCAGGGCGGCGGTTCGAACCCCCGCCCCGCATTACTTCTTTTGCTTTTTGCATAACGCATCTAATTTTTGCTCAAAAACTTGTTTTGACCTTTAAAATGCTTGTCGAGCCAATATCTAGCCAAGTTTAACGTTGAAATTGGTCACGGAAAACGAAAACTATAGCGATATCTTGTTTTTGGTGAAAAACCCTACCATAATTTCCGCAGAACTTTCAAAATAACCGTCCGCAGCACATTTGGAAAACGGATTCGGAATCAGCGAAAAATTCTGCACCGGATGCACTTGGTCGCGAATCAAAACTCAAAGTTGAGTGACAACACGATACAGTAAGAACACTATTAACTAAGTCCCCGTTAAGTTACTAGGCATTTCCCGGCTTATGTGAAAAAATTTTGCGCCCCCCGACAATGCGAAAGAACCGTATTTTGCTTCAAAGTCACGATTTCAGGGTCTGTCGATCGTTAGACAGGACAAGACAGCGCAGCGAAAGCACCGCAAGAAGGGCCAGAGGCAGAAGTGGTAGCGGACGGCTCTACTGTCTACTCCAAGGAAACAGATGCCAAAATACTTTCTTATTGAATTTCATTCTTTCATTGATATTGCGTCGCTCTATGTACATCGAATGGACTTGAATAAATGGTACCTCTCAAGATTGCGCCGCAGGCTTAAAGAAGGAGCTAGCCGCTCAAACTTGCGCCACACGCTTTATGACGAAGCAAGGCCTTCAAAGTCGCGCTGCGGGCTCACATTTAGCTGGACCCCTCAAGCATGCGCCGCTGGCTTAGGAAAGAAGAAGCTTTGTCAATTTCACGCCGCAGACCTTAGAACGCAGCTAGCCGCGCAAACTAGCGCCGCAGGCTTAAGGATGAAGCAACCGTCTCAAGCTTGTGCCGCAGTCCAAGGAATAGCGTCGAAACCCAAGTCTGCGCCGCAGGCTTAAGAAGGAAGCTAGCCTCACAAACTTGCGCCGCAGGCTTGAAGTTGAACAACTAGGGCCTCCTTGTTAAACCGGTAAAACAAAAATTAGAGTTGGCTTAAAGGGCTGGAGAAAGATGGAATCGATGAAAGAGCAAAGAGGGTCGCACCGGACGGGGGTCGAACCAGGGATGGTCCGCCCCGCAGTCCGATGCGCTAGCCAGTACACCAGAGAGTCGAGTGGAGAGGGGCGGCGGAGGGCCCCCACATACCCTAGGGCGCATTGCCACCTGTACAAAACAAGCCATTAGAAATAAAGCAATTTAATGGTGATAATGGCTAAAAAATGTTGTAGAAAACCTTGCTAAAGGATAGCAACGTACTTTGCAACTTTCTAGAGGCGTTTTGCTGTCTATGCGCCGCTTTTTCAGCCAAAACAGTGTCCGAAAACCCCGAATCGCCCAAAACTTGGCCGCCTTCTATCCAATCCAGCTCAAATTTTTACCATCGATGCGTATCACCAAGTCATTGGTTTCAGGAAATTTTTAGTTGAAAACATTGCTAAATGAAAAAGTTATAGCCAATAAACTGGTTTCTTCAAACGAGAGAGGGGGTTTTGGGGGCGCTTACGCGAGGGAAAGTGTCGATGGTAGCGCCGCGGCGGTCCGTCACCCCGACGGACGCCCGGCCCATCTTCCTCCAGCCCTTTAACTTTGATTTATCAGGAAAAAAGCCGGGTTCGGTCCCGGCCCGAGGTCAATCTTTTGCTTTTTGCTTTTGTAGCCGGAAATGTTTGGAAATACCAGGAATATACGTTGTTGGTCTTCTTTAGGTGTTCTAGATTTGAAACCACACTTGCGGGTAGAAGAAATCGGATTCCACCAGGAAAAAGACATTTTTTCTAATGAAGTGAAGGTGTTGGAGAAAGCGAACCGATTGGAGAGAAAGCCTCGGTATAAACTTTCTTATAACACTTTACAGTATACACAAACGGGAATTTTTTCAGATACGAGTTGGCCCTTCTCATTAATGCTCGGCCATTGTTGATCCGAGGTCATTGGCTGCACATCTGTCCTTTTAGAATAAAACCCCTCATTCATCCGAGTCCTTTTAGGACCCCGTTTTTTTTTGGTTCGTTATTTTATATCAAAGGCAACCTTTTATCCATAAGAACGTCGCGATGTTCCCGGCTGGCCATCTCCCAGATGCGCTCCTCTCCGCCGTCACGAATCAACTGGGCTTCTGCGACTTGCTCAGTTTGCAACGCGTCAACAGGCCGATCAGGTAGCACTTTCAAAGCAGAACGTTCAAAAAAGGCTAAAATTGAAAGAATTCAGCAACGGGGTTTAAAAACAGCTTTGCGGCATTTCAGCCCTGCACTTCGCCTAGTTGGGGAATTTAGCCGAGAATTGCAAGTTCTCGATTGTGCCATTTGGTCACGGCTAAAGGGATACCGTGTTCAAAGTTTCTTAGTTTTTCCACTTAAAGTATCATCAAATTTTACAAAAAGTCGGAAAGAGTCGTGATTTTTGTCATGTTGTCTAAGATTAAAATTTTAATAACGATAGTAAAATTTTTATGCTTAAGAAACGTTAAAAGCAATTCAAACAAACGCTTGCACTAGCGCTACGACCATCAAAGTTAGCCGCCGCCCTCCTTCTCCACGATAGGTTCAGAAACTTCATCAACCAACGAGGCCTGTTCCCGCGGAAAATTCGTAGACTGATGGTCGATTGCCTCACCCCAAAGTCCGGGTTCGTTGGCACTGATGATGATGATAAGGTAAGATAATTTTTGGTCAGAGTAGGATACTCCCCAGCCGCTGCTCCTCAACCACAATTCCTATTAATGCGCGGATTGTGGTTTTTCATGGATTTACTAGAAGGTCTCCTTGGCATATCAAAAACGACGAATCTTTTCCAAAAGCTATTTTTTCGGTAAGAGTTTACTTGACCCCCCCCCCCCAGCCGGAAGATCCCAAAATTTTTTAAGCCCACCAATCGGTAGCCCTAGGTCCCAGCTACCATCCCCCTGGCCGGGAATTACGAAAAAGTCGATATTAAAATTTATACAATTACAATAGTGTTTGAGCGGTTATTCGAATTTTGCTTGTTTTTGCCATAACGAATTTGTTTTACATTATTTTGGGTTGTATTAAAACTCTTAGTATATTTTTTGACGTTCTATCGAGTGGCGTTAAAAAAATTTTGTAAAAATGTCGAACATGTCGAAAACGGCTTTGCTCCTCTGGTGCCCATAAGAAAATCGCGTTTAAATTTTGTTTTGCCCGTAACTATTTTATATAGTACTAAGTTAGGGTAAAATTAAGATGATTAGTATATTTTTTGATGCTCTATCGAATGGCGTATTGAAAATGTCGAAAAATAGCTAAAATATCGAAAACTTTGGGACCTTCGTGCTGGGGGGGGGGGGGGGGTGAAGTAAAGTATGCATTTTAGCAAAAGGATGGATGCGTATTCAACGAAAGCGTACGGAAAATCGTGAAAACCGCACAAACGTACTTTGTTGGGCGAATGCACACAAACGAACGTCGAAATATTTACTTGTTTACTAAGTTTTGACACGTTACAGCTCTGGGTGCACGCTTGGATATTTTTGGCTAGCGATATGGAAGGATGGGAGTTCATGCACGAAAACCCATCGGGACCCGCTTGTCCCTTGTATCCGGCGTCCTACATCCTGCTCCGGCACCCCACCGAACCGGAAAGGTATTGTTTGGGGCTACCCACCTTACTTCTAAAAGTCATTACTTCTCAAATTCTAAGCGTCGTTTTCGGCATAAATATAGCCAAACATGCCGAAAAACTGATAATCCGACGCAACAACATTTAGAAGTAACGTTTTTAGAAGTAATGACTTTTAGAAGTAATGATTTTAGTAGTAACGAAGCAGTAGTAAAGTTAACAGTAACAAAGTTTAAGTAGTAGTATTTTTATTCTTAGGATCCAATTTTTCAAGCATAAATTGCGGAAGTGTTTCTGACCTGTTTTTCCTATTCCTAAAGCTAAAAACCGTGCGAGAATATAATTTTTTTAAACTGTTTCTAAATTATTTTTACTATTGAAATTCAGCAAAATTGGAACAAAAACATTGTTAGGATACTTGCGGTCACTTTACTTAATATATCTGGGCTTATAAAAGAACCGATCTCCCCCGGAAATGGTAAATATCATCAGATATTTTCCCTGCGCCGACGACGACTTCCTTAAATTGGTGTCAAGATCACGCGTAATGATTGGAAATTATGCGATATTCGTGTTCGACAATCGTCTGGAGCAGGTGCTTTTTTATGTTCCCGGGTGGGCTTGTTTTAGCATTTAAAATGAGTTGCTGAAGATCCAGAATTTCTCTGGCTCTCTCTTTTTCTTTTTTTCTTTGCCTCCCTCTCTCATTGGCTCTCTCTCTCTCAGTCTCTCGCCCGTAGGTCCTGATATTTTTTTTTGAATCCCCTTTCTCCCTGAAGCCTGTACCAAAAAGAGGCAGCGACAGAGCAAGTGAGAGAGAGAGATAGAGATAGAAAGAGACAGAGAGAAAGAGAAAGAGCGCGAGAAAGAAACATACCTTTTAAATTGAGAAGCATCCCATGGAAAACGGGTTTCTCTGTACTAAAAGTTTTTGTTTTGCTTGTATTTGAAGGGGCGTCGAACCGCCAAAAACCTAGCTACGGTTGAAAACTGGAGCCCTGTACGTCGTAGAGAACAAATTATAAGCCATAGAGTTTCGGCGACGGCAAAAATTTTGACATACTCGGCGCATTAATATTATAGAACAACCAGCGCCCAAAACCCGCTTCGCGGGCCTTGGGCGCTGGAATGCGGCCCTTGCATGAGAAACTGACTTTCCGATAGCTTGGGTCCTTCGGACTCCCCCCAACCGACCACACACGCGAGCGCAACTTGCAAGAATGAGCAAATTTCTATTTTTCAGATTATGCAAATTAGCCTTCAGGAACCCCAAAAATGAACAAAACCGGCTTTAATTTTGTAAACTTGTATTTTATCGTAATTCTGAGAACGCCATCGGAAACAGAAGGGTCGATTCCCCCGGGTGACGGAGAATTAGGACATTTTATGCACGGGAAGGCCCTCAAATCGGGCCTCGAAACTGACATCCACACACACACACAAAGATACACACCAAAATTATATAAGGTAGGATAATCGGCTGGCAGATGAATATAAGCCGAGGCCAAAAGTTGCAGGGGGATTTAAAGGGTCACGGAAGTCAATATTCGTGCGTGCGGGCATTGAAACTACCGACCAAAAAAAAACGAAAGGGTCACTGTCGAAAAGTACCAGAAAATTGATTTCGTTGCGAAAACACATTGAGTAAAACATTTGAGTAAAATCGTAAAAGTTCTTGGGGCGAAAACTACATTTTGAGTGCGTGGCGATTACATGTCGTACTGCCTTGCTGGCACCCGATCTCCCGATCTCTGTGATTCTCTGATCAATTTTCATAGTTAAAATGTCTAGAATGATCAAAATTGCTGATCATTGATCACAATCCGGTAAGAATTCCAGAAACAGCGTCAGAATTGTGAAACTCAAGTGTTTTCACGACCAAACAGGGGCAACAGATCATGCGGCGCGGTCACGTTCCGGTCCCATCTGGTTTTTTTGCCAGGAATCAAGGCAGGGGACCGTGGACCAGATTTTGGAGACCCATTAAATATTGCTTTAGGTGTTCTGTACCGTGCCGTTGCCGGACGACCCGCGCTTGGTGAAAATAAGCTTGGCTTACGACGTGGGTTTTTAGGCCCTCGCTAGCGAAAATTGATGTAAACCGAAACTTTTTTTAGATCCGCCCTTTTTTACGGTGGTTTTCGGCAACCGCAACGCTTTATCTTGCATTGGGGAAGAACATATCGAATTTCGAGCTACTTCGGCAAATCCTAACGACATACCGATATGGAATGGAGGAGCTCGAGCTTCGCCCGGTGCGTATAATCTTTGGTGCTTTGGATAGAAGGAAGTGATTTAGTACGAAGAACTAGTTGGCGCTCAACCAATGGTCCATGTAAGTGATTTTCATGGAGACGATGAACGGAGACCAAAAGAAGTATAAAAAGGTTCTTTCGCTTGATCGGGCGGACGACGGGCGGTCGGAGCCCAGTATGAAACGTTTTTACCGGTGAAGTTCTATGTTGCCTGCACATCAGAGGAGTCAAAATAATGCATAAAAAGCTATTCGAGACCTTCAGAAAGCAAGGAGGAACCTTCGGATCAGAAAGCAAAAAATGAAAATAGTGAGCGGGTTCGAACCCTCGTTGGATTCCCCAGACGCCCCCTTACTAACCCACTAGGCCACCAGACCAAGGCTGATGGGCCAGCCGGGGAAGGCCTATAAAGCTCCGGCTAAAGCCATGCAAAAACTTCAAATGCTTATAACTCGGCGTGGTTATTGCATCAGCAGCTAAAAGTTAAATTAATCGATTTGTCTCGTCGAGCTCTGTAAGTGTGCAAATTTTTAAATCGAAATTCGATTCCAAGCTGAGACCATCTCCTTGTCAGGCGCTTCATAGTCTCCTGAAAAAAATCTTGTTTAGTGCCCTCGTGACGATCGCCTCCGTTGCCAGCAATGCGTGAATGTAAGTCGATTAAAGGCGATCCAGGATTACTAATTTTTGGGTCCCAGGGAAAAGCTTAAACCGAAGCACATTTCGAATTTTACGCATCTCAAATGCAATTTTTAACATGAGAAGTTAGGGGTGCTTATATCAGCCGGAATATGGAATTCCCTAATGATATGTTTTTTAAGATTTAAGTGCAGTTTACCCCCTTCCCCCAGCAGACCCCCACCTACCGTATCTTGGCTCGCTGTTCATCTACAGGTGTGTAAACAATTCCTATCAGAATCTCGAAAATCAGAAGCTCGAATTTTCAAAAGCTCGAATTTTAAGAATCTTGAATTTTTAGAATCTCGAAATATGCCAATGCTCCGGAAACCTTAATGCTGAATTAAACCATGGCAATTTCGAAATTCTAAAAATTCGAGATTCTGAAAATACGAGATTCTGAAAATTCGAGATCTGAAAATTCGAGATTTTGTAAATCCGAGGTTCTGAAAATTCGAGATTCTGAAAATACGAGATTCTCAAAAATTCGAGATTATGATTTTCGAGATTTTGACAGATTCCCGTGTGTAAAGAATACCAAAATACTCGCCAGAGCAAGACGAACATTTTGGTATACATTGCACACCTGTAGATGAACAGGGAGCCGAGATACAGAAGTCGGGTGCCGGCTGGGGGGGGTAGACTGCACTCGAACCGTTATTTTATAGCGCTATGGGAACGCGGCCCCGTGGAATTGTGTAGTGTGCGAAGAGATGTGGGCGAATTGGTGTGAAGCGAAGACTTCACCGGGACAACTGCCAGAAATCGGATTCCCGCACATTGACAACTTTAGTGTCTCTGCTGTCGCAAATCTAATCGATGTAAGGAGTTTTTGATACTTTCCTATGCACAAGTGATCAAATGCACAATGCAAATGTTTCAGGTGGCTTTTTGCCCGGCACGGACACCATTGAGGGGACAGATGTTGAGGGTATCTGGTAAAAATGGCGCGCAAGACTTCGATTTGACTCTATTTTTGGTAGGCATTCACGTACTGTTATGGAATTTATGCAGAAAATAACACAGGAATGTTATTGGGGACTTGGAAGGGAAGCAAATTTTTTTTCAGAAAGCCTATAGTCCTTTAAAGGGGCTCGGAAGTCAAAACGTCAAAAATTATACGAATGGTTTTAGTTACAACTCAGAATGACGTATTAAAGTAGCTATGGAAAAACGAAGTAGTTTGGCGCACCGCAACTTCCCATCCCCCCACTGCTTTTTCCCCGGGCTGCGAAATAGAACAGCACCAAAATTTCTAATGGGCGGGAAACAAAAATTAGTTCCCCCCATCACACTGCAAGGACCGAATTTTTAAAGCAACTCCCGCATCTTGCAGCGCGAATTCGAGCGTCGACTCGAACGTGTTCATGATGGTCGCATGGAACTGTTGGAGGAGGCGGAAACGGATGTGGAAACGATACAATCCTGGCTGCTGGAACGGCTGTCCGTGGGGCAGATGGAGGATGCCGGGATCAGCCGGCGTTTCTACCGTATGAACGCCTACCGAAAAAGCAAGTTTCCTAGTTTTGCCACTTTAATAGCGTTGGATTTTTCAGGGTTCCTGGCCGCCTTCCTATCGTCTCCGACCAATTTCTTTGCGAAACATGCGAAATTTAATGTGGAAGGGAACACTTTTGACGCCGACCCGAAGAATGCCAACTTCTTGGCAATCGTCTTCGACTTGTGATACCGGGAGACGCTCAAAAATATCCATTATTCACTTACGCTGGCTCACCTTTTTCGAAATAACCGATTTTTTTCGTCTGCCCAGGCTCTTTAAATCCTTATAAGCATGTTTTACGCTTTATAAAAGAATTTTTTGAAAGTCATTCGAAAGAGAAAAATCTAATTTTTAATTACAACTCAGAATAGCGTAATTAAATCGGTATAGGCAAAGGAAGTAGCTTACCCTGAATCCCCCCCGCTGGAAATAGAACATTACCAGCCCACCCTGAAAAAGCTGCTTTATGCGCCAGTTAATTCCCATTAGAAAGCCGAAAAAACACGGTTTAGTTAAAAACGACGCCCCCCCCCCCCGCTGTTCACACGCCGTCTAGAACCCAGGCTTTCTGATCCCTTTAAGGAAGATTTTTGCCATCGTTGTACCCAACGATGCAACCCAGATCGATGGGCCCACGCCGCACATTCTCTTGGAAAAAATTGGACGTACAATGCGTGAATTTCCCAATTCAGAACCAATTCATTTCGGTTTTAATCAAGCTGTGCGTCTAAATTCAGGCGTAGTCCACTAAACCCCTTTTGATTTGACATCGCCCCCCATATGAATCCTTTGGGGGCTCTTTTTCCCGATTTAAAATCTCAACAGTGGTTCGAGGATGATGGGGATCGATGTATCACGTGCCCCGGAGGGCATTACAACATGACACCCTTCGCCATCCGATTTCCCCAGAAAATATTGTGTGATTTCCAGGTATTTCGCAAATATTTGGCGGTTTTCGCAACGAAGTCTGTTTTCTTGCTGTGTCGGTTTAATGTAGGTAATAGGCATGTGCCTGTAAGCTTCAGGAATTTTGAAGTTCCGTTTAGCAAGTTATGTGAAACGGAAATTTAATATGGAGAAATTAGGTAATTTTCAAATATTAAAAACTTATGGCAAAAACCTCAACATAAGTAGTTTGGTCATACCTACGGGCTCAGCACCATCGCATAAGCATATTAAATAATTTTTTGAAACCGATGATTTTGCGAGTTTTTCGACGACCCGCTCCTCGATGGATTTTTTCGAGGTCCCGAAATTGAACTTTGGAAAAACATTACTAAACCTGCAAATAAAACTCAGCTATTCTTTTCTTGTTTACATAGGACTGGGGTTTATCTATCCTCTATGAAATTTCGAGCTTAAACAGGAAATCGTCGTTTTCGTGATTTTTTCACCATAGGATCTTTTCCAGCTTACGATAATAGATTTATTAGTAATTTTCGGTCCTATTCATCCAAAAAAAATTTTAGAAATTTCCGTGGTAAATTCAAAAATAAATTCTTGCATATGTTGTGGAAGTGCGTGGCTAGAATGCGGCGATATTTGACCCAAAGTTGCCCGGTCCTCTTGGTTACGAATGATAGATTTTCAGCGAATTTGCAGCTTAGAGTCAAGTGAAAAACGCCGACAAAACCTATATACAGTATCCCTCTAGGGTACTTTTGCATTTTTAGATCCTACTATATATATATCCTACTATATATAAAAAAATAGTTCCTGTGTGTGTGTGTGTGTGTGCATTTGCATGCAACTTCCGTCAGGTTGTTCCAGTCGTATCTCAAGAAGGATGGAAGCTAGGGGGATGTTTGATACGTCATTCGGTGCGTAATGGCCTGGGAACGACTGCACACTTATCAGATTTTGTAAAATACGGTGTTTTCGACATTAAAACTAGGTTTTTCTGAAATTCTGGGCTTTCCTCTTTGTTAGGAATCAATTACCATACACCGGAAGTGGAGGCTGCTCATAAAAAAGGAAGAAAGGCCGCACTCTTCGCTTTTTTATGCTGGAATTCGGGAAGAAGCATGCATTGAGGATTTTCACAGGGCCTAGACGGGGCCAGGGTTGAAAAGCCGCGAAGCGGTTTTTCAACCCTGGTGTATAATTAATTTTACTTATTTTCCAGGAGTTGTCCGCGCTACGGATCGTTCAAGTTCAAGCTGACCTTCGGGCACACGGCCAAATACCCCTCCTTCACGGATGATGCCGATTTGCCGAAGTGCAGCGCATCGTTGGTTTTTCGGCCATTTTCACAAAAAACTTTTAGGTGCGCGCTGAAACTGCAGTGTGGCCATGGTTGCAAGACGAAATATGGCCAGCCCAGCACAAAGATTTGCCAGGAGGTAGGATTTATTGATTTATAGTATTTTCCAAAATACCGTCATTGAAAATGTTGGCCGTTAAAATCCCCCGTAAAAATCTAATTGAAAAGCGGCAACCAAATCCATGCAAAACACTCGGAATTTGGACGATGTCTGGAATTTAGAATATAGGTATTTTGACGTACCAGTATTTAGACTGTCGGCGTTTGTCAAGTTCGCCTGTCGGAATTTTCACATGTCGGTATTGCGATGTCGGCCTTTCGGCTGTCGACCTTCTGTGACGTCGGCATTTTAGCCTTGTTAGGTTTTTGTTCTTTCGGGATTTAGCTGTCGGTATTTTTCGTGTCGGGGTTTCTAAATTTTGACATAATGTTGTGTGTAGGAAATCGAGGTGATGCACTCGACGTGCCCCTCGTGTTTTTGAATGCCTTGAGGTATGTTTTGTTACTTTAGGAGTCAGGATTAGTCAAGCAATAAACGTAAGCTTAGCTTGTTTTTTGCAAATATTTCAAGTGAAAAGCCATTCAGAAACTTTGAAAAAGGGTACATTTAGTAATCGATATTTTTGTTTTTTTTTTAAAATAAAACTTGCCAAGTTTTTGCTTTTAGAAATAATATAAAGCCTTGTAGAAAAATTACCTCTTATTTTTTGAAGAAATTGTATCTTTTGTCCCCCCCCCCCCCCCCCGATATTGCGAAAGTACCGATTATCCTATTGTTTTCCTTGTAGGCGGTCAATCGCGAGCTGCCCGGTTGTGGCCACCCCGAGGAGAAGCGTTGCGTTGAAAGCGTTGGTGCGGTCAACTGCCTGACGTGTCTCAAGAAGAAAAAAGTGGAAGCGGATGAAAAAGACTATCGTTAACCAAATAAATGCTAATCCAAAGTTGTAATGGCATGTTTTAATTGCTTTGATTTGTGTACCGGAAATCGTCTTGGACGAAACACAACACATCGATTAGCGGGCTACGCCCGCTAACCACGACAAGGAAAGGAAAGTGAGAGAAGCCAGAGAGCAGAGAGAGAAACAGATTCAATAAAAATTTCAACCTTGCTTCCGCAGATCAAACACTATCAGGTTGGAACGAAAGTTCTGTCGCCGAGATTTTGGGAGACTTGCTAAATTCGTAGATAGCTCCATTCTGCACATGCAATATGTCATTTTGTAGCTCTCGATAAATCGTTTCGGTAGGAGGGTCCTGGGTCGCCAAAATCAAGGAGAGCCGAGATACAGGCCGAAGAAATTTTCACGAAATTACCAAAAAGTGTTTTTGCAAGTTATCTCTGCATAGAGCAATTTTCATGCGATACCTTTAACGCCAATCGATAGCTCTCGAGGAGTAGATATCGGTAGATGCTGAGATCATCAAAATTGGACACTGGATGGCCGAGATATGGGCCTCTGAAATTAAGCCAATTTCTTAGAACTTTTCCCAAAATCTCATACATTCCGATACATATCGTAGGCAGAGGCCGAAAATTGCTGCTTTATTTTTGGACCCGCCCGGTCAATTTTGACAAAATGTATGGAAAATCGGGAAAAGTTCTAAGAAATGCGCCAAATTTCAAGGGGCCATATCTCAGCCATCCAGTGTCCGATTTTGACCATCTCAACATCTATCGATATCTACTCCTCGAGAGCTATCGATTGGCGTTAAAGGTATCGCATGCAAATCTCTCTATGCAGAGATAACTTGCAAAACCACTTTCGCGTAATTTTTGAAAAATCTTCTTGGGCCTGTATCTCGGCTCTCCTTGATTTTGGCGACCCAGGACCCTCCTACCGAAACGATTTAGGTCGAGAGCTACAAAATGACATGTCGCATTTCCAGAATGGAGCTACCTACGAATTTAGCCAGTCTCCCAAAATCTCGGCGACAGAACTTTCGTTCCAACCTGATATAAAATGCTATTAAAGTTTGTCAGTGAGAATCCCTCACGGAGCTTAGAGCAGGAAAAATTTCGTCAAATGTAGTCAAATTTGGTATCGTTAAATTTTCAGAAATTATAAAATTCAGCTTCTGGGTTCGCAATTTTTAGTACTAGGTTCGAGGTCCATTACTAGGTTAAATCGAAGCTAAATAAATCCACCTAAAGTTGCTTTAATTTTTTTTCGAATGAAGTGTATCTCGCCACCCGAAACGTCCTGCAGCTGACCAAACCTGGCTAATTTGGAATTGGATTTTTTGAGATGTGCAATATCTCCAATGGATTAACTTTCATAACCTTTAGCACACTTTTCGCCTCAACGAAACATCCTCGTCTAGACGTCCGGGCAAATGGCCTTCGTTGCGAAAACCGCCAAATATTTGCGAAATACCTGGAAATCACACAATATTTTCTGGGGAAATCGGATGGCGAAGGGTGTCATGTTGTAATGCCCTCCGGGGCACGTGATACATCGATCCCCATCATCCTCGAACCACTGTTGAGATTTTAAATCGGGGAAAAAGAGCCCCCAAAGGATTCATATGGGGGGCGATGTCAAATCAAAAGGGGTTTAGTGGACTACGCCTGAATTTAGACGCACAGCTTGATTGAAATCGACGGCGGAATTGATTGGGAAATTCACGCATTGTACGTCCAAACTTTGTCCAAGAGAATGTGCGGCGTGGACCCATCGATCTGGGTTGCATCGTTGGGTACAACGATGGCAAAAATCTTCCTTAAAGGGATCAGAAAGCCTGGGTTCTAGACGGCGAGTGAGGCAGGCTGTCTGGTACTGTTCTATTTCCCGCGGGGGGGGGGATCTTTTGCCTATACCTATTTTATAATACACTATTCTGAGTTGTAATTAAAACTCTTCGTATATTTTTTGACGCTCTTTCGAATGGCGTTCAAAAAAAATTTTGTAAAAATATGGAAATAGTCGAAAACTAGCTTAATGTACCCCAGTTGGGAACCCCACGTCTAGCGCCTGTTTTCGCTATAACGATTTTATGTGACGCTGTTTTGAGATCAAATTAAAATTCTTTGTGTAGTTGATGCTATATCGAACGGAAATGCGAAAATCACTAGAAAATAGCGAAAATATCGAAGTTTTTCCCAAGCAACTCCTCCTCGGCACCGTTTTTGCCCCGCTCGAAATAGAACAGAACCTTCAGGCTTTTCGCCTTAAAAATGTGCAGCTAAAAATAGCGTCCCGGGCCAGGAGGTAGAACCCACTGAGACATAAGAAAACCGTGTATAAACTGTTTGATTTCAACGTGTCTGCGGGTTTTTCCGAAGCAACCCAAGTTTTTGGGCCATTACTTCCTCTCGAACCCAAAAATAGAGAATTAGTCTGTGCATCGTTTTTCAGCATTGCCAGTGATACTGTAAAGTGTCCTTAGAATACATGGTACGGGGCATCGCCAGCCAGCGATCACCGGAATCAGTGGTGATCGTCGGCCGAAATGAAACAAACGGTCAGGAATTCACCGGAGGGTCGTGAATTTGTTGAAGATCAACCACTTACAGCGCGATTTCGAGATCCCCAGCGGCAAACAACCAACCGACTATAAAAACCGCACGCGAGAAGCATCGAGGCGGGCAACGATCCGGCCGATTTGGCTATTCATTTTCATTTTTCTTTGGTTCCTTAGTTCTTTAATTGGGTCTCTTTCCTGTTAACAGGGGGGGAAGTAGGCGGAAATCATTTTTCCAAAGGTATTCGGTACGGTCATATTTCGAAAAAGAATAACCTTTTTATAGTAATTACAATTTTTTTTGAAAATGTACAACAGACGTCATAAATTTATGAAAAAAGCCAACATTTTACAAAGGCAAAACCGTCGAATAGGCGGAAGAATAAAAATTAGCTTTACCCCCCCACCCCTCCTACCCCGTCAGGGGGAATCCTTCTTTTTTGGAACCCTAAATAAACAATGTTCTGTAGATCTGTTTTTGTCTTTCCTTTCTCTCGTTCTGTTTCTAAGTCTCTATTGTTGCCGCCGTTTTAGTGCTTGTTCTATCTGTGGATAATTAACTGATTTAGAGTATGGGAATTCCCGGAGAAGACAAGCCAAAGGAGGCGAGAGAGGCGGGACGCGCCCCTCCACCCCAACAACAACAACATCAGCAACAACAACAACCTCCGCAGCAACAGCAAGGACAACAACAACAGCAGGCGCACGGACAAGGTGGGATAACTTTTTAGTACCTAGGGTTTTGCTTTCAAGGTGCTTCCCGTTTAACCTTTTTGTATGAGTCCAGAAATGCCTAGCCGGGGAAGCTATAGAGTATTTTTACATGGTTTTTTTTGTAGTTTTGGATTGCTAGAAAGCTATAAAAAACCTTAAAATTATTTGAAAAATCGAAACTTTCGATCATTTTTGGATATTTTTTCGATATTTTTAAAAGTCAAAAATTTTCTAGCTATTTCTATGATTTATAATGTTTGTAAATCTAAAGACTCTATGCAGTACGATCAAATGGTTTAATTTCGTT